>VZTR01007629.1:470323-483768 GCA_013400775.1 Chaetops frenatus
ACTGATTTTAGCATTATCTTTTACTAAGCTAGATCTATGTGTTTTCAAGTTAATACGGAATGCAAATTCCTTTGCTGTATAACTGCATTTCAGTATCCCATGTCAGGAAGGTGCATTTCAGTAAATCCCAGAGCTGCACAGTCTGGAATACTGTCTACAGGAGAAAAGAAAATATATTTATTTAGAAAAATAGAAATATTTTCTGGATTTAAGTGCCAGTTGAACTGATGCAGGTGCTGTCAGTTTCGTCAGGTAGCTCTTATTTAAATATGACAAGAAGTCATCACCTTGGTCACACAGAATGCCACCAGGCTTCAAGAGACCTGCATCACTTTTCTCCAAGTAATACAACTGTATCCAATAGTTTTCATTCTTGATGATTTCTTTCTTGCATTCTCTTGCTGGAATAGGCTGAAAATTAATGTGTTTCACTGGTGGATGTGATTATCTTGATTCGTCTGAAGCACATGATGACTTTCATCTGTTTTAATAGCTGCTGTAAACATGCAGGCAAAGCAGTGGTGTAGATGAACATAGAAAATAATCAAATAATCTGGTTTTGATGAAAGTGTGTAAAACTCTAAAGTACACTTAAAAAACATGGATCAAAAGTTTATTGAAAACATAAAGCAGTTTGTCCTCAGCAAATTCATGATTTACACCAGATTTAAATGCACCATAACACACTTGGGTCAGCTTGAGAGAGTTGATTTTGAATGTTTAGAATAATATGTAAGGTGCAGAAATAATGTGCATTTGCAATAAATCTGTTCTGGTGGAAAGCAGCAATAATGAGGCCTCAGATCTTTGAGCTCCTGATGGGATGAGAAGTACCCTAGAGACTTAAATATCAGCAGAAGGATGGTCCATTTACCAAGACAGGTAACATGAATACCTCTGAAAATCTCACTGATAATGCTAATATTTCTTGTGGGGGAAAATCCTCCTCAAGCTAGGTATCTCCTAGGGCTGTAGAGAAACTACATTCATTTCTACATTCATTTTTAGGGGGCTTTAGCTCTTAGAGGCAAGACTAGGCTGTAAATATCGCTGGGATGGGACTTTGTCCTGCATTCTGAACCAGTTATAAAGGCAACTTTTATATGCACATAAGAGTACAAGAATTACCAGGCTAACTCAGATCTTGATGCTCCACTGACCTATCTTAGATGGTGGCCGTTACCAGATAGTTCAAAGGAAGGTGTCAAAGCTGAAAGACTTCCTATTTAGGATGGGATTAAAACAAGAAGCGAGCTTTAATTCACTTTGTAAAGCTGTTATTATCTCTATGGTATTTCTGGATAGTTTAGTCTCAATACTAAACTTGATAAATTCTTGGCATAAGGGACTTCCAGAAACAAAAGGCTTCCCCAGATAATTACTGGTTACATGACACCATTCCCTCATCGACTTTGAATTTGTCACCTTTGAACTTCATTGCATGTCATTTTTTCTTGCATCACGATGTATGGAGAACAGAAATTCCTGACCTACTTTTCTTATTCTATTCTATTCATCATTTTGTATCATATTATCCTCTCCTCTCTTATATGCCTAATTACTTAATTAAGAACTCCTCCATCTACTCAGTTTCTCATCAGCTACTACTTAAAACCACAGCACTTTTTTTTTTTTTTTTTGTGGTAACTAAATTGTACACTACAGACAGGAACAGGAGAAACTGAGGTTCCCACAGCTCTTTGAGGGTGTTGGGAGCTGTTTCTATGACACAATTTTTTGTCTTGTCTACTCTTCTAATAATAGTATGTGGAGTCAAAGTCCTTGCTGGTCCCAGGTCTGCAAGATGTCCAAGTCCTGTTCTGAGTTGCTACTTCTTCACAAAAGCACAGAGTCTTAAATTATATTCTGTCATAGGGCAGACCAAGAAGGGAAGAATTCTGTGCCTTCTTGTATGACTTCATACAGAAGCACCAGATGCAACCAATCCATGACAAAATAATAAAAGGCCATTGACCATTTAATACAAAATAAGATCTTTCAAAATGCCTCATTTTTTTTCTAAAACAGAAAAAGGAGCACATTTGGAAGAAGAGTTTTCTCTATGAGCCAAAATGTCTTTCCTGTGTCCAAAACACTTATCTAACAGCAATGAAGTAATGACACTAAACTTTTGTTTGTTCAAGATAAAAATCACAAATAGCATGGCTAGAGCACTGGTTTTCAGATGGTCCATTCAGTGGACCTTGGCTACTCAGAGCCTTACTGTATTCCCAGTTATGTGGCACTGAAGCAAAAGTGCTGCACACTGAAGATTCAGGGCAATGCAACAGAGAACAGAATTAGGCTCTCATGAAATCTTAATGCATTCTGAAGCTTTCCAGCTCACATACATACCCCAGTGAGACTGGGAAAAGCCTAGTTCAAAAACTGTCTAGCAATGAGAGGATATGGTTCAGTTCTGCTGTGATCTAATGAAAAATGAACCAAGCTTCTTAGAAGTCTCATAGGATTTTTACCTCAGTTGCTGTAGACAGGTATGTAGATGGTATACCTAAGTTGAACAAAAGAGGGGGGAAGAGAAAGGTCTGGAAATAATTAAATATCTTCTCCTGGAATAGCCTCATAAAACTCTTGTCCAATTAAAGCCCTAAAAACATGGGAAAAAAATGCCTGCCTACTAAAAAGCTAAAAATAAAGTTAAACAAAAGATGTTTTAAAGATGGCACTGTATAGGTGAGAGAATTCCATGAGCTTTTGGCTTAGTGGGCTGGCAGCCTTTTCTAAATGGCAAATGCTTGAAGGTTCAGTTTTAGGACAGGTTGTTAGTTTCCCAAATAGACTGAGTGGTCCCAGAGGCTGTTTGAGTGTGTGGTTAAGGGCTTGCTGCTCAGACAGGCTATACAGAAACACTCAAAAGACCCTGCGTGCTCTGCCAGATCCTTCTGATTTATTTATATGAATCAGCCACCAGGCCCAGACTAAGCTCTTTAGACACTACTCATTTGTAGGTGGTTCTGCACATTACTCTTTTTTTTTACAACCACCAAACAAATTAATATTAGCATAGATATGCAATACTGTTGTTTTTCTTAAAAGCTGAGCATTCAATGTTGAGAGGGCTTTGGAATATAACCTTAGAAAACCATGGCCCAGACCTAAAGGCTTTTAAGGAAGAGACAGTCATGAGTCTGGATGATACGGTTGGCTGTGAAATACAATACTGTCTGTGTGAATACAGTAAGATTGAATCTCTTGATTTAATCTCTTCATGGTGGACATGATGGGGAGGGAGTACACTATAGTTTCTCCATGTAATGACCACATTGTAAAGGGTGGAGCACAGATGAATTTGGCTTGGGCCAATGACTGCTCCAGGAACTGGCTACTGATGTGTAAAAAGGATGGAGAATGTTTGACAATCAGTTTTTAGTGCTTTGAAGTTAACCATTACTTGTAGTCATACTGCATATATTTCTGTCAGCAGTGGACAGGTAATGAAATACAAGCGTGTCGGGTTTCTCTGTCTCCCATATACATCATCTCCCCTGTGGTGTGTGTGGGAGTGAAGCAAAAGTAGTAATGAGATGAACTAATTTGCTCAATAGGCTTGAATTCAACTTCCTACATTAATCCAGCATCCACGCTTCTTTGCCTTCACTGTTACTTTAACTTCATTTGGCTAACTCTGGCTTGTTCAAGGAGATAGGTACACAACATCTTTTTAATTGATTGTGGCATGCACTGCTACTGTATTTCCTTAAACCTCAGCTTGGTTGCTTACCAGCTATGAATAGGGCTCGTTATGGATATTGGCCCTGGCTACTATTATTTTTCCAATGACAAAAAGAGACCAACCACACCTGACTTCCCAAGTATCAATACAAACTGACAGTCAACTGACTGGACAAAGGAAAGCTTTTTCACAAGCAAATTTAGAGTTAGCTCACTTTTTTTTTTTTCTTTTTTGGTTATTGGCAATAGCAGATACTGGCTGCCAGCCACACTGGCTCCCAGTTGGCCTTGAGAAGACCTGGCATCCAGAGCCATTTACTCCTTTGAAAGGATGAATGTATTCCTACCTTGTGTGAGTCTTGAGTGGAACTGATCGCTCCTTTTTTTTCTAAGCTGGATAAGGATGGTGCTTGATCAGATAGGTTTTGCAGAGCTCCGAGTCAGCAAATTCTCAGCAGCTCAGTGTTCTGTGGCAGGATCAGGAACCAAGAGTTAAACCCAGCAAGTAGGACGATAGATATCTCAGGAGATGAGCAGTTATTTCTTCTCTAAAAGTGGCACGGTATCCAAGGAGGGTAACCTAGGAAGGATTTTGTCGTGCTTCCACATACACTGAGCAAGGCATAGGTATAAAATATCCCTGATGAGAAGCTAAGCAGCATATTGTGGTGAGAAATGTCACCTGAGGATGAGTGTGACAGTGGCACAGAGGTATGCACAGAGAAATGGTTAGAGTGGAGACTGTCCTTGAAGAAGGATTGACCCACCACCACATGTCCAGCTCCCTATTCTCTGTGATGGTGCTCACAGGAGTAACTGGAAGAGGCTGCTTTAAACTAGCCAGTGAATGCTAGACCATGCACTCGCTGTTCCAGGAGAGCCAGACATGCGTTATTTTCCAAGCAGCTCCATGCCACAGGTCACTTCCCAATTGTCAGTGTTCTCCAGCTGCTCTCATTTCACAGGCTCCTCTATGAAATTGCTCCAGTAAGGCATTAGAACTGCAGATGCCCTTGGCATTTGGAAGAGGCATCTACAATATTTGATTTTTTTTTAGCTTCCTTCTGCTTTCTTGCCCTGTTATCCCTGGATTCTGTGTCTACCTATTTCTTGGTCCTGTCTCTGTACCAATTGCTTTAGCCAAAATGCTCCAATTGTCACTGCAAACCCTCTGCTTATATGCTGAACATCTCTGCATGAGCAGACCTCATTATCATGTGGCAAGAGGTCATTTACATATGCAAATCAGGTTAATGAGAGCAGAACTGTAAAAGGCTTCATTCCAGAGGCATTTGCATATCTAGCTTTAGAAATATTTGAGTGCTCTGCCCCTAGCTGTGCAACCAGGACACAGAAGCCCTGGCAGTATGTCTTCAGTGGCGATTATATCCACAGACAGCTGCCATCCTGGTTTGCAACAGCCTCTATCCGAGGTACTGGCTCGTTTGAACACAGAGGGTAGTTGTGTAATGTGTGCTTCTGCACCAGACTACTAAGAAGCAGTTAAGCCTTGGCCCTTATTGGGACAACATGTGGGCTTCTGACAGGTAGATATATGCATTTCAGTATGAAGAATACAATTTCCTATGGTGCTGTCAGTAATGCACGCCCAGTGTATGATGAATGAGGAAAACAATGCAGGTGCCAGGCACGGCTCTCTAAGAAGAATATACTGTGTGTGACACAGCACCATGCAAAACACTGATCGCGTTTATTCCGTAACTAACCAGGCCTTTAGCCCCCAGAGTACAAGGAGAGATCTCTTTTGGATGTCTGTAAATTACTCATGAGAGAGCTCAAATTCCCTCCTCTGCCACAGACAGAACAGGCTGCCCCGAGTCCCTCTCTTAGATGGGTTCTGGGCAAGGATGTTAGGTGCCTTCTGACTGTCTAATTGTGAAGCAAATTTGCACAAAGTGTTCCTTAGAAGAAGAATCTTTTGCTGATCCTTTTTTTCCCCAGCTGTTTTGTTTTCAGGAAGGAATATGAATGCCTTCTCACTGTAAAGTTTTCTCAGGTATTGCTCTCTGCCAGGAACTTCTGTGACCAATTCCAGGGAGAAAAGGCAATTACATTATAATTTCTGAGAAAAGTTACTGATTTTCCCTTTGCTCCTGCCCAGTCTTTCTGAGTAAGCATGTTTCTGGCACATCCCAATGACTAATAAAAGAAAAGACACTCCTTCTTGAAAGAGGTATTTCTCTGCCTTGATACAACAAGGCAGTACTACAACCTGTACAGCTGCTAGGTAAATGCCAGGTGGGCAGTCTCAGAGTCAGCCTGGTGCATGGTTTTGGTGATGATCCTGTATGTATTAGGCTGGAATGAACTGGGATCTTTGCCAGCTCCTCGAAAGCCCAGGATCTAAAGTGAAATGCCCCATTTATGCCCTCATTTTATCTCTACCTGTACTTATTCTTAGGGACATGCAGATCACAACGAATAATTTACTGTAATTCAAATAACAGTGTTCAACTGTTCAACAGTATGTCCAGTTCCATATGCTACTGTCCATGAATTTTCTCTCATTTGGCCTTGCACTTCTAAGTCTGCTGACTTAGTGTGGGTCAAACTCCACTGCAGTAACTCCTTGGAGTGATTCCTGTATTGCAACACTTTGCCTGTAGCTATTCTCAACAGCTCTAACATGACAGACAAGATTAATTACCTGTGCCTATAGGAGCAAGAATAGCTCTTACACCTTTGTGGAGGAGTAACCTGGGACTGAGCTGGTTTCTCCATCTCAGCTGATGGCTATCACAGAAGACTCTCTGTCCATTTACAGTACACAAACACTTTGGCATTTGCCTGCTTTATGACACATCAGTGGATGGACACCACCATCTAATAAACTAGCTGCTTTTTGCATGGAGTTGGTCTGCAGACTGAAGATGAGATTCTCACACTTGTCATGAAGCACAAATTTACCAGCGTGCCTGAAAGTCTGGATACCCCTTAAGGCTGATGCCATGCATCCTGTGTGCTCAAACATCAGAGGTACAGCCTGCAGCTGAGCAACCTATCTTACTGATACTACAGCTGGATGTGGTCATGACTTCATCGCTGACAGCTCATAGCTATAAGAATCCCCTCTTGTTTAAGAGCACTCTGGACTGAACAGTCAGCATCCCTGCTGTGACCCCAGATTGTCACCTTTGGAAGCTGATCTCTCAGAAAAGCATTCCATCCTTTCAGAGCAGAATTGTCCTCCTCTGTTCAACAAACTCTGCCACACAGGTTTGCTAAGAGAAGAGAAAAACAAAATACAAATTGGTAAAATAAATACCTGTGGGGCTAATAAAAGTTGATGTATTTTTTCCATGTTTGAATCCTACTTTTCAACTATGAAAATTCAAATTTAAGTAACTCAAACTTACTGTCTTCGTTGTTTATGGAGGTGTGTCTTTGTTTTGTTGAATATCCCCTTTCCATTATGCTCACGTTTAAAGCTTCTCACACAGAATACAATTTACCTCCTTGTGTAGCGTGAGATCAGAAGCCAGAGATTGTTTAGTAAACGACGGCTTAGGAGGTGTTCTGTTTTACATAAGCAATAGCCTAAAAGCAGCCAAACCAGAAAGGCAAAGAAAATGTAATCATTTCTAGGAAAAGGGAGCAGCCCTCTCATTATCATTCATTTGTTGGAAATATATATGGATTTTTTAAGGTATTAATAATAAACAGTTTTTCACTAGATCACTTTCCAGGTTGATCATGTTATCTTCCATATTTTGCTTAAAAGCCAGCCCTCCCTATCTTAAGAGCACTGAACTGATTTTATTGCCAATTCTGAAAAGTGTTAACAGGAGTAAATCTCCCCTCAAATTACTGCTGTTGTTCCCTTGCCCTGAGCCAAATTCACTGCTAAGCACCTCTGACCACACAGCCCATATAAATGTACATAATAGAGGAAGTGCCTCACATCTGCTTATTCTCACAGAATTGGAAAAAAAACCTTACAAAAGCTTGTTACTGTAGGTTTTGATATATAAACATATATATTTAGTTATAGCTTACTTCTTCATACCACATGCTCTATTCAGCAGAAAAACTAAAGTCAGCTATGCAGATGCCAAAAAAAGTGCGTAACATCCAGAGAAAAAAAGAGGGAAACTAAAGCCATTTGGCGGTGTCAGTTTTCATTGTGCATTACATTGTGGGAGAGCTTTTGAACTCTGGTATGGAGGAGCTTTATTAGAAACCAATTCTCCTCAGACCTCTGGAGGCCTAGTCCTACACATGAGCAAGCCAGGTGCCAAAAAGAAATGGGGAAACTCATATAGAAGTGTGTTTCTAATGTTTGAGCCAAACACAGTGAGCTACAACAAGCAGGATTGCTACCAATGAGTTTAAATATTCCTGCAAAAAATTAAAGAAGTTTCTTACATTTTTTCCATGTCCTATATTAATTTCCCCATTTTATTTTTCGCTTCTAACATCTCCCACCTTTTTGCAACTCCTGTGATATACTGTTCCTTTACTTCCTTCATCTTTTGCTCTTCTGGTGTCACCTGTTTCTCCTTTCTAGTTCTCATCTCATTATAGAACTTCTCTGTGTCCTGTTTTCCTCTTCTCCTTATTTACCTCCTTTCCTTGCTCCCTCTGACTTAGAGTGGCTTAGAGCTCATGTAAAAATTTAACAATATAACTATCATGAATTTCAGACAAAAAAGTGAAGCGGCAAATGACTTTGTATTATATTAGCTGGAATTAGTAAGCATTCTTACAGTATTCCAACTCAACAAAAGTGCCATCACTTATGTATCTGGAGAGCTGGGAGTTTAATTTCATTTTCAGTGCTGCAATTTGCTCAGTCTTTGCTGATAGACTGACAAAGCAACCTGGTTGAAAATGAAATGATTTCAACAACTCTGAAATACTGCATGACATAACGGCCAACATAAAGCCATCATTCTCTGTGTTTACATCGGTACTGATTCTTAACAGCATGCTGTTAGCTCAGCATAAAGCTCTGCTGCTCTGAAACAATTCAGGTACAAGGACAACTCTTTTACAGCCAATCATGCTCTGTCCCTATAAAGAATTATTATATCAATCTAAACTGGCATGTAAGTTAATGCTCACCCCTCAGCAGCTTAAATTTACATTGCAACCCACAGACTTATTCATCTCCCACCGCTGAGAATCATAACCCCATGATCACTACATGCACATCCACACTATCCAAGAATCAATGGCTGCTACAGCATTATATGTATTATCAAATCCAGTTGCTTGTCAATTAACCCAGTATGACATCTGCATGAAGGATTTAAATAAGGAACATCATATTATGCTGTGTGATCAATAAAGTGAAAATGCAGGCACTGACAAGGCTTACCATTTGGCCTGATACCACAGCATCCATCTCTCTGAATGGAAGTTATTTATGCTTCCACTGAATTATGGCTTGTATTCAAATATTGGCAAAGATGCAATGTACAAAAAGTATAACATCTACTGTATGCTGTGGTTGGCTACAGCTCTTGGGAATCTCTTAAAAGGGTAATTTCTCCTTGAGGAGCACAGCTCTCAGTCCAGGACTTAGGAGGGGATCCTTTTCATCTCAGACAAAAAGGTGCAACTGAAAAAAAATTACCAGAGGAGCAGATGTGTTCTTCAGCACACACATGTACAGTGGAAAGAACACCTTTCATAGTGCTGGCTAAATAGAAACTTTATAAATTAGAAAGAATCCTAAATTCCATAAAGAAAAACAAGGTTTAGCCTTTTTCTCCATCAGGAAAAGCAAATGAGCTGATGAGGATAATGAAATGCATCACATTGACAAATGAATTCACTCTGGACACTGGAAGAGAATTAAGCTCCTTTATAATTTAAAATAACGAAACTGCCCCCAGTACAGTGAGATGTCCCACATACAATCAGTATGAGCACATGGAACAACTGTCTTCCCACTTAATTTGGTGGCAGTGGCATTGATTTCTCAAGTTGGAAAGACATCCCCTGCTCTTGAACAAGCTGGTGATCTGCAAGTTGTGAGTGAGAGAAAAAGAAATCTATCCTGTTGAAGGGCTGCAAATAACTGATATAAAATATGTTTAAAGGGTTCCTGTTATGGCTCTCTGTCAAATAACTTCTTACTAACTTGTGACAGAAGTGCTTCCATTAGGAAATATTCCAGTGGAAACAATTTGGTTAAAGACAAATAAACTTCAGTAGCACCTGTGGAACAAACCTGTGGCATGGTGCTGGTACACAAACTAGGTGTGATGCATATTAGAGGGAAGAGAAGCTGTCCAGTGTCCATTGCTCAACTCAAAAGAAACTCAGAAAAGAAACATGGGTGGAGACCTAACATTTGGGAAATGTGTATCTACACAGCCATTGTAAATGCAGGCAGTGGAAGCTCTTCCATTGATTTTAAAGCACAGGCTATAAAGGTCCATAATTTTTTTCCTTCTACTTCACTCTCTCCCACAAAATAATTTTTTGCTCATGATGTTTTTACTCCTGCTCTTCTGAGTGCGTTATTTCAAACCCTTGATAATTCATATGTGAATGCATAATGTAAACCCTATTAAAACATATAGAGACAACTTTCAAGTCACTTCTGAAGATTACAAAAATTCATGAGCTCCCCAAATTTGAGAATTTGGCTTGGTACAGCAGGACAGCAAACCAAAATGTTTGCCTCTAAACTCCTTAGGTCCACAGGTATATCCAAGTGTGAGGCCTCTTAGGAATCTCATATCTTCAGGAAACAGGCAACCTAAAGACCAAAGAGTGCTTTTTTTGGTTCTGCTTTAACAAGTGAGAACACAACTGAGGTTCTGGATTTATAAAAATTTGGCTGATTTAATGGCACAAGGCCTTTCTGAAACAGAACTTAAAATGACCTCTCTCCCTTTTGCTCAATTCTTATATTACGTTCACAGCACTACATGTAGCCCACTCTTGTTTAGAGCTCAGATGGTTTTGTACACGCTAAGGATGTATTTTATTGAATATCGACTTATGTGTTTTGCAACATACTTATTCCTGGAGTAGATGTAGCCTCTGAGAAACGAGGCTACCATGGAAAACTGGAAGATTCACAAGGACTGTAGGCTGCATCTTTGAAAAGTGTTGCCATGGTTGCAATGGAGCGAACCTACTTCCTCTGGTTCTGCCACAGAATCTGGAGCCCATGATGATGTGGCTGTTGCAACCAGCCAAACAAGGGGACATAAGGGTGTGGGAAGCAGGAATATAACTACAGAGAGATTCGGGAGTCAATGGACAGGTGCCCCAAACTATGATGCTGGCAATGCAGCCCCTTGAGAAAGGATGACCTCTCCTCTCAAACCATGTGGCAAATATCTTTTGATAGGTGAAGAGTACTTGTTGTGAGTGTGTGTATAGGTGGGGACTGTTAGCCTGACCATGACAAGGTCAGGAGTCAAAACTGTTAAGAGACAGATGAGTGTTCTCATGGTAAAACGTAGTAAGGGAAAATTTGCTTATTTGGTATCAAAAGATGTAAGAGGGTGTTTGTCAATGATGGAAAATAAAATAAGACTAAGTAAACCCCTGTTAACAATCATCTCTCCCTCTTGATAGATTCTGTATGAATATGTCTGAGGAAAAAAAAGGGACTGAAAAACTCCTGAAGATCTCTCCCATGGCTAACTGTGAAAAACTATGGCATGCTATAAACAGCTGGAGAAAATGGCATCTCTCTCGTAGTACAACACAGCCTTCTACTGAGATACTAGCCTGTAAAAATCATAAATGACTTATTTTTACAGAAATCATCCAGACAAAAACATATACTCGGCTGCCAAAACTACAGTCCCTCAAAGCAACACAAGAATAAATACACACCTTGGTTTTGCAGAGAGAACCACCATGACTCTGTAAGTGTAAATAGCATAAGCAGTAGGTAATAATGCTTGTTTGTCTCACCTTAAAATATAGTGGAGAGATCCCAGCAGAGAAACAAGTGGTTGTGTAAGCTGCACAAGTCTTTTTATCCATGTCTTATATTAAGTATTGCCAGGCTATAAAGAATCAGGGACACAAGTATCAAGAGAGGTAAAATAAAACAATACCAGTGATAGTCATAATAGTACACTTATATTTCCCTTCCTTTTGGTTCAGAGCTGCTAGAGCACACAACGTAAGTTTCTGCTGCAAGTAAGAGGACCAGAAACAGACTTTTTCCTTTTAGATAAAAGCCAGAATTCTTACTTGACTTGCAGAACTGGAACTTTACAGAATTTCTACCACAGAACATCAGTTCACAAAACAATCATGAGAGCTGACAACACTGTATTACGAAAACTGCATTTAGGAAACAAGCAAAAATTGTGCACTGGTGTAAATCACAGCTACACCTTGTTCAAAAAGAGCCACATGCTCAATGTCAAAAATGGGCAGAACTCCAAGTAAGATGTGTACTTGTCAATTAGTGGATGAAATTTAATCTGTAAGGGAAGAAACATATTGCACACGGGAGAAGATAGCTGAGGGAGGGGTAATATCCACATACAAAAAAATATCTCCCATTTCACTGAAATCCTGAAAGAGGCAATGGCGAGTGATAGTGGTGACTATTGATGGACAGCTTTAGACTAGCTCATGCAAAATGATGTTGGCAGAACGTACCCAGGTCTTACCTCTGCTGAACTGACAGGCTGGTTCGTGCAGGATCCCAGCCTGAGCAGGCTCAGGCGAGTTTCACGGCATATAGGGGAACATTTGTGTGCACTTTAGGAAAGGAGCTCAAGGCTTCCAAGAGCAGGTTCTGCCTCAGCCCCCACTCCTGAGTGAGGGTCTGTGGGATGTCCAAAGTGGGAGGCCATGGGGTACCATGGCTCTTGGTACCCGCACTCCTGAGGCAGCATGGCCTGTGCCCAGTGCTGACCTGTTCATCTGGAGAAGAGACAACTGAGAGAGGACCTCATTAGTGTGTAAAAATATCTAAAGGGGGATGGAGTGGGGTGTTCAAGAAACTGGAGCCAGGCTCTTCTTGGTGATGCCAGCCATTGGGACACAAGGAGCAATGGGCAGAAACTGATGCAAAAAAGTTCCACATGAATGTGAGGAAACTTCATTACTGTGTGGGTTACAGAGCACTGGAACAGATTGCCCAGAGAGGTTGTGGAATCTCCCTCATTGGAGACATTCAAGAATCATCTGGACACAATCCTGTGCCCTGTGCTCTAGAATGACCTGGCTTAGGCAAGGAGGCTAGAGCAGATGACCCAGTGTGGTCCTTTTCCAACCTTACCTATTATGTGATTCTGCAATCCTTTATGCAGCACAAAAATTGATTTCTCTGTTCCTGTTTTACACCTGCTCGGCAATTCGTACCAAACCAACACAGAAATTTTACTTTAGAGATGTTAAAGACACGTGAGGTGAGTGAACAAGGCCTGCTGGATTAGGGTGCGGGAGCCCCATGACGAGCTCGGCGGGAGAGCCCTCAGCTCCGACCCAGCCGTGACTTTCGGAAGTTGTGCCCGGCGATGGGACGCTACGAGCCGCCTTTAGCCCCACGGAGGAGCGCTCACTGCTGAACCTACGCCTCCTCCTGACGCCACCGAGGCAGCCCAAGGTGAGCCCTCACCCCTCGCCGCTCCGGAGCTCCAGGCCGGGTTTTGCGGGCGGCCGAGGCCGCGCTCCCCGCGGCAGAACGAGCGCGGCTGGGGCGCGGCGGTGCCTGCGCCGGGCCGGGCTCGGGAGGGGGCAGGGAGCGCCCAGCGGGAGCCGGGGCACGGGGACCCTGTCCTCGGCCCGCGTCCCCG
>VZTR01007629.1:493634-544668 GCA_013400775.1 Chaetops frenatus
CTCTCTCCCCTCCTCCCCCTTTCCCTTTCCCTTTCCCTTTCCCTTTCCCTTTCCCGTTCCCTTTCCCTTTCTCTCTTTCTTTCTCTTTTTTTCTGGAGTTGCATGGTGGTGTCAGCACTCTGGACAGTAGAGTAACAGTAATGGCAGATGTTCCTTCTGGTTGTATGGGTAATTTCCCAGGGGATGAATGCAACAGGCCTCATTGTCCCAGTGCTGTGTACATAGAGATAATGGGGCTTGGGCAAGGGCAGGTAACTCCTCAAAACTTTAGTGCCAAGGTCCCCATTTGATATCAGTTGGAAGGCAGAGTGTACACTTTGCTCTGTCAAAGCCCAGGGGAGATTGGAATGTAAGTAGAGCCCAACAGCTCTCTTTACACTCAAATTTGTTGCAAATCATTATGTAGCAGCAACAGCAGCAAAGGAGCAACAATGATGGAAAACTGGTGAAATACATTAAATTTTTTTGTTTTTTGAGAAACAGCCTAGAGAGCTGGGTTTGTTCAGTGTCAAGAAGAGGAGGCTCAGGGAGGACCTCATCACTCTCTATAACTCCCTGAAGGGAGGTTGTAGCCAGGTGTGGTCTGGTCTCTCTTGCCGTGCCTGCAGTGAGAGGACTGGAGGAAATGGCCTTAAACTGAGATAGAGGAGATTCAGATTAGATATTAGACAATTTTTTTTCACCATTAGGGTGGTCAGGGGTTGGAATAGGTTGCCCAGGGAGGTGGTAGAGTCGAAATCCCTGGATATTTTCAAGAGACATCTGGACCTGGTTCTGGATGATCTGGTTTAGTGGTTGGAGTGAAAGTGCTGGGTGCTTGGCTGGACTGGGAGATCTTGCCAGTCTCCTCCAACCTTGATCATTCTATGATTCTATTAAAATAAATTAAAAAAATAGAAAACATGAAGATTGAAGATCAAATAAAGTAAAAAAATTTCAAAATTTATTTGGAACCCTGTAGGGCAGTGAGAATACAAATGAACTTGGGTTAACAAGGTATAGAATTTGTTTTTGAACAGGTGGGACCATTGCAAATTGATAGCTTGGTTTTGCACATTGACAGCTATGGACACAAAGGACATTCATCTCAAGTAATCTATTCAGACAATTCTGTTATCACAAACATGAGTTCTTTCAAACTCATACCTATGGCCATTTGTGTGGCAGTAGCTGGCTGATCCCCCTTTTTGCTAGAATGTTGCAAAGCAATTGTTTCTGCCCCAAAAGCGCTTGCAGTGAAAAAACCCTACTCATCACATAAAGGAAATGATACTCAATTTTATGGATGGAAAGCTAAGTCTTACAAACCAAGTGACTTGTCCAAGGTTGTACTGTGCACCTCTCCTGAAGACTGATTGCTCTGTGCTGAAGTATGGATTTACAGTGTCCAGCCTACTCTGTTAGGTTTCTGGGTGATTCTCTAAGCATCTCTCACAATGCTCTTGTACAATGTAGCTCAAAGTGAAATGTGTGGATAGTGACCACATCAGAACATACAATTAGGGCAGAATAGCTGAAGCTGGGTTAGTTGATACCCTGCTTTCTCATCTTCTTTCTCATTTATTCAAGCCATGGGTTAGCGACTGAGGATGAACTGAGCTTCATTCCCTCTTTTTTCATTGCTACAGAACTGGTCTGCATTTGAGGCTTCCTTGGTTTTCCTTTCTCTTCTGCTTGCTTTACCAATCCAAAAACTTGATGAAGATCTCAGACACATTTATGAAATTTCTTTTTAATGCATTGGGGTTTAGGTCTAGTTTATCTTCACATGTTAGCTACAGTTTTAATTGTGGATCAGATTCCAGAGGGATGCTTCCCAAAGTGTATTTTTATGGGTTGGGTCAGGTATAAAGTGTAATGCAGAACAGTCTTATACTGAATATGAAGTTATAGTCATGAGGGAGCTTTAGAGTAGAACAGTTTTACTCTAGTCATTCATCGGCAGCCTACTCCAAATAACCAAATTTTTTGTAAACGTTCAAGTATCCAAAAATCTGACTTCCTTCTTATTTACACAGAAGCCAGGACAGCAGTAATAAATCAGGCTTCAAATGTCCTTGGAGTAGTTACCTCTCACAAAGGAAGAAAAAAGCATAACTCCAAGTAGTTAGAGGAGGGGAAGACAGATGAAGGCATGATTACACTGACTTAGTACTTGCCTGCTTAATGCACCTAGCTAATCCAGTTGTCTGAGTCTGAATACAGAGCCTGCTGCTAGTTTTTCCTATATGAAGAGCAAAGCTTACTTCATGACTTTGGACACAAATGACCTCATTTCTGAGATTTTATATACTCAGTCATCCCTTATCAACTTTACAAAGCAAATATGGGTCTAGTGGCAGAAAAGCATGGAAGGAAGGCTTCCCATCATTAGGGTTAGGCTGAAAGGCATTTCTCTGTGTTCTTCAAGGCTCTGTATTTTCACTAAAGTTGTTCATGTCTCTGTGAGTCAGTCCAAAAACAATATTTAGTGAGATTTCATCTATCTGGTTAACCATTAGTTTAAACTGTTGTAAAGCTACCATGGTTAACTTTAATAAAAATGAGAGACAAAGCCTGACAAAATGGAGACTAAATTAATGCTTACATGTAAAACAACACCTATAGAAGAGTATCTGTCTGTGTTATACATGATGGTTGATTTTGGGTTGGTCTTGACTATAACTTTGGATGGCACTGAGACCTGGTCACAGAGGCAGAGTTTATGCATTTACAGGCAAATAGGTAAATGCAGGTGGAACTTGGCTTGTGTGGTGCTGGCACCCTCATCTTCTGGGCATCTCTGTGAAAAGCCTGCCGTGCAGTTTGCCAGCTGTCGATAACCCTGAGCAGTCTCAGTCAGCCGTACTCCACTTTGACAGGTATCTAAAATCTCAGTTATCTGAGCTGCTCTGTTCTGTGCTCTCCTTTTGTGCCTTCCGAGATACCATGGGAGAGAGTAACAGTGCAGACTAAGTGATCCAGACTGTTTCAGATATTGAAAGGAAACTGGATATCATGGAAGTTGTTGCTAGAAGTGTACTGTTTCTTTTAATCAGTCCTCCCAGTGCTAAAATAGACACTAAATGAGGAAACAAAATATCTATGTCAGTAAAAAGCATCTGGAACTCTGCTGTACCTAGTTTAGTCTTAATAGATAATAGTCTCAGTCATTAATTGTCTTAAGACTATTAACGAGGGCTATCACTTTAAAGGGTGCTTTAAAACTCCCATTTTAGCTTTAACAAGAATTTTCAGAACCTCCTTAGGCAGCAGACACTTTAGGTGTAAAGCAAAACAATGTAAGATGATAATTTATTTAATTCAGTTTCAACTTCCCCTACCTCCTTTTGCCCAAATACAGAGTGGGTATTCCTCACCCACTAAACATGTCTTGTATTTTTTTTTCAGTGCTGTCTGGGCAGATGGGCCATGTGGGATACACTATGATTATGAATGGGACTACATTTGGAGGGAAAAAAAAGTCCTTCTGTTCTTTTAAGGAATTTCCCTCCTCCAGAAATTACCTGGAGTAGTGGTAGCAGCCAGAAGTAGTGGTAGCATAAAGAAGGGATACTAGATTCCTGGAAAATCCTGCAAAGTTAACATGCTGAATCCTTTGGACAATAGGTATCATCTCTCAGAATGAGCTGGACTCTGATTCAGGTACTGAATTAAATGAGTGTTTTCTAAAATCAGCTCAGCATACTGAGCTTTATTGGAAACCTGTCTCTTATTTTGGTGTGTGAGATTTGAGCTCTATTGAGACTCTGTCTCAGAGTAACCTGAAGGACTCTGAGACTTGACTTCTTCAGTCCTTTCATGGTTTTCAAGAATTCTGCTATGAAAAGTCTCCCTTGGAAATGCCTTCTTTTCTGCTTAGAAATTTTTTCCAATTTTTTCCTCTTAATGTCAGTGACATACAAATGCATAGCAGAGGTTATATGTGAAGGTATTTTGTCTCTGAAGGAGAAAGACAGCTTACAGGTGTGATGGGGTGAGCAGCACCAGGTGATGTGGGAGGGAGTGAAGTCATGTCCCATTTCTGTTCCCTTTGAGAAGAGCAGCCCTTCAGGGTGCTTGCACTCCCTCACTGAGTGTGCCGAGCTGGCAGGCAGTGACAGAATGGAGACACCTCAAGTAGCTTTCAAACAGTTATTTTGGTTGCAAGGAGTAGTCTGGTTGTGACAATTCAGAGCTCAGTAAAAACAGCTGATTTATTTGGCAACCCAGCTCCCGAGTCTTGATGAGGTCTAGAACATGCTCATTGCCTGTGGAGATCTAGAATTCTTGTTTCCCTTCTCCTGTGAAGAACCAGGATTTGGCCACTTTTGTGCAAGACAGTTACTTTTGTAGTGGTGAGCTGTGAGTTAGTTTTTTTATATCATGTTTGGGCAACTAAATAATTAGCCTGCTTTGGAAAGTGCTGAGTCTACAACAGCTCCCAGTGAAGTGAAGAGAATTACAGACTACTCAGCAATCTGGAAAATGAGACCTATTACTTATTAAATATGGAGCTGGGAAGAGAATTTATGAGGTTCATTTTTTAAAATTTGAAGCTGCATAAACTACAGCTTAAATTAATACTCTACACAGACAAAGTTGCTAAAGGTCTGGTAAATGACTAGTAATTCTTTCTATGTATGATGACCAGTTGGTTACAATGTCCAACAAGTTTGGGGTTTATTTTAATACCTCCTAAAATTGTTTATAATATAATATACACATTTGTGTGCTTTATATATATATATATATTTATATATATATATATATATTTTATAATATACCCATTTTTGTGTACCTTTGACCTCTGTAATCTGAAAGTATTGTTCTTTTGTCAGTTTAATATCTCCAGAACATTATGTGTGGTCATGATATATTTGTGGAAGGGATTATTTGGTTAAAATGTCTGCGGCTTAAGTCAGCTGGGGCTGACTTCAATCCAGCACAAGAATCTCAGTTTGGGGACCCAAATAATGGGGCACTGTAGTCTTGTGGGCAGCTTAACCAGACAGGGAGTAGAAGCAGGTTCTTTGAATAGCCTTCCTTTGTCCACCATCATGAAATCAAAAAGCAAATCTTTTGAAAAACATCAGGCAGTAATTCCCCTGGGGCTTTCCTAAACTCATCCATCATGGAGAAAATCTAATTTTCCTTCTTTCTCTATTGTACTCCAAGAAGCCTTGTGACCAGTTAGGTCATTTTAGCTTTAAACATTAACTTCGATAAGACATTTTCAATTAGTAGAGTCTTTTCAAAAATTAGACCATAATCTTACACTCATGCCCTAGGAATAATGATGCATTCTTTTTGTTAAATGTTAATGATTTTTTGAGTGAAAAGTATTTTGTTTATGATGCTACTGTTGAATAATTATAATAACTAGTAGTGATGTTGTAACAGATTTTTTTTTATGGTCTAGGAGGCTTCCCACCAGAGAGTTGACTTGAAACTGTTTTACTCTGGTAAAATTCACTTCTACCTGTATTTATATGTTAATAAAGTGTCAGGCCTAGTGTTTTGGTTAGGCTATATCCTAGTTACACCAAACTATTAAAATGTCTGTCTATTAATTCACTAATTTCATTACTCCTTCCAAAATGTTCTACAAAGATATTTTGCCAACCCTGTTTACATAAATTTCCCATTGTACTTTGCATTTTTATTAAATAGAATTGGTGTTTGAAATAGCTTGTAAATTGACAGGATACAAATTAGTGGAAAAGCAGACATTAAAGAGTCAGTGATGTCTCTGGGTGAGCTTTGAAAAACATTCTATTTAGAACCAATTGTATGGATGTATCATTTATATTTCTGCTTTCCCCTTCCTACATTTGTTATAACTAGGGAAATTTGCATGAAAATTGGTTGTGTGTTTATTTCACTGTTTACCTGTTTTGATTGTTTATTTTATATGTGTCTGCTGTTTTAATGCTTGTATTATGAAGTCACTGTTCATTGCCAGGGGAATGACAGTGATGTCACAGAAGTGATGGTTTGTAGGACAGAATGCTTCTTGAGACTGTAAGTGACTGCAAAACCCTTTTTTCTCTTGGGCCGCCAGTTGTTGCTAGCTGATGGTTGTCGTACTCCTGGGGAGTCAAAAGGCATCATGTCATGGCCAGTGCTTTTGCCTATGTGTCACCAATGGCCACTCTCCTGACAACTTCACTGCAGAAAACCAAGCATTCCTGATCACAGGAGACCATGTTTCCTTGTAATTCTTACTCAGGACATAGATTTATTTGGGGATGAGGACTCCAATGATGCTTGTCTTGTGTTTTCTATATCATATCTATTCTATGTCTAAATAGTCAGCTCTGACTCTCTTAATTCAAATCCAAAACCTTCTAGGGAAATGAAACTCCTCTAGTACAGTTTGGGCAGGGTGGGAAACTATGGCTCTATGTCAAGGAATAAGCAGTAATGAGATTAACCATAAACATCTTTCTTGTGTATATGTTTATATGAATGAGAAGTGACAGAAACAGGACAGTGCAAGAAGAAAAGATCTATCTAAATACGGCATATTTTCCAAAATGTTCCTGGAGTTGCTAGAAGCTCCTTGAAAACACTCCATGTCTTTTCCAGTAGGAGATGGACCACAAGAGAGGCAGCCCTTGTGAAACCAACTTCCTCTAATATATTCAGACAGTGGATCTGTTTTATCTGTTGTATTGCTGGGCAGAAAATGGAAGGATGGTGAGCACTCCTTTCACTTTTCTTTCCTTTCATGCTCAAAATTGTCTCTCACACCTCGAATCTCCTACTGAACATGACCTACCAGTCAAGTTGCAATCCCTCACCCCCAGCAAGCAGGAGGTGGCTGGGTTGCTCCTTTAGCAGCCCATGCTGGTGGTAGCACAGCACTTCTCGCCCCGCAGGGCTTCGTACAGAGCGACTCGAGCTGCTCTGGCCTCTCTCCGACGACTCGGTTTGTCATTTCTGTCAGTCTGTGGCACACACACACACACGCACAGCAGCTGCCAGTGGCCTCAGGGGCCTGGGATCCTCTTTTTTTTCTAGCTCAGTTCTCCTGCACGCTGGCTTGCTACATTGCAGGCTATTACCTGCAATAGGCTCTGACCTCTTTCTGAGCATCTTAAAACACCCTGCCGTGGAGTGCCAATGGCACGCAGACATTTGCCCTGTTTGCTGGTGTCTCTCTCCCTGCTTTCAAATTACCTCTTCAAAGTCCATTTGGTATCAGTGGCTTGGGTTTTTGTTCTTTTTTGAATGGTGGTGGTTGTCTTTATATCAGGATTTTAATTTTTTTTTTACTCTGAAGGAAGTAAAGAGACACTTGTCCATTTTAGGTACATTTGAATAATCACTAAAAATAAAATGAAAAAAATCAGGGCTCTACTCTGCAAAGTAGTTTTCAATCCCCTGAAGAGTAACATGGCTCTTTCTGACTCCACACAGGCAGACAGGCCTAATTCAGCTGTCTGTTGCATGGTATGTTTAAGTGGTTTTGTAAAACAGTGTTCCCTAAATGTTGACAGTTTAATGGATTTCATTAGTGGCTGCCTACCGGCTGAGGGCTCAAATCTGCCCCTGCCAGGGTTAGCTCAGATAAGTTCAGACATGGTTGTGTGGAGGACCACCCTCATCCTGTCAGAGCTGCTTCAAGAGCTGCATCTGGAGACCTGAAGCAAGAGCAGGCATCTTCTGTGCCTCCAAATCCACAGTATAGTGTGGGCCGTGGCTGGTGGGTGTGCATGTCCTTCTCACTAGGCAGAAATGTCTCCAAGGCTCCATCGCACACCCAAAGACGTGTGGGTTTTCTCAGGGTCTCCTTCCAGACTGCCATGTAGGTGAGCTGCCTCTGTTCACTTTCTTGGGGAATGAAGGAATGTCTCCACTATGCCAAAACATGCTTGTGCTACGTCCCCTGTGCCTGTGAGACCTGTAGCTGCATAGAACATCTGGAGGCCCTCCAAGTCCAATTTCCATTAGCAAATAATGTTCATGATTTTGTTCCAGTCACTGCCTGTTAAGTTGAATAACATTTGAAAGATAGCTTCATCAAGGTAAGTAATAGCTGAATCAAGCCTCTCTCTTTCTATACTCTGTGAGGTCAGAGGAAGCTTGACTGCTATGTCTGGAGTGTGTGTTGGAGGAACACTTTGAAGGGGAAAGCATTAAAACTAACAATATGAAATCTTGGAATAGACTATAATTTTATTCCTTTTTCTGAACAAAGCAAAGAAAAATATAGTCCTAAGAAGCCGTAAGTGTAACTGAGAGCCCATTTTAATCAAATCATTGCATGTTAAACTGTTCCCAAACTGAAGAAGACATTCGAAAACCAGCAGAAGTAACTTAATATTTTTCTGACATGTTGAAAATCTAGAGAATGACAATTAGCTGTAACAATTACAAACTGAAGGCAAGTCATATAGTTAAAAATTAATTCTAGCATCTATTCTGTGATGTCTAATGATTTCCTCAAATTTCTTTATTTGGGGGCCAGGACTGAAAATCCCTGTATTTAATGCCTGTCCAAAAATAGTTTCTTCCCTTCTCATCCTGAGAAGAACTGTGTGAGATACCTGTGTCTGGATTAGGCACTCGGGAGGAAGGGTGCAAACTAGTCATCGCTTCAGCACTATGAGCGTCAGGACTGCAGCTTAGCTGTGCCTCATGACATATTAACAATTTTCCTCTTGGATTTTAGGTCCAGGTCTGTTCCCATGCCCAGTCCAGCTGGATGGTCCTCACACTTCTCATACGATTTGGGTCAAGTTCACCCTTGTGTCTCTGCTCCCATGTGAATGCTGTGCTCCAGAGTTGGGGAGGGAAGGCACCTAAGGGAGAGGCAGCCTCTCCGTATGCAGCACACTCTTTGCCTGGCAGCTTAATCTTTCCTGCAGCCTTCCTGGGCCTGCTGATGGGGCAGGTGAGGCAGTCAAAGAGATGCTCATTGATTCTGTAACCAAGCTGACTATAGAGCTTTTTAGGACCCGTTTTACTATTACCTCCATATCTAATGCACTTTTTTTCTCTTTTTGTTCTCCAGTAGCAGCTTTCCAGGCATGGTTTTCTGTTGAAAGTAGGCAAGAGTAGTGAGACATATAAGCAGGTCTTTCATACTCCAGTAGAGGTCAGATACCTACCTACAGTAAAGGAGCTAATTCATTACAGTATGATAGATTATAACAGCTTATTTGGAGCCCTATTATATAAATCACTTAAATGTGTATTTACATAACATTCCTATTAATTACAACAAAGACTGTAATGACTGTGAACTGTTCTAGTTTATCTTGTAAATATGTATTTAAGCAATTCTGTTGCAGGTAATATTTAATCAATAGACCGTAACAGATCATTAATCATGCCAAACCTTTGTGTAAAAAGTGAATTTCTACTGGTGGAATGCAATGGATCCTTTGGAGTATCATATGACATATTACACTAGTCAAATGAAAACTCCACAGTGCCACCAATGATACATGTTAAAAGCCTTAATGTGACCTCCTGTATGGTAGGTCTGTGTATTGACATATGGGCACATACTTTTCTTGAATGAAGTCAAAAAGTTACTCAGCAGCGATTCTTTTGGACACTAGCAAGGAGCTGAAAAGACAAGCTCTGAGGGGATGCACCTACCATGGGTTTTCTTGGCCAAAAAGTTACTGGGTAAAACATCCATGTAAAGTGCTTATATGTGTACCTGGTATCTGTTGTGTTTGAACACCCCACAACAGTATTCTGCAGCACCAGTGATGGCAATGGCTCTGGAAGGAAGAGAAACATTACTCTCATGCCTACCTCGGAAGTGGGGGAAAATCCAGAGGAACAGACCATGCAGAACACGCGGGACATAGACATGCAAGAGAGGGGTCCCTGCACTATTACCATCACGCAGATGACCATCAATTTACTTGAATGAAGGCAGGTAATGCTGCTGTTTTTATGGAAACTTAAGATGTTATCTCAGTGAAAGCACGTGTATGTTCAGAAGCCAGTGTTTAAGTGGTAGTGTTTTGGTGGTCTTCACTAAACTCTTCAAAACCTAGGTGCAAAAAATTGAAATCATCATTAGGGACTTATTTTTAAAAAAATAATTGATGCATAGAGAAAATAGAAAAGAGAAAGTAAAACCCTAAAGCACTTTAAAGAGCTCCCTTAAACATCCTAAGGGTTTTGTTTCCTTCGCACAGTACAGAAGACAAGTCATGTCATCAGAAAGTAGAGAACTTGAGAACAAAATCTTGCTTACTTTACCTGTGCCAGCAGTCCAACTTGATTTTAAACAGACTGCTGGGGAGAGGGAGGTGAGCAGGATTTTCTGCAGAACTGAATTATCAAGTATTGTAACTGTGCCACTGCAAATCCACACGATGTACGTAGTGCGTGCATGCTTGCCAAGCTGTCCTGGGAAGCTGGCCTCGAGCTCTAGCTGAAGTCATAGCTAGCAGCTAAGAGCCAAATTGTGGTCACGTGAGTCAGTCACTGGCATCATGCAGGACAACTGCACAGTTAAGGGCCACCATGTTGGTGCCCAGACTGGGAATGCAATTCTAGAAAATCTTTATCCTATGTCGTGAGCATGCCGTGCAGTTTGTGCTGAACAACAGAGAGGATTCATGGCTGAAATAGTAACAAAGTCTTAATCCAGGGCCATAATGTATTGGCAAAGCTTTATAGGAAGTCTGGGTATCTCTGGCCAACTCTGCTGATCTCTTGTTTTCATAAACACTAAATTCACTTAATTTTTTAAAAAGGTTCTTATTAATGGTTCCTTTGGAGGTTTTGCAATCTGTTGTCTAATGCAAGCTTTGATTAAGTTAAAAAAATTCTCTGCAATAACAGTTCTCCTGTGTAATAACTAATCAATATATGCTAATCGTTTGCCAAATATATTTCTTACAGTGAAATGGTTATCAAGTTAGGTGACTGCCAAAAAGTAACAAAAACCACCCAACTAACAAGCTAAACAACTCCCCCTTCAAAACCCTTCTTTAATTCCTTGGCCAGTAGGTATTTGTATCTGTTAAAGATTATCCATTTTTTTACTTTTGAAAATTAGTGTAGAAATTTTATTAGCTGGCATGAATATTCAATTAAAATTATTTTTTTACAGCTAAGTTATAAACCTGTAGAAAACATGTAAGGCCAACTCAACCCTGAATATAGCAGTAAAGCTGAGTGCTGCTTTATTAAAGTAACCTATTAAAGGGTTATCTTTCATATAAGATTGCTTTCCCTAAGCTCCTAAGCATATTAACAACATCTGAAATGCACTTGTAGTTATACACACCTCAGAAAAGATTTTAAATTGCCTTCTTTGTCCACACTTATAAAAACATCTCAGTCCCTCTGTGATCTTATTTTACCTATGCACCTTAAACCTTGTAAAAGCAAAATGGAAGAAGCAATCACCCATCAGAGAATTGCTCATAGATGAACTTTGGCTGTCTCTAGTGGCATTAATTTTGCTCTCTGTGAACTGCACTTGACACCCTTGTAAGGTCTGGAGAATTCTTTCCATCTCTGACTGGCCTATGTGACTATTTGCTACTAATTTGCTCATTGAAGATGATGCACTGGGAAAAATACAGTTTATTTAGTCTCTGAAGAACAGCTTTATGGCTAAATCCTGCAACATTCTGGGAAAGGCTGCTCTTTACCTTTTCAGTCAGTGCCAATGAAATCAGCAGTGTGCTTGCATGACTGGGAATGGAAGGATTGGGTACAGCAGCAAGGCAGGAAACATGCTGCTTTAACCACACTAACTTCATTTGTGTTTGAACTCCAGCTGTCTTTTTCCTGATTGCTGACCATACTAATGAACTTAAATGCCCTGCAACACTGTTGCTGTCATCTTTCCATATACAGCAGAAATATATTGTGTATAACACAGTAAAAAACCTATATAACCTAGTCTATAACCTATTGGCTTCTGATGTGGCGTTTGGTTTCTGGACCAGACACCAAGAACAGCAAAACAGTTTCTGTCAGTCCCATACTGCAGAAGCACTAGGGCTTGAACAATACTGAGATTTTTAAACAAAGGTAGTGGGAATACTGTTAAAAAGTTGCTATGCCTCTTTGCCTTGTTAGAGATCTGATTTTGCTTTCCTACTCAGACAGAAATACCTTTGATTTTAAGCCCTTGTAGAAATTCCTTTTGAAAATTTTCAGCTGACTCCACTTGGCGGCTAGGTTTACGAAGGAACATTTTTATCTGTCTCCAGTCTTCTGGGGCTACTGGTTATTTGGTGAAGAGCATTTGAGCTAATGGAGCTCACTTGAATTCCCCTTAGGAATAAGATTCTTTCCTGAATAAGGACTGTGGGATCAGTTATTAGCTGTTCTGCTGAATAAACTGAATACCCATGGAGCTTTTTAGCTTCTCCTTTGTGAAACCCATGGCTTTTAGAAAGGTCTGTGATGGTGCTGGTGATTCTTATTGTGATAATACTCCTAAATGCTCAGGCACAGCTGAGAGCAGTACTAATATTCACCACATGCTACCTACAAAATTGCTATGGTGGAAGCATGGGGTCCTTGCCCTGAGCACTTCATGGTGTCAGGGTTTTCAAGATGATTCGTTGCAGAGTTCTACTTGCTGGATTTTATTTCTAAAATAATCTTTTTTCCAAATGTTAATTCTCACAATGGAATATCAGTTATAAATGCATATGTTACTAGGGTATTTTATCATACTTAAGAGGACTTCATAGCATCTCCCTCGGCAATTTGATTAAATGAAAGTATTAGTTTCCTCCTCTGGAAGGGAGAAAGCTGTGCAGTTTGGGTCTAGCTGTAGCAAACTGATGAAAAACTTATATAGAACTTAATGGAAAAATCCTACAGATTTAAAAGGAAAATGTCATCTCCACCGCACAACCCTCTGGGATGATTCAAAGCCAGATGAAAAGAGACTAGCATAATATCATACCTCTGTATTTTAGGAGAAATTTCTTAAAAGCTGAATATTGTCTTTCCTGAGAATTTTTTTACCAGTATTGAGTCAAAAAGGCCTAATTATAATGGTTTTGCATGTAACACTTCCCAGATCAAGGGTGGAGGCAAGAGTGATGAAAGGTGAAAGGATGTGGGGAATCTGTTGCAATGGTGTGTTCCTCTGCTGTATCACAGACAGGAAGCATGATCATGCACAAAAACGTTTCTGTGGTGGGTCTCCTGAGCTCTCTCCACTCCCAGAGGCTGGGTGGAAGAAATGCCTTTTCAGCGTTAAGGGAGGTGGATGTGGTGGATGCTCTGTCATTAGAGTTGTTTGGTTCAAGATCTGCTCTACTCAAGCCATACCTGTATGGTAGGTGAGACTGGATAATATGATCAGAGTGGTCCTTTTTTGGCCTTTGTGGTATAGGAAAATCCTGCAAACTATTTGCATAAAACAGTGTCAGCAGGTATGCTTTCACTCTTGTGTAAATTGTATAAAGCCATATGCTGACTTAGAAACAATGAAAGTATTAGGGGCCCATCTTCTACTGTGCTGATACAATGGAGGAATTAATTTTAAAAAAGTAATTCTGGTAAGTAAGCTGAAAGAGCACTAGAAAGTGCCTGCTCTTTCAGACAGTGCAGGAAAGTCACTAATTGCTCTAAACTTCACTGAAGTGCAAAGCAAGGGTACAGATAACAAAAAAATGTATTAGTTGCTTTTGTTGCAATATAAAAGACTGCGGCAAGGGATTAGGTTATTTCTGTTCAGCAAAGGAGGTGACTGTGTTTCTCATGCACTCCACATCTCTTCTTTTGCTATAATTCAAAAATCTCAAGATACAACAATTTGGCAGTGTCAGCAGTGTAGTTTGACATCACACGGAGTGGCACAGCACTGCCCCACAGAGTGGTGTCCCCACACCCTTTCAAGGCTGCCTCTTGCGAGCACGATGTACGCTGAGAACATTTTTATGGGAACATTCCGGCAAACAAACACAGATGGCTGCAGTTGCCCTCCCCCCTCCCCTTCCCTGGTGGGTAATCGGCACTAGTATTGAATTACATAATTATTGGGGGTAATACTGTATTATCAGGTCAGGCAAGTTCTTTTCGCGTAGGTTCACTTGGTGAGCACTGCATGGTGATAGATGAGTTTTGTGTTACTTCACATTACTTGGGACTGGCGCCAACCAAATCACCTCCTGACTTGTGTACCAGGTAGTCAGTCACACCCAGGCTATCTAAAGCTGTGCTTGTCCGGGCCAGTCTTCTATGAAAACAGCTGGGAATCATGCCATATCAGCCGTGTTCCCGCGAAACGGCAGATGAAAGCGGCTAGGAAAGTTCAGCCGCCCTTTGAGTACGCGATGGTACTTCTGGCACTAGCAGGGGAGAAAGAATGAGGGCCAGGAGGAGGCTGGGAGAGGAGCGGGCGGGCCTGCAGAGCAGCCGCGGTCGCAGCACAGCGGTTGGCTTTCAGCTGGGGCACGGGAGGAATGTGGGATGGTTCCCACAGCATCTCCCGGCTTCGGAAACCTCTCCCCTTCCAGCGCCGCGTGCGCCGCGCCGGCTCCGAGGGTACGGTCGGATGTTTGCTTGAGAAACAGCTGTGGTGGTTTAACAAGTTACTGCTTGATCAGCTATTTGTTCCTGCTCCCCTCTGCTGAGGTGCAGTAACCGAAGCCGTGGGCTCTTCCAGGCTGTTGCAGGGTGGAGGGAAACAGGCTCTGCTTCAAGTGTTTGCAGGTACGGGCAGCTGCCGTGTCTGAGTCGTGGGGGCAGAGATAAAGAGTTAAGGGGCAGCGATTTTTTAAGCAGAGACAGCTGTCTCCTAAGCTAATGTCTGACTGTGTCATAAAAGACACTCAACACCATTAAACATTGGGCTGTCAGCAATAATTATAGAATGTGTTCACACTGTTTAAAAAAGCAAAAGCTACAGAGAGGAAGAGAAGTGACATGAAAATTCAAATGGGAAGAAACTAAATAACTACACTTGGAAAAATAAAGTGTTGCTTATGTGACTAGAGAGTGTTTTTCCAAAAAACCGCAATTTAGGAGCAAATTTTGCCAGTGAATCTTTCATGTAGGAAGTGGGAGTGATGAAGACAAAAAATGCTTGGCCCTTTTGCAGTTTGCCCCTTTCTTTTTCTCTCTTGGTCTTGAAAGGTAGGCAATCTCCACTGCATTTCTGTAATGATGATGGTTTAATGTACATGAATGTTAAATATAGCCTCACCTGTCTACTTCAATGCACATATTAGAGATTGCAAGGTGCCTTTGAACAGTGGAAGCTAAGGAGTCTGAAGACCGTCAGTGTATCTTGTAGTCAATAAGGGAGCACCTGCCGTAGAAGAGTCACACTTCAGATGTGTATTTTATACCTATGGTCATCCCAAGTAATGTCTCCAAGGGCTCCCTCCCAGTCAAAATAAATGTGGGTTCTCGAGTGGTTAGTGCTAGGTGTTTGCTTTCATTGCAAAGTCAGCTCTGAGTTTCTTCATCCTTGCCATTTTACCCTGTGTAACTCTGCATCAATGGGAAGGTGTGACTGTAAAACCATAGGTACTTGCAGTGGACACGGGAGGGGGTGTAGTGCTGCAACTGAATACTGTTTAAATGATTAGGTTTAAAACTGCTTCTGTCTCTCCAAAAACAGTTATAATGCTCTACAGCATTCCAGTTCAGATAACAGTAAAAAAAAGTCCCCCACATTCCCAAACATGTGCAAAATATTATGGAAGGGCTATTCATATCCTTTGGTTTTCTTACTGGAGTAGAAGCACTTCGAAACCCTTTTTGGGCATTGAATTCTTGCATTTCTGTCAACCTTTTGTGGAGCCATTTAGAATTGTCTGTGGCTGTGCGTCTTGCCCAGCACCCTGGTTTTGGCACCTCTGTCACCGGCTGACACGTTCCAGCTGGTTTTTAACACATTCACATGCACTTCAAGCAGACAGCAGATACTCACTTCGGCTGCACTGTGCCAGGTGCCAGCACCAGGTATCCACTCTCTCTGTACAGAACACACCTGGAGCAGAGCAGCCATGCATTGGCAGGACTGACAGTGCAAGCTGTTACAAATGCTTCTGGCATTAAACCTTACGTGGGTAGCCGCCTATGCCTGCCAGTGCCCTGCAGCCTCACATCGTATCTTGCAAATAGCTTGCAGACTCTCTGAAGACTCTCTCAGAAGGGCTCTTGGCTTCACCTATGCACAGCAGCAAGGATTTGGGAACAATTTCTTACTGCTCTTTGGAGCAGGATATCTTCACTGGGCAATACGACTGACGGCTTCATGCAAATAGTCTAGAAAAAGGTAAATCAGTCCATTAACCGATTTACAAAATTGATACATCACACAAGGAGCTGAACAAAACTTGGCAGCTCTGCCTATATCCCCTTTGCACCTGAGGAATTGCTGAGTGACAAAGTAAGCAGCCTTCACTCTGTGCTTAGTGGAATACAATAGCCATGGCCCTCCCCAGAATCTGCAGTGCAAGCCTTGCTTACTAAGTTAGCAGTTGTGGATTTTTGTGCATAGGATGTCTAGCTGCAGGAAGATTTTACTTTATGGATTTGGAGCATCATGTAGAAGTAGGTTGATCTTCATGACCTAAGAACACAGGTCCTGGAACCTAGGGTTATGTAGGGTCAGTCCTCCTGGGAGTTCCAGCCAGAACAGAGACGTACAAGAGGTAAAATCTGTTACTGATTCCCAGGTATTTAATCTGCTTTCTTCTGTGTTAAGGCATTGCAGGAAAACCCATGTTTTGCAAACGCCGTCACCATTTTCTTGTGCAGAGTGGCTGGTTAAAATGTGGACCTGGAAAAGCACAAAACCCCTTTAGTGCTTGGTAGGCTTCTTTGCTAGCACTGATGGTAAAGGATATGGCTTTCCTGCTGACTTCAGCGAGCGGTACGGCTGTTGGAACAGTTTTCCGTGGCTGTGCTTTAGTCATCTGCATTTCCATGTGCGGCAGGGTTAAAAGATCCATCGCCCTTCCTGACTCTTCTTTACCGCGGTGTTTGAGAGCAGTGGTGGGGGGCAGCGAGGGAAAGAGGAAGACATTAATATACAACGAGAAGCTGGAACCAAAAGGCCAGCCCGTGCTGCGTGTTCCCACTTCTCGGCAACTGTGAGTCACACGCGTTAAACACATTTGTGCGCCGGTTGTGTGAGCTGTCCCTAGAATGCTTCAAACTTTTTATAGCTTGCTCCCACTTGCTGCAGTGTCACCTGCTGGTGAGATCAAAGCACTCAATAGCACGCTCCCCCGCTCCAAGCTCAACAAAGTCACCGGAGCCCTTGAAAACTCCTACAGATGTTTCCTCTCTGAAGACAAAAGGATATTTTTCTCCCCTCCCTTCCTCCTTCACACCAAAGAACAAATCCTATGCCTGGCTGAGTTTGTACCACCTCAGATTAATTGGCACTAATGCAAATGTTCGTGGCTGTGTGTGGGATGTTGCTGAGAGCATAATGGTTGTCGTATTTGCTTGCATGTGGTTACTCCACTTCAGCTGTGTAATTCATTGCTTTATAAAGTGCCTTACAATGTGCTACAGCACAGGAAGCTAATCATATGCTGTGGCAGACAATACAGCAGAGATTCAGAGTTACTGCAGGTCTCTAAAGGCCTGTGCCCTGAAGTCCCCAGTCCTCTTTCATCAAAAGTCCCCCTCGAGTGAGTGTCTATTTTGCCACCTGGAACAAACTCTTAGAACTGCCAGAATGTCTGGAGCTTTTCTGCTGGCTCCTCGTGGGATTCCCTTTCATTCCTTTTCAGTTTAATTCCTCTTCCCTTCACTCCCACCCTGAGTTTCTCTCCCTCTTTTTAGGCATCTTATTGGCAGTGTACTCCAGGCGTAGCACTATGAAGGTTGTACAAGAGTTTCCATTCTAAGGGGGTTATTTTGAGTTGCTTATGTTTTTGGCTGCAATTTTAAGCATATGATATCAAGCCCAGAAGCAATTTTTTAATTGGAAAGTGTAAACTGAGATAGGTACAAGAACAAAGATCTCTTAAAAAACAATACTTCCAACTGTGTAATCTTAACAGTTCTCATAGATATGAGGGTGGATTGTTTGGTTCTGCAGTATCTTTTGCCTCTTCTTGTGCCCTTGACTGTTACTGGCTGGTAATCACAGGGTGTTTTATTGTGAATGAGGACTCTGCTCTCTAGGTACCAAGCTATGCTGCTACCAAGCTTACATCTCTAGCTTAGGAAATCTCTCTCTTTCTTTGACCAATAAAGCATGGATGAAGAAAGGTCAGTTCCTCTTCTAGACAGTGATGATCAAAAAGCCAGCATAGAAGGAAGCAGTGAATTTGCCCACTTGGTTGTACAAGTTTTTTGCCTTAGTGTAGTTTGCTGGCCTAGCAGAAGCTGAGCCATGTAGAAGTACATAATTTAATTTATTTTCTAAAAATGCACAAAAGTCTATTAGAAACCCTACATGACAGGACTATCAAATTGCAAACACTCAAAGGCTAAGGAAATGACAAAATTGAGCTTGCCTACCCAGCCTTAATTCTGTTTCCTCGCTTGTATAGTTACAATAAAGTTTAATTAGATTGTCGCATATTATTTTGGGGAGCTGCTGGAGCTGGTCTCCTGCCTCATTCATTTTGCATGCTAATGCAGTGCAAGGCAGTTTTTCTTGAAACACTGAGGGCCGGAGTTTCTCACTTACTGCAGGGGCTGTATGATGTGTCATAAATAAGATTGGTGTTCGTAGAAGGCAGGAGCTGTGAATGTGGAATGATAATGAAGAGTTTGGATAGTGGCAGAGTAACCACTTACTCCCTCACCCTGCCAGCCACGCACTGCTATTCCAGTCCCTCCAGTCCACAGCTGAGGACACCAAACTGATACTCCCATACTGGCCGTCTCCCCAGCAAACTCACATATTCCCAAGCTCCAGTTTCCTGGGAACCACTCAGGACAAGATGTCAGGATGTTATGTGCCTGAATTCAGAGACCAATCCTGAGGGACATTCTGATGCTCTTATGTGTCCTGTGGTAAATTACTGCTGTGGGAATGACGATGGCTCCACATCTCACTGGGTCTTTTGCCTTAAAAATTATAATCTTGCTGTATGGTTATTCATAGAGAAGTTTCTTCATAGATAAATACTCTAAGTTCTCTTTTCATTCTCAGGCAGTGGTAAAAGTGAAAATCAGCTTTATGCAGTATGGTTAATTCATATTCAGGCAGTCATTACTGTTCCCAACAAATGAAAGGTTTGTGGCCATTTATTTGAGGGGTCAGCTGTCTTCCCTATTTGTATTTAAGGGTGGCCATTCCACTTGTGATAAAGACTGTGTATTTTCCCCCAGATTTTTTTTTTTCTGTTTATTTCTGATTGGTTGTAAGTGCTGGAATGAGTTTTCCTATTAGCTATGAATGCTACTCTTTGAAATTGAAGTGCATGACAGTAGAACTTAAGTATAATAACAAAAGGCAGCCTCTGCTCCTGTAATTTCACTTGCCTTTTTCCCATGTTCTTCTGCAACTGTAGCAAAATGCTGAATAGCTTTAGTATTTCATCTTCAGAAGGCTAGGAAATATAGGCAAGGACACTGAGCCACATTGAAATGAGAAAGGGTTCCCAGAGCACTGAGAAATGTTCCAGTTCTTTTAGGTTCAACCAGCCCTTTTCTGTTTGTTGCTTCAACTTATGTAAATTATTGGAATTCAAGTAGATTTAATATTTATCATCTAAGACAGGAAGGGTCAGCCCTCCTTTCTTCTACGTTTCCTCTGCTGGAAAAGTGTAATTTCAGTAAAATGTCAGCATTTATGATTTAAATACATTTCAGCAAGAAGACTTGAAAATTGTTATTTCTGCTGTCCCTCCCCCAAAAGTGTCTCTAATTTTTTCTCTCTAAAATAGTAGGATCTAAGGAGTAAAGCAAGATAACTAGAGTTGCTTCATAACAAGGCTTAAAATCTGTTTCCTTTTTAAAGGCTCTTAAGGTTCTTCAGAGTATTTGGACAAATTGCTGAATAAAGTACATCATATTGTTGATGGTGACTTGTGAGTGTCTGGCAGGATCCCTCCATGAGATCTCCTTTTTAAGATGGGGTCTCTAGATGAAATAGTTTACTTGTTCATTATTATTTGGAGATGTCACCATTTGCACTGAAAGGATGTGTAGACCCCATTGTGCCACACATTGAGCATCATGAATTCCTATGATCTCTCCTTATTTCAGGAATAAATAAGAACAATTATAAACTCATAATGCTAGGCGTGATGTCAATATAAGTGCCAACCTTAACCGATGACCTTGATTAGCTTTCTGAAAACCAAATCTTGGGCTGTTCTGGGACATGATGGATTGTCATGCTAACATTTTCTGGAAGCAACATCAGTTCCTACAGAATACAGACTTTCATTAGAGAGCTACCCCATGCAGTTACAGATATTACAGTCTTCACAGAGCAGGTGCAGCACTACTCTACCAGTTTTCAGTTAGTGTTTTGAAAAGCAATTCTATGCTATTCCACCCATTTTTCAGGCCTCATCTCTTCAGAATCCTTAGACACTTGATTTCCTTTAGCTCTCTTCATCAGGTTTTAGAATATGTAGGGTGTTCTGGATATCCATGAATCCATCCACAGCTTTTTGATAACATCCTTCATGTGCTCTCACGTGCTTTTGTTGTGCAGGCTTTGTCCTGCTGTTCATTCTTCTTAGTCCTGGCATCACAGAGGTCTGCAGGACCTTTCCTGACCACCTTTCCTCATTCTTGCTTTCTCATGGGTTAGTCCCAGATGGACAGGTCCTCGAGGGCTCTTCATTTACACTCACTCTGGGACGGAGCAGAAGTTCATCCTTCAGTACATAAAAGGGGTCTACAAGAGAGCTGGTGAGATTTTTTTTGCAAGGGCATGTAGTGATATGACAAGAGACAATTGCTTTAAACTGAAAGAGGGCAGGTTTAGATTAGGTGTTAGGAAGAAATTCTTTACTGTGGAGTTGGTGAGGCACTGGAACAGGTTGTCCAGGAAAGTTGTGGATGCTCCACACCCACAATTGAAGTGTTCTAGAGGCCAGGCTGGATTGGGCTTTGAGCAACTTGATCTAGTGGGTGGCACACTTTTTTCATGTTCACTATATCTCACTCCTTTGAGATGTGATACATAACCTCTAATTCCCTTCATGCTGGGCCTTGCAGGCAGCTACTGCAGTGAAAGAAGAGGTCTTCAAGAACATTTGGCATGACAAAGGAGGTTGTCACAAAAGAAGGAGCTCCAATGGTAAACAGAGTGACAGACTAATCTTGCAGATGATCATGCTATATGTTCTGTAAGTTATGATCTAACACTATGGCCTCCTCACCCATTGGATGATTTGATGAGCAAGAAGATTTGTGGAATGTTATGCATGTGGAGAAAAGAAATCTGAGATGCCTGTCCAAGCCAAAGTCACTCTGAATTATTTTGACTCTTCTAGAAAGATCGTGGTAGGCAGGAAAATTTCACATTTCTTCCTCATATTCACTTCCTTAAAACAACACATTAGGGCCATATTAAAATTTAAAAAAAAAAAGAGTATTCAAAAATCCATTGGTTCCCCTCACTGGTTTTTGTTTTCTGAAGACTTCTGTATTTTCATTTTGCTTGAACACTTCAGCTGTGCGCAGCCATTTCACTCTCAGTTTGGAACCTCTCTTTGTTTCTCCCACAAAGGTCCATTGCTGTTGTATTTGTGTTTCCAGGTCTGCAGAGGAAGCTGTTACCTTAAAATACAAACAAAGCAGATGTTTTCTTCTGCTAGACCTCATATTGTAAGGAAACTCCAGAGAATGGAAAGAAATATATATGAGTGTACGTGTGCATTTGTCTGTCTGCGATCAGTCCCAGCTTGCTGAGGGAAGGCTGTGCGTGAGGGAGTGCTGGCTGCTCTCGGTGCCACAGCTGGGCTGGCCAACTCGTGCCTGCAGGGGCAGCACAAGGGAAAGAATTAAAATCAATTGCAGGCAACATCTTATACTTCCTTTTTAACCCACTGCAGCTGGGGAAGCTGGGGAAGGGAGCCAGTGAGCAGAATGAGGAGATGCACACAGACAACGGCAGGGTGAAGGAGGGAACAATGTTTGGGAAGGGGAGGCTTTAGTTAAGGGCTGAGGAAAGCAGCAAAGGGTTATGGGTTTATTCCTGATTGGAGTCGGAGATGGAGAACACTGCTGTAATGATCAATGGAGAAGAGCAGTCTTCTGTCTCTTCCTAATAGCTGTTTGGAGAAAGTGAAGGGGATGCAGAGAGGCACAGCATGATGGCGAGGAGGCACTGGTAATAGGAGAGGAGCTGGGAAAGACATGATGCTTTGAGGCAGCCAAAGATGAGCTGTTTTGCAAGCTGGCTGCTCTAGTACAGTGAGACAGAGGGAAGAGTTGTCAGCAGTTGATGTACGTGGCTCCTTCAAAAGCTTGATTGTGCTCTTTATTTTGTTTATCAGTACAAATGGTCCAAAGCACTGCTTTCATAAGACTGCGCTCATTTGAGCTGTAAGAAAAAAAGAGTAAAACCAGTCATATGAAGACTTTGAATTGCCATGCATCTATCCAATGGCTAAAAAAAATGTACTGCAAATTGTAGCAATGAATTTCTGAAGAATATGCAGCTTATGGTTACAAAAAGGCAGTTCTCCTTTCTCCCCTTTCCTTCACATTTTCCCCTTAAAATCATATATGTGATCATTATGGAGATCTGTTAATTAAAGGGTAACCCTTTTCTTATTACTGGCTGGGGAATATGGCCATTCCACCTGACGAGCCATTAAGTATGTACTGTTCTTGTAACAGGAAATGCAAAATGTTACTGTGACTTCAAATTAAGTGCTATCACCAAACACTTAACAAGTTTCCATGTTGGGCATCAGTGTCCTCCAGGGCCAGGTAATTTTTCCACTAAACTATGTGTACAAGACTGGGTAGACAGTGGAAGTTTGCATAGCTTGTGTAGTGGTTAAAAACAACCCCTCCCCCCACCTCAAAATGCAATCTGAGTTTAATTCAGTGATTAGATGATGTGTGTGAGCACAGACACTAAAAGTCCTGTAGGTTAGGTGTTACACATATCTGACCGGAGAAGTTAACCCAAGTTCAGGGCACTGCTGCTCTTTTGCTAGAAGAGATGGATGAGGCAATCAGGTGGTCTGAATGAAATCTTGTATTATGACAAAGAATGCATAAGGAACTGCTCCCTTGAACCCATGGGGAATCTGACAGAAGATAATCTCTTTACACACAGGGTCAGGCCTCTCTGCCCCAGCCCCTGCTCGTCCAAATACTTATTCTTCCCCATTTTGTCACAATAGAGACAGGGCCTTTCTTTTTTTCTTCGTCCTCAGCTTTTCTGGTCTTGCTGTTTCTGTCACGCACAAACCCTCACAACATAATTGCCTGTGCAACCTCTCTGTCCACATGTGTCTTTGTTTTGGGAGATGGCACGTAGTTATGTTTGGGGTGGAGATCATTATTGTTTCAAACATCTGGCTTCATAAAGAACCTTAATGGCTTCTCTGAATTTATTCTGAATGAAAGGATGAAGCGTTACGCCCACCATCTTCCACCAGCTTTTACCCAGCTTGTAGCAAAAAAACTCACTGGAAGCCACATAACCTGTCAGGCTGCTTATTAAAGATGTCAGGAGAGGACTATTAAACCTCCCTACTCGAAGGGGGACGTGTGTTGACTGACCTATACAGCAACTTGTGTTGCAGTGTTGGAAAGGCAAAGTGCAAGAAATTTCTTGTCTTTCAAAAAGGAGTAGACTGCTTAGATGGAGGAGCAGAGGGACATTTCCCTCAAGGCAATGGCAAGGATTGCCCTGAAAGGGATGTGTTGCTGTGACCTTGACTGCACCAGTTCCTCACAGCCAGCTGTGAGCGCAGGGCTCGTAGGAAGTGGTCAGCACCATTCCTCCAGATCCACAGAGGTTTTAGGCAGGATCATAGCTTGTGGCAGCTCGACCTCTCCCTGTGCACCATGGGGTCATGTGTAAATCAAATCCTTTGCCCTGGCAGATGATGACTTTGTATGGTGTGAATCAATATATGTCCTAGAAGAGCAATTTTGAAATACGTATCTTTTTAATGTGTGTGCAGATGGGGAATTATATCATGTAAATGCTAATTTACACACATTGGAGACACAAGTGAGTAGTTAGTTCATCCCTCAACACCAGAGGAGAGTCCTGGGTAAAAAGTGCATGAGCCATTAAAAAGATATAACACTTAACCTTAGCTGGTGATGCATGTGAGAACGACACCATTACTGCTTTGGTGGTGGTGGAAGAACAAGATGTTCAGTGGTGCTTCTGAAGGTTTGTGAAACAGTGCTAACAGGGTGTGAGTGTCAAGGACCTTGTACCTCAGCAATGGGAGCCCTTTTACTGGTTGGAAGTTAAAGAATAGGAAACATAGGAAAGCTGCTGTGAGTATAGTTGACTAGACTGTGATAAAAGATGATCTGTTTGTGGGCTGCCATAGCCCTGCTTCTTATTTCCTTGCTGTGCGGCAGTGACATGCTCCCCTGCAGAGCCTTAATTTCTGCTTGTTTGGATGGAGGGTCTTAGTGGTTTCTGGCAAGTTGTTCCTTCCAAAGTGAGACTGAGCCAGTGGGAGAGAGCTGCTCAGCTACATGCTATAGAAATGCATTATACATGATATGGTACAGCAAGTTTCCTGATGGGAAACAAACAGAGGAAGTAGGGCTCCATTAACAGGAAGAATGGGTAACAATATAGTTTTATAGGCCTCATCATCCCTGGGTCTTGCAGAATGTTGTAGAGGGAGGCATTAGGTAAAATTAGATAATATGATGCAACGGTTATGGCTATTTCACAAACAGAAGGTTCTCTGAAGAGTTAAGGCACTGTTTTCCAAAGCCTTTCTCTGTGCTCAGCTTAGCATGTTCTTTAATCTGAATGGTTTGTTAGGGTAGGACTAGAAAATAAGTATATGTGAAAATAGAATATTGTCTAGGCTATCAACCAAGCACATCAGCAACATGGGGTAGTATGGGGGTTTGCCATTGGCATTGTGTACCCAACCCTCTTTTTTTGTAAAAGCTAAAATTTGCTCCTCTACAGCTGCTGTTGAAAGCATGGAGGACTTGAATTGACCAGGGTTGAATAAACAGGCTTAAGTCACAATAAATTCCGACCTCAAGTGTGGCAACTGCATTTGAAAAATATGGTAGCATAAATGATGCCTTTATCACTTCAAAGTGAGGGATGAGTACACCACAGTCAAAGAGAATACAGCAGTTTTAGCCTCTTCTCACTGCTGCCCTAAATGTGAATGAGGCATCACCAAAATAGACACCATTTCTGATTTTGTCAAATCACTTGATATAAACATTGATCCTGCCATGGCTGAACATATAATACCCTCCCTCAGACTTATCCTGTAATGTGGAATTACTGGCTGTGTTGTAATTCAGGAGTGAGCTATTCACTTATCAATGTGCAAGTGTTCATTGTTTGTCCCTGTGTTAAGCTTTCTGTGCATCAGGTTTATGAATCTGATGGTCTTCTCAAAAGAATCACCTCATCAGATGGAGCAAATTGAAAAAGCATCCTCAGCTTTGCAATAATTGCCGTGAACATTAGTTTTCCTATTTAAATTAATCTTTGATTGTGTTTTATTTTGTCCATAGTACAACAGAGACAAATTCTGCAATTAAACCAGAATAGTTCATTACAGATGACAATAATAATTGAACAGAGACATTGTAAAATATCTCTTCTTCTTTACAGCAAGTCTGCATGATTGTAAGAAGGTTATACTGGGTATAAAAAGTCACATTACAGTAAAGGAAGTGAATGAATCCATAATCTGGATGATGGGAAAAGGTTGCTGGCAGGAACAAAGGGCGTTTTACAGTCCCAAACTCTAATGAGTGATGACAAAGAACAGAAACTGAAAAAGCAGCTTGTAAACCTATGACAGTGCTATAGGTTTGGCTGACCTATTAGGCCAAGAGTTACAGGGACATTTAATGTTATATCTGAGTCCCTCAAAAGCTGAAGAATATTTATTGTTAGTGCTCTTATACCTAGACTTCACCTCACTATTTCTTTCTGAACCCATTCCTGGCAATTAATATCTGAGAGCAGGACCACATTAATTTTTCAATCAGAAGTATGTGGTACCTTTGTTCTAATACTCATAACTTCCATACAGTTGGAAAGACATGAGGCACAGAAGAGACTATCATAGGGAAGGGAGACAGAGTATTTTTGAGGTCAAGTGTTAAGATACCTTTTTTTAGATACCACTAAAGCTAAGATTCAACATTTAGGCCACATTTACATTAAGAAAGAAAACATAGAGTTCTTTCTGCAATTTAAAGTTACCACTTCTCTTGCTCTGTCCTTCTGTGAACTTTCAGAAATTATCCCACTAATACCCCAGTAAGAAGAAGGAAAAGTAACCTGTGTATTCTACTCAAAGTTTGAAGAGCCCACATAACAAAAAAGCACCAAAACCCAAAAACCAAACCAAANGATTACAGGATTACATCAGCAAAAATGCTGGTTTGGGTAACATTTTGAGAAGTGCCCAGCTGGGATGCCAGGAGCCCAGTAACAGCTCCCCTGCTTTTGAAGGTGTGATGTTTTGCATCAGTCTATCCTCAAGGTATTCCACTGATGGGAGCTGCAGCTGCACAGTGCAAATGAAGGCCTGCGTAATTTATTTCTTTCCTCCTAATAACAGCTGCAACCCCAAATTTGCCCACAATTACTTTTTTTCCCCCTAAGACATAGAGCTTTTTAATGCACTGCTGTGCAAATGCTTTCACTGGAAATGTCAGGGATTTGAAAGTAATTTTGACCTTGGCTACCATTTTGGGGGACATGGGCAAGCTACTTCTCCTGCATTTGTGCAGCTCTCTTTAAGGGGCATTGCAGTTATTTGCTTCTCAAAGATATAATGAGGTGTAACGTATGTATACCTGGTAAGTAACCTGGGTAAGTATTTGGAGAGAAAAGGCTTCATTTAAATGTAATTTAAAAAGTATTATTATATTGACCTTCAGAACAACTGAAATATGGTGAATTTGGTATAAACTAAAATGAAAAATTAGGGCAGTAATTCACCACTATGACTTTCTGTTGGTTCAGTATTTAGTGGAGAGAAGACTCAGGCATCTTACTGTTGTGGACTTGAATTTTAAACAGATTTCAAAAGAAAGTCTGCTGGTAGAATCTTCTGATCTGCTTTATACATTTACCCTTGTGCACAACTAATTGCAGATTTTGGAATTCCTTTTCCTGACCCAGAGTTTTGCAATGGCAGATCTTAAAAATGCTACACAAAGTTCATGGCTCTTGTTCTGCAGATCAAGCAACATCTTGGCTTAAAATGCAAAGAGTCACTTGGGAATTCAGGGAGTGATGGCTGGGGAGAGAGCTCCTGATTCCTGAATCCCAGAGGAGCTCTACCCAGGAGACTGTTTTGTCCCTCTGAACAGGAATTTGAAGAACTCCCCAATTAGTGTTTGCCTGAGCCCTGCTTCCTGCTCTTTTTCTACTTTCTTACAAGTGTAAATTTTGCTAACATTTTTCAATGATATCTTAAAAATATCTTCAGCACTGGAGGCATTTTTCCCTTCACTGTTTTGTTGTCTTTTTCAAGCACTTGCAATGAGTCCTTCTCTTCCTGACATAACAGCCTCACTGAGGTCTAGTTCAATTCCTAAATATTATATCCCTTTTAAAAAACACACCAAAAAGAATATGAAATGCCACATATAAAACAATATTTTGGAATATAAAGAAGCTTGCTTGGATTAGTATTCCATAATAACATGATTATTTCTCTCAAAACCAGTGCTACTTATGTTGTTTCCTGTTTGAAATACCCTGCTTTGCATTTTTTTAAATTTATGAAATAATTGGTTTTGCACAGCACAATATACAGCAGAAATATTCAGAGACCCTTGTGCATTTCTGCTTGATCTTCTACATTTCCTCTCTCCAAAAGAAGACCTTGGATGTTTTAGATACGGCACTCAGCATCCTTCAAAAGACAAACTTAAAAATTAGCTCTTATGTGATATAAATAAAATGCTGATAGTTCAATTTTTAGCTGTTCAGGGTTGATGATAGCTGAAATAAACCAGTTAGACAACAGGATCTTCTTTCAGGAACACATTTAAAGCACATGCTTAAATTTGGGCATATATGTAAGGTCTGAGATTTTTAATATTTTCCTAAATTAGATCTTTGTTTTCCTGGGGGTCTATATACAAGAGATATCCCTCAGCAGTATAAGTATTTCTCTGAGTACTGTCAGGGCAAAGAGACTGTGAGTCTAAAGTTTATAGGGAGAACCTCTCACTTCCAATTTCTTGAGGTTTTGCCTTAAGCATAACTTTGCTTCAGAGAGTTGAATCCTCTTCACTCTGGCTTTCTCTTGTTTGATTTGGAAGATGTAGCTATGTATTTCCTTAAGTCCTGATTAATGTGGAGAAACATTCTTCTCATGCTCTTAAAAAACAGACGCATCCCAGCCAGGCCCAGAACATATGTGACTGGTTCCATCCTCTTTACAACATATTGCTGTGTGAAATAAGGAACATGCGACAATCATCACTTTCCAGTCTCCGGACTGCGATGCCAGATAGAAGGCACCCATCCATTTTTTTTCCCCTCATCCTTTTTTTAGTCCTTAATCTCCCATACTGACTAAATTTGAATAGCCATTTTATTGCCAATTCTGTTAGCTATGATCATTCCTTATTATTCTATTAAATGAAGTTAAATGGAAGTAGGAGAATCGGGCCCTTTACTTGCCAGTTGCTGGCTTGTAGGTTGAAATGGTTCACCATTCCCTTTCTTCTAGTGTTGTTAATAAATAAGATGCAAAATCCTTTCATTAAATTCGTTTCTGATCCTGAGGTTTGATGGTGTTGACATTCTAAGAATCCAGAATGAATTAGTCATTTTGTGGTGCCAAAGCGCACTGCGCATAGGAGAGCGCTGCTAGCGATGTGAAAATAAGAAAACCACAACAAACCTGACAACAAAATTTTTATGCCATTTTTTGAAGCTTTTTTTAAATTGTTGTTTTAGTATAAGGTGATATGTTGACTGTAAGCGATCATAACCCTGACTGCACAGAAGAATGGACTCAGGTGTTCTCACATGAAAGAATCTCTCTGAAAAAAATTCACACTTTTTCTGTTTAGTTTTGCTCTTCCTGTTTTTCTTTGTTCCAACAGAACCACACTTTAAAAAGCTTTGGGCACACAGCTAGATATATATAAAAACCACACCTAATTTGCGTTTGTAATTTACCTTTGTAAATCATATTGTTATTTGAACATACAGTTGTTCAATTTATATATGCACATATAGAGCTCTGGCTCTGTACCTTTAAAATAAACAGGAGCTTTGTCATTAAATTTGGGGAGTATCAGATAAAATCCTGTAAGTACAGATTAGACATCCAGATTCTTGTGTCTTTTGTGTCCAGTGATCCTGAAAATACAGACTCAATTTGGACACATTGGGCAGCTGGATGCATTACCCAGTATTTGTCCCTGAGCGAGCAGTCATTCTCTTACTCCAGGAGAAAAGTGTCTAAATCTGGCTCAATGACAAAAAAGAAAGAAATCTTTACCTTTCTTCTCTTGGTTCAAACCAGGAATGAGTGAATCAATTTAATAAGTACGTAAAATACATGGAAAGCTGAGAGAATTTAAGTTTGCATTATAGATATAGGATGTGACTTTGAAGAGCTTGTTCTTTATTTCTCTCTCTTTCTTTCTGATTTATTTACTGACTCCCAGGCAAACTTGTTTGCCATGTGGTGCAAATTGAATTGAAACTGCTGAATTTCTCTAACTGCTTAGGGTACCTACTGTCAGAAAATCTGCACAAGTTTTAGAATTAGCAGACACAAAATGTTTATCTCACTTGTTAGCTTGGTAAAAGCCCACTGACTTTCTGAAATCACAGCAGCGAGCTGTAAATGATGTGTGAAATGAAAAGGCTTTGCTCACCCAGCGAAGACAGAGCAAACATTGAGGAAGCTGTGCCATTGGACTGGGCTTGGTGGAAAGGAGGGAAACAGCTGTGATACAAGAAGAATTAAGCCCAGAATATACCGGCAAAGACAGAAGATAAATCAAGTTTGATGTAATTTTCCTATGCAGGTTTTTTTTTTCCTTTTCTCTCTTGCTCTGTTTCTTTTTTGTACGGAGAGTGCAAAGCTGAGTGGTTCTGGTTTGTGTGACTTGCATGAAGTTTTAAATTTGAAGTGATCATTGATTTGTGCGTTATGTTCCAGTGTGTTCTACTGCATCAGGCATTCTGTTTTGTTTCTGTCCACGTCTTTGTGTTTTACTAGGAAACAGCTTTAGTAGGGAGTCTGTGATAGAAAACTGACTTGGAAAATGAGTGCCACTTCAAGGGCAGAATCATCCGTCTTCACTGCTTTCACCCTTCTGATGATCTGGGAAGGAAAGGGAGGCACATGGGGGTTAGAAAATTGAATGACACACTTAGAGGTTAGACACAGGCATAGATTTTAAAGAGTTTACCCTTGCAAAGGAATCAGATGCTGAATGTGTTCTGGCTATCGCCATGCTAATGGGAAAAGAAGGAGAAAGGGATAAGTTGAGAACCATGGGATCTCCTCACCAGTGGGTGCTAGTAGGTGCCATAAGGGATCACACATCCCTAGCTCTCCCCAAGTTTACTCTGTTTCCATACCATCTGCCATCCCTACCCCCCATACTTGTTGGCTCAACCCCATTAAACACATGGCCCTGTGCATGCTGGAAGTAGTGGACTCAGACCATTATGTGACTGCTCGGTTTGAACATTGAATCAGGGGAATATGAATATATAACTTAGTGGTAGCTGGGGATTGGCATTGTGCAAGCATGCTAGCACAGCTTCTGGATGGGATCTAGCTTGCACTGTCCAAGTGTGAGGAGAGCAGGTGTGTGGTTGTCTGCCCATGTAAATCTACTTTAAATACTGCATTGCCAGGCAGTATTAGATTTAAACCCATTGTGCAAAGATGCTAAATAGCATTTTCCCTGTCCCAGGATCCAGGCTTTGAATTGGAGCTTTTTGTTATAACAACTTGTATTTCCAAAAAGCCAAGATGCTCTGTTGCAACCGTTCCTAGCGGTACAGTTTACAATTTTTTTTGCTGTATTTTGGCTTGTTACTGTAAAATACTGTGACAGATGGAGCATCATCTGTCAACAATTCCTATCTGACACAGAGTAAAAATTATTGCTGTGATGAAATTATTGATCTTGTATCTTTACATTTAGGAGCAAGGAGGATCTTATACTCAACTGAATAAAATCAAAAGCAGTTTAGTTTAGGATCCAAGAGGGATTTTACACTAGGAAGACCCTTAGTGACTGGAAGTGGAGAAGACTTTATTCTTGGCAGACACAGCTACATAAAAGCTAATTTCTCATAGCTGTCTTATTGCTTTCTATGATATGTCAACACTAGTATGGAACACTAGCATGAATTTATCCATGAATCTTTCGTGTGTTTTTTTCAGGCAAATAAGAACTAAGGAAAATTCAATTATTCAATTTTTTTTTTTTTTTTTTTTTTTTTTTTTTTTTTTTTTTTTTTTTTTTTTTTGGTGTGTGTTTAGTGTAGGATCTGAGAGCAAGGGGAGAGCTTGACTAACCAGACTTGCAGTCAGGGGAATCATAGGAGACAAAGGAGACAAAGGCATCATGAAAAACAATTAACAAAAAAGATTTGGTTTTCCAAGAGTTCGCTGGCACAGATATGGATATGGCACTAATGTGGCCTAATGTGGCAGTAGTTATAGTGTTAATGCCATCTTATTAGTTCTTAAACCCAGGATGCCTTTTCATTTTAATGACCAGTGGCTTTTATCACTGATTTGCTACATCATTTGCTAATACTCTTGATTTAAGTAGTTATGCTGGAGAAACAAGGAAGGGCTGAGATGAATTGATTAGAAGGAAAGAAATGTGAGGGTGTGGCTCTTAGCAGTGATGGTCCTTGTGCCTAAGTGTACCTCCTTAGATTGACCCTAATACAGGAGAGGAAATCTTATCTGCATACAGGCAAATGCAGCCAACGTCAGACAGCAGGTAAAATGTCTTGGTACTAACCTGAAACTGTTAGGAATGTGAGTGGGAAGTCTGTTCTCCATGATTTTTTGCTCCATTAAAGCTACTCTGCCTAGTGCTTTGTAAGAATTGACAATTCTTATCCCTTCAGCAAATAGTGATGGGTTTGGTGCTTCTTGGGATTATCCCCAAAGAAAATATGCCACCTGAACATCTTCAGCCTTGAATTAAAGCACCTATAAACCTTGATCTGAAAATCTTCACATCATGCATTTCTTAGGGCATTTCTTAATATGGCTTTTTGCTGAGCCAGAAATACAAATAAATCGTTCATTTTTTTCTGCTTCTTGTTTAAACTACAAGGCCACAGACTTTTTACTTTGTCTTGAAAAACAGTCCAGCCACATTTATGGACAGTGGTTTGGATTGGCCCTTATTTTTTTCTGAACCTGCCTGTCCATTCCCAACAGTAAAAGGGAATCACTGTTCATTAGGTGGTTTAAAAAAGTTTAGAGTGGCTTGGAACAGCACAGAGGTGGATTTTCCTGCCAGAGAGTCTATTAGTAAATGCTTTTATGGGACTCTTCACTCTTCCAGAATGAGTAAGTCATGCATTCACAGTTTTGCAAAGCAATCATCTGTGAATTGTACGTGAAGAAATGTAGGGGAGGCGTGTGTGGTGTGTGTTCCAATGGGACTATTCCCTAGCCACCACTTGCTTCGGAAATTGTATTAAAAAGTACAATTGTTGGTCATTAGGGTTAGCCTTGCAAAGCAGGCATGACAGCATTAGCAGGAAATGCTTCCTTGATTTCAATTATAATGCATAAATTATACTCTTCTTCTGTCTTATCCATGCAACATTCAACAACAGCATTTTCATCTTGGTCTGGGGAATAGAATTTTGCACATGGTATAACTTCCATTGCCTTAAATACAGCCTCCCCAATTTTATCACTGAGCACTCAAAATCTTCATTATTACAGTTCAGCCAGCAGAAATTAGTTGTATTTAGATCCCAGTAGGCCATAGGATGCATGCAGCTTTGAGATTTGGCTTCCATTTAGCCTTGGGAAGCAGTCTTAAAGCTTGATGATTGAATTACAAGAAGTACTTGTATCCCTCTGCCAACAGTAGAGTAAAAACCAGAGCTGTCCTGGGGTGTGAGAAGCAGGGAAGGGGAAAGATGGGACTAATCATTCCTTCTTAAAAGATTGAAGCATCTATGGGAAAATCCAGTCCCTCTGATTTGCTTTCATCTGGCAAAACCATTGCATGAAAAAGTGGTTGAGATAATTACACAGTAGGGGTCACTTTATTATTCACAGTGGTTTATTCATGAAGCACAAGTAGGTAGCTTGCTGATCTTGTCCACATGTGAGACTTTATCTGCCTTTATCTGAAACATTTGTAGGGTTTCTCTGACTGGTTTGGGTCACAAGAGCTATGAAACCTCCTGGAACATGGGCTTCAACCATGCAAATCTGCATGTAAGGATTGTGGTGGACTTGTGTGACCCTCTTGTGCTGTGGAAAAGTCACTTCTTCTACTACTTGAAGTAGTTACTTCTCCCTTTACTATCATCCTACCGCCTGTTATGGTCTAAAACCAGCTCACCAGTATTAATGAACATGAGCTGTTCAGTCTATCAGCTTATTGTGTAAAACCAGTATTTCTTCTACCTTTTGCATTGAAATTCTGTCTCTGTGTGTGTGTGTGTATGTGTTTGCATTAGAGGATTGTGCTGCCTTGCCTATGTTTAGCACATATCTGCTTGGTAAATATATCTCAGTTAAAATGCCTGTGTGCATGAAAAGAGGAGTTTCTTGGTGGTGTCTCTATAGAAGGCTAAAATTATAACTCCAGAAAAGGAATGTAAAGTGTTCAGGATGACAAGAGAAATGGATCTGATGTTGAAAAAATACACGTCTGTGAGTTTTATTCCAAAGAAGAAAACTACTTGCCACTTACAAACCTTCTGTTCACATATTTTTTCTACATCATTAATGGAAATTCTTCTCAATCAGTTCTTTCCTTCTCCTCAGCGGAAGCAGCAAATTTTTCCAGTTTTCCAAATTTCGCCCTGCACTTTTTAAGACCTTCACGTGCGTTACAGAAATGGCTAATCCAGAGAAAGCCATTGAATGCTTTTCTGTTTCCATGTATTCACTATTTCAACATTACAGGAAATGCACCTAGAACTAGTGAAACATTAACACTGGAAGCTTTGCACAGTGGAGCACTAACTTCAAATAATTTTACACTCTGGTCTGAATAAAAGTTATTTTCAAGTATAAATACTTGTGTGTTCATGTTATGAGTTTACCTACTTTTTAACTAGGATATAAGAGGCAAACATTCCTTGTGATTTTAACCTAATAGAAAGACAGAAAACTTAATTGTGCCATATCATCTAGCAGGTGCTGCCCAATAACCAGCAAATCAAAGATTATTATAACTGAAACATTTTAAGGCTAAAACAAACAAAATTGGTTTTTTATCACTGTTCTTCAAGGGCAAGGAGCCCTGTTGGAATTGATTTTGTCTCCAAATCTCTTTCTGAGTATCGTCTTGCTACAGGAAAGAAGAAAGTTTATGCTGTGTCAAAGGAACATGTTAGCTATTGTATAAAGCTCTAGAACGTGTGCAAACTGGGAGAAAGAAAATTCAATATTTTGCATCCATAAAGTACCTGCTGTTTGTCTCAGCTCACTGTGAAAATGTGAACTCTGAATTAAGATGCATCACTATCATTATACCCGGCCTACTGATGGGTAACTAAGGCAGAAAATGCTGTGAAATTATGAACTCGGCTTGAAACAAAATCTAGGAACAAGAAAAAAATCTTCAGCACTTAAAAGATGAGAAATGTTTCCCATTGCCCATTCCAATTATCAATTGAATATATAAGAATGTGGCATTTTCCTTCCCTTAACAAGTTCTGATGTGGTAGACAGACAAATGAGTAACACGTGTGTCATAAAACAAGTTCCATTTGTTTTTGGTTTTTTTAACATAAAAATGTAGTTTACCCCTAACTCTTCATGTCAGGATTTGAGGACTGGGAATCTATTTTGTATCCCCAGTCTTCACAAATCCTTCCTCATATGTGCAAAACACCTGGGGGCTTCTCCTTATCACCACTTTCTCGCGGCTGTTCCTTCAAGCTCACACTTGATGGCTGCAATTGGTGTGACAGAGAGTGAAGTAATTCTACATTATGTGCTACTATTTACAGGTGACTGGGGATATTTGCACTTGAATGTTGTGTGTGTGCCTTCAGCTAATAAGCAAGAGTTGGGCTCTGAGAGGTCTTACTGGTTTTCACTACCAGTGACCATAAATAATGGTCACTGATGCACAGCATCCAACAATTTGCTCGTCTGTTTCCTTTTATTGTGAGCACTGTGTTTTCCATTCTGGCTATGATGAAAAGTTTTGTGATTTCCGATGTTCCTTGTTAATTTGGGAGCAGAAGCATACAGAGCTGGAGAGCCCAGGGCAGAGGTACCCCCTTACCCACCACCCACCCCTTAGAAACACAGACAGTAAGCCCAGCAATGCCATAGCTGCATTTGCCTGGAATTGAGGTGACTTGCTATTCTTCTCTTCTTGAACTTTTTCTCCTCAAGTCTTGGTTTAGCTCAAACTTGTAAACAAGGTAGTGTATCTAACAAAAAAAGGCTCTGGCTGTCTTAAAAATTATGTGGGCTGCTGAAATGTTGCCCTGTATCTGTCAGAAATGGGACTGTATTGCTTATTCACTTCACCCATCACCCTGAAGCCTCATTCCTAAAACAGCAATACTTCTATTCCATATTTCCTAACATTGCAGCATTATTCTAAGTTTCATAATCTCTCCTACCATCACAGTCATACAGAATTCATGTGCTTTTACCCACCATACACAGAATGGAAGACCTGGAATGAAAATGTAATTAAATCATATGCAAATAAAAAATGCTGCAGCTGACTTCATAAGAAGGAGACTGTCATATCAAATACCATATTGTATTTGATTTCAATATTAACTGATAGGATTAGGAGAGATGAAATTTACCTTAGAAAGGTGAGCCTGCCTAGAGTTACTGGTGAAAGTATTTCAGAGCTTTTGCAGCTGTTGCACTCGGGAGCTTTTTTGTTCCTAACCTTGGTGCAAAGAAAGCTGTTTTGTGGCAACTGAAGGTTTTGGTGCTGTATTTCCATCCAGCCTGGTCCAGGGGGCGGTCAGATGTCTGAGTGTGGCTAAGGGGACAGGTCAACCTGCTGTCTTTGCTGCAGCAGTGCTAGGGTGGGGCTGGGCTGTTTGCTCCTGCTCCTAAGTGGGCTGCAGAGGTGGGAAGCCTATGGAGACTGTGCCCCAAAACCTGGCTGCTGCCCAGGAGCTCTTGCTGCGGTCACTGAGCTGAGTACACTGATGGAATTTTAGGGCATCCTTTTCTTGCAGCAACTCTGGACTCTGGATAAAGAACAGAGGAGGCACGAATTGCCTTTGCTGGGCCCTGTGGATAGGAGCGGAAGAGGCACAAATTGCCTTTTCTCCTCTCTCCGTTGGTGCTTGTGGAGCAGTGGGGCAGTTCTTGTGTTGTCTCTGCCTTTCACAAGGCCCTGAGAGCTCTCATGTGGATTACCAGTGCCTCACACCTCACGTATGAGTCTGTGCACTGTGATGTTTCCTGGCTTTCCTCCTGCCCTGGGAGTGCTGGGCCTGGCCCTGTAGATCAGGGACCTCTCAGCCAGTGCCATCCCCTGGTGCTGCTGCCTTCCAGCCCCTACACCCTGGCTCAGGGCTCTTTTGACCTGCTGCCTTCATGGACACTTCAGTGGCTGTGCCTTCGGTGTGAAGTGCCCTGGGAGCCAAGTATGAAAGGTGCTATAGAAATGTAGTTTTGATTTAATTTGGTTTGATTTACAGTTTGAAAAATGAAAATCTTTCTGCAAAGCTAAGACCCCTGTACAATTTTTCCAGCTTGCTTATGCTGCTTGCAAAGCTACTTGCATTCCCTTTTGGATCACTGGGGATTTCCTTGACACATTTACACTCCTGTTCTCAATAACTTCATACCCAGTCTCATGCTGACACTTTCTCCTTTTCTCTCTCTTTTTATTTATTAAAATTACCTGCTCCACAGGTATTAAACATAACCAAGCCAAGCAGAATAGAGGCCAGTCATAAAAACATAGATGACTACATTTTTCCCTGTTATGATCTACGACAGGCACTTAGTCCTTTAAAAAACTGCTACACCTTCAGAGCCTGGAGATCTGGAGACCCCAACAGCATCAGAGGTTTTAAGAAAACATTGCAGACATTTCCTTTCAAATCCTTGTACTTCCTGAATTTCTGTCCTTATTTTTGTACTACAGTGTCATTCTGTTTGATGCTGGGATCCTGTACTGGCAGGCACTCTACAAACCCACAGGAGTTGCCCCAGAAACCACACACTTACGCAGACAAAAATATTGACAAGAAAGCAGAAGTACAAGAGAGGTGAAGTGATTTGTTCAAGGCCACAGAGCAGTTCACTAGCAGGGCTTGCTGTGGAAGACAGGCTTTCTGGTGCTGTACCCACAACAGTTACCTGCCTCTAAATCTCTGAATTCATCCTGTAATCCTTTGGCATTCACAAAGATTTTAAAAATTTACTTTACTGGACTTAGGGAAACGTCATGGTCACTGAAGTGAAAATATCAAAGAATACTACCAACACGTGTAAAATTAAGTTGGGTTATGTAATGTATTCCTAGAAGCTTATTTCTTCTGTGGAGAAACACAATAATCCAGGTTACCTTGCCAGCATTTCCTTATGTGTGACAGACTTATGGTGAAGGACAGGAGAAAAATGGGAATGATTTTACCTCTTACCAGGAACATTTTTTTTGTGCTTGATATATATTAATAAATGGTGAAACTACACTCAAAACCCTGCAGGTTGGGAACAACTTTGGAGTTAAAACAAGGAAATTGTCTTGTAGGCTTAAACAGTGGAGAAGTGTTTTGGGTCAGATTATGACTTCTTGGTGATACAGTAATCAGAATAAAAATCTCAGTAATTAAAAATGGAGAGCAGTTTTGGCATGGGCACAGCTTTTCACCAGAGGCACTGCACTTCCCAGTGATGTTAATTAACACATTCTTCGCCGGATGATATAAACTAACAAGACAGAAAGACACAGCACATGGTGAAATAGAGGACTGAGCTGGGTCATCCTCAGATGTCACTGACACTGCTTTGAAAGTGTTGTTTTGAGAGGGATTCTTCTCATCTGGTTTGTAACAGGCATCACATCAGTGGTGGTGGTCTGAGGCCCCTGTGCAGTGGCAGGAGGACTCTGCTGAGAGAGAGACCCTTCAGGGCTGATTCATCCTGTCTGCCTCAGATATCCATGTGGGAGGGGATGAATTCCTCTCTGAAGGGATCGCTTACTCTCCACTGAGTACAAAGGGAGCCTGGATGACTAGTGCTCTCTTCTAGCTGCCTGGACTTCCAGGGAATTACAACTAGGGGAGATCAGTCCTACACCTTTATGTCCTTCATGTTGCCATCAGAAGTTGTAAAACCTGCCAGGGACAGGCTGACAGTCTGTGCTTGTGAGCATTGCCTACTCCAAGTTTTGTGGGTATGTCCAATGTCCCTCTCCCAGATTTCTCTGGAATACTGCTGGCTTCATTCCTGTTGCAGCCATAGCTTTCTTTACAGCCTCAAGGCGGGCTGTTGGGAGAGGAATATTTTTTGTGTGTCAAAACATGATTTCTTGGGGAAACATAAAGAGGACACAGCTGCAAAAAAAATGGAGAGGCAGGTGCAGATGCCTATTTATGTTTTTTAAAACTGCAGATGTATGTATGTGTGTGTATAGAACTGCTCAGGCAAGCTAGGATGCATGGATTAATTGAAACCTATACTCTTCAGAAAGCCATTTGAGATGTACTTGGCTTGATGTTGTATTTGTAACCAACACTATAGTGGTTGTTGGGGTTTTTTCTGCTTGGGAAATTTCAGATGTGGTATTTAGCTTTGTTTGGAATGAAGACAAGTTTTTTGGCACAGAATAATTTCCTGCAAAAGAAAATTTGGACTCTCTAAGGCTTCAAAAGTCATGTGAATAGTTTTATCCTGTTGGTCTATTCTTGGTGCACTATTTATCTTCCTTCTCTGTGTGCTGTGCATGGCAACGCCCCATCCTCTTGTGAGGCATGTGTCAGGGGAGCCTTGGTTCTGATTAGGAACTGCAGATACCATGTCATTAAAATTGATAAACAGGAACAGTGGAGGTTCCTGGAGAGACTATGATAAACATTTGAGCAAACTTATTTTGCTTTAAATTGCGTCAGCCTTCAAAAAACAGTGTCTTCACTATCTCATCCCTCGTGCCTTTCTATCATCTCTCTGTCATGTGCTGGAGTTACCCATTTGCCTCTCAGCCCACTTTCCTCCCCTTGTCACACTTACAAGGTGGCTGACACCTTTTCTTGTCCTTCACTGACTGATGGCTCCTAAACCTGGCTTTCTGTGCTTCTCCCTAGGAGGAACCCCTGGGTATTCTCAGAGTTTGCATGGGGGTACAGGCATCTTTGCTCTGCAAGTGTCGAGTTGTGTCAGGTGGGTGTAGTGACTCAGAAATAGCTGCTCCAAAAAGAAAATAGCATTGCTCTTCTTATTTTATTTAAAAAGGAAAATGCACTCTTTTTTTTTTTTTTTTTTTTTTTTAAACACAGTTTGTTAAAGCATGTTGTTTGTAGAAACAATAGAGATCTGTGTGTATAGTTTGGCTCCTTAACCTTTAATCTTCCCTTGCAGGTTTTTTGAAGTTCTCCACCCGAGCTTGGGCTAGCATTCTCTCCCTGCTTCCACATACTCCCTCACCTGCTGGGAAGCTGCATGTAACAGTATATGAGCAATCCTTCTGATGACATCCAGGCTCCCCTGCTGTACACCAGACTTGGGATCCTGCAGTGATTTAACATCTTTGTTTCTAAGCTTGGTTTAGGAAAGACTAAAGACGTTCTTTGCATAATGTCTGCTTACTGGATCCATGAGACTTATTAAAAACGTGCAGAAAGTGCCCACCTCCCATCTCCTCTTCTGGGACTAATGGCTGTGTGCTGTGATAGGTTCAGATTTTTTTTTTTTAAATTTTTTTAAATTTATTTCAGATCTTCTCCTGCAACAAACCCTAGTCACTCCCTCTTGGGACCTTCCTTTGCAGCTTTCACCTTTCAGGTTCATTCCCTGTTTTTGTTGGTAGTTGCCATACTGGCTCCACCTGTTGAAAATCCTGTGTATGGGGCGGAGAATCTTCTCATGCCGTAGCCACTTTCCCATACATTCACCTTTATTTCTCCTCATCATCATCTTCCTTCCACACCGACACTTTCTGCCTCTGACACCTTCTGACCTGAGAGAAGACAGAAGAAGGAGAGTTACAACAGGATAGCCACACTGGTGAATTGATAATAGATTATGTCAGCCATGGTTTTAAAGTCAAGACAGCAAAGCCATTGCTGTGGAGAAGGAGTTTAACCACATTTATGGAGGTCTTCTTTCCCTGGGAAGACTGTGGGTTTTCAGACTGCCTGAAACAAGTCTCAGGAGAACCCAGTGGTAGGTTTTAGAAGGGGTGATGTGAGGCAGAAAGAGGAGGGAGTGTAAATCATTGACCTCTGACTGAGGTACCAAACAATCCTGAAGCTGCAGCTGAGACCTTGGAGAAACCAGTCAAATGTATTGTTCCTTCTCCTGAGGGGGAAAAAAAAGGTGAAAAAAAATCAAGGAGAGCAAAATATTTCCTTTGCTTTGCATATTACAAAAGGCACCAAATGTAGAAAAGGAGCAAGTAGGCTGATAAGAGATTTCATTTCATTCCCCTCAGGGTGCCAACTTACCAGTGGTAACCTCATGGTCTGCTGATGTCATTCACACAAAGCCATTACTTCTGAAGAGACAAGTTTCCTCAGATTTTACCATCTGAGGGAAAAATAGAGGAAAAAAATGTTTGAAAGGGAAAAAAATGTTAAGGTGTCTGTGTTTTACCAAAAGGCTTTGTAGGAGGTTATTAACTTCAAAAGAAAACTAAATTTATCATAACTTCTCTCCTCCCTCCCTGTGTTTCTGAAAAGAGCACTTGCTGTGATTGTCTGAGCCATTAAGGGCTCCTGGAAGGGCAACGAAGTCCCGTGCTCCCATGTCTGTGTGCTTACTGATTTATAAACCTCTCTGTAGGTAGAAAGAATAAGGTGAAATTTCCCCTTTAGTGGCAGATGGGCTCCAAAGACTAAAATACAATTATTATGCAGACTCTCAACACGTAGAAAATGGGAATAAAAATCTGTGTCTAAGATCCATATGAGGGAAACTTTCTTCTCAGGCTCTCATGGGAGCAGACTTCATCACCCCAAACTTTTTTCTTCTTTTTGAACAATGATTCCAGGAAAGAAAGACAAGGTTTAAAAGCAGTCTGCAGAGGTGAACCATGGATGCCACCTGTTCCTTTTGAATGCTAGCCTGAGATCCACACAAACAGGCTGTGCTATTCATGTGCCTGTGTGCCATTTTGAAGAATATCTTTTTAAAGAGTCTGTGCAGTGGGACTGGCAAATAGGAGATTTGTGTTTTCTCTTGCATTGGAGTAAAACCTGTAATCTGACGGAGACAGAAAGGTAGCTGAACTTCTCATGCCATTGCTGGTACAAGAGTTAATCTGGCATGACACAGAATGTGGAAGATTTCATAAAAACCTCATGCCATGTGGTAGTAGTTTCTAGTGCCCAAATATGCGTTTCATATCAGTGTGACATACTGACTTTATCTTCACGGGAACCTTCTCCCCTCAGAGCAGGTCCACTTGCTTCTCCCATCTGTATGAACCTGATCCTTCTGTTCCCTGGCAATGTCACACTTTTGGCAGAGCTCTTCATGTCCCAGCCCTTCTCTCCTTGCAGCAGGTAGGACTTGTATTCAGTGGCCTTTGCAGGAGCTGGTGCAGCCAGTGCTAACCAGCTCTGATGGAAACAGAGCCACCAGGACTGTGTTGGCAGGGGGGCAGGCTGTCCTGCACGCTCTGTTCAGACAGACTTGTGTCGCTGCTGTCAGCGTGGGTTTGGTGTTGGAGAGCCCTGCATTACAAGGTGAAACTTCAGGCAGTTTTCGAGTGAACAAACCCTCAGTTTTGCCTCACCTGTAAATATGGGGCAAGAAAATTGGGAACCTTTGCTAGGGACACAGGCATTTCAGCTTGGACACAAAGCTGCTGTCCAGTGCTGTGAGAACTGCCAGGGGGATGGAGGGGAAACTGCTGTGGTACTTGCTGCTCATGGGCACCCTGCAGCGGGCAGGGGAACCATGGCAGGAGTGTGGGAAACTAAATAAATTCTGTGCATTGATCTGTGCTCCCCCCTGCTCCAGTGTGTCCCCCAGGTAATTCCAGTGGTGTTACTGGATGAGTACTGATGCAATGACAGCCCTGCTGAACTCTGTGTTTTCTCTGCCTCTGAAGTAAGCAGTACTTAGGAAATGGGTAGTTAAAATGCCCAAATATCCCTGAAGTAAGCTTAGCCACAAAATAAGTGACTTAATTAGCATACAGTAGATAGTTATTGTTAAGTGAGAATGCCATCCCCTCCTGCAGGGATTTCAGTTAAACATGATGATTGATAAATTGTTATATTCACACAGTGTCACTCAGTGATATAATCATGGCTTTTGTAAATATTTAGTCAAGAGAGCAATCCAGCTGTTCCCAGCCAGGTTTCATCCAGTGTCAGCCAATGTTCAGTGCTGCTGATTTATTTCATGTGTTGCTTAAGCCTTGAGTAAGATCACATTTTTATAAGTCTTGAAATACTTTTGGTGATAAATAGTGAGAGTGCCAGAGCTAATGACAACAGCAGAAATAATTATATGGAAAAATACTGCCCAGGGTCCAGAATATGGCCAGGTACTAAACTATTTGTAGTTTTTCAGGACAACTGTTTAACAGCTTTTGGTTTAGTTTTATGGCAAAGCAGCCCTCCCCAGATGCCATTGGAAAAGGAATCCAAGCCGGAACCATTTTTCAAAAGGACACTAGCATTTTCTCCCAAAGCTTGACTTAGGTGCTGACAACAGGTTGGGGTTAAAACGGTGTTGGACAATGAATGAAAATTCCATTTTCCAAAGGATTTCAAGTTTTTGAAATTTACCTTAGGTTCAATTTAGAACAAAAGTCTGAAATTCCTCCTCACAGATGAAGGTTCCAGGATAGATTCCCTCTGAATCAACTGTGCTGTTTTTGCTATTTAATATAGTACTAGGATGTAAAATACCCAAATACACAAATATTTTAAAAATGAAAAATAATTCTCCGACGAAACACTGATACTGTTATCTCTGAAGGTGTCCAAACCTGACAAATTCACAGTGTTGAAACCTTCTTGTATATTTTTCCTAAAACATATTTCTGTGGAACTGACAATTCTGTGAGCCAATTCATCTTCAATGAATTTATATTTTGTGATACATCTTTCCTGACCATGTCCTTGTTTGATGAAACACCCATGCAACTTTTCCTCACTCATCTGTCTCACTTTTATTTTGAGAACTCTTCAGGAATAGCTTTTGTTCTCATGTCAGTTCTTTGTTGAGGAACTGGCTGTCATGATGTCCTACCCCCAAGACTTAGAAGTGATTCACAAAAAAAGAAAGTTTAAAAGAGATGACACCCAGTTTGGGCTACGTTGCGTATTTGAGATAGCATGCTTCACCCACAGGACAAGATGGTAGATGCTGAATTTAACTTATTCCCAGTAAAGAACCTCTTCAGTGACCCATATAGACACCTCTTACTGACAGCAGAGAAACAAATTATCTTTAGTGACAAAGTTTTATTTGCAGAAGATTCAGCTGTTTGTTCCCTCTTTGCAATTGGTGTTCTTTCATGTTCAGAAGCAGCTGGTAATTACAGGGTGTTTCTAATTTTCCAGAGAACGTGGGCATTTTGAAAAGAAATACAGTATTAACAGTAGTGGGGTGAGCACCTTCAAAAGGTAAGCTTAGATCAGTACACTCAGGACCTTTTGCTGAGTTGGATCCTGAAGAAGGGGGGGACACATGACACACTCCAGGAAGGAAAGCAAAGTCTAGAAGGTGCCTGAAAGCAGCTGTAGCTCACTGACAGAATGAGGTGAGGTTGTCCTGCAGCACTGCCGACAGAGTGAAACAGAGACTTTTTATTTGTTGAGTGCATGAAAACATCTGAGGCGAAGGAAAAGCTATTTCAAATGGGCATTAGCATGCCTGCTGGCACTCTCAGACTGATATCAAGGGCGCCCTTGAGCTCAGAGCCAAGTGGAGGTACACCCCTTGAGAACCTGAGGTGACAAAGTGCAGGTGGAAATGCTGTTCAAATGTATATTTAATGGACATGGGGATAAGCTGTGTTCCAGCCAGTGAAGGTAGGAAAAAAAAGCACAAAACTCCCTCTAACAGTATCTCATGGTTGATAGCACTAGCAGGAAGCAGAACTTCGAAACCAGTAGAATTAGTCTAAAGCCAACAAATTGAACTGCAGAAATGAGTGGATGACCAGCAATTTTTAAACCCACTGCCCAGTGGGTCGTGTGTGTTATCATTTCTGCCAGAAATATGGGGAAGGTAGAGAAGTATGGATTTGTTTGGGTTTTTTCACTCTAGATCTTCATTCTGATTTTTGTGGTGACTAAAGGGAAATTATCCAAATGAGAACCAAAGTAGAAATTGCCCCTCTGCCATTTGCTGACAATAATCACCATTTTTCAGTACCTATAGGGAGAATACTTCAAAGGTTCATTGGCAACAAATATATTCAAATTGCTAATGTTAGTTGCCATAGCAATATTTGTTTGTTTCTTATGAAAGGCCTCTTCATGCAGTTGCAGAAGCTTCCGAGTATTATAAACCAGTTCTTGCTTCCGTGTAGACCCTGAGAATTTAGGGTTTATGGTTTGCTCTTTCTTATTCTCATCCAGCTGTGATGTGGAATCTTCCCACTCACTTGGTTTTTGCAGGCTAATATTCACCAAGCTTGGCATTCACATCACCTAACAGTAGTTATTCAAAAATTACATGGTTTATCTGAGTGAGTAGTCTGGGCCTCCCCTGTAGTCAGTGGTGAGATTCAGGCAGGTTGATTCAATCCATCCTCCCAGGTATCACCCTCTGGAGGTGCCCGAGTCTCTACAGGGAGACAGATGGCTGAGGTTAGGTGAGGTGAACCTCAACCCCAGTGCTCAGCAATAATGGCTTGGCGTGTGCCCAGAACACCTGGGGTTCCCTGGGGAAATCACCCTTCCAAACGCTAGTTAGAACTTGCACCTTTTAGCATCCAGAATTAAAGGAGTTTTTATGTGCTTTCATTCGGTCCACTGTACATGTAGGTTTTGTGTGCAATAGAAAAAAATTTTGCCCTGTGTTTGACCTACATACTTAAACACAAATATGGCCTTAAATTACATATTCAGTATTTTTATATATCTACTGTCTGTGTGAACATGCACATATTTTCTGCATAATAATATTCAGATATATGGTTCTCCATGATATTTTACTATTAAAGTGCTGGCAATATGCTCAAAGCTTTACAAAATACAGATAAAGGCAATTCCTGTCAGAAGAAGGTTATAACAAAGATGAACATTAGATTCACAGGGAGTGAGAGACCAGAAGATTCTGAGTTCACTGTTTGTTTTTCAGCCTCATTTCCTTAGAAAATGAGGCTTATGTGTTGCACTGTGGGTGAGGTGAGGTGTGTAGCTGTCTTCTCAGTGACTTTTGAGGTGGTTGGCCAGCTTTAGCCAAATATAACCTAAGAACATTTTCTTAAGAGAAAAAGCTCTCTGAAAAAAGACAGCTATTTAGAAGAGACAATGACCTTACTGAGGAAAAAGTTCAGGGTAAGCCATTTTAGGTGCTAGGGTATCTACGATGGAATCTTTTGTGGGAATCCAGGTAGGGGTAGAGCATCACCTGTCACTGGTGTTGTGCTAATCCTTAGGGAACTGGGCAGGGAGATCCATAGGAAATAATGAATTTATGATTTTATGATGGAAGAAACATATTCTATACTGTAGTGGCCTCTATGTTTGAATTTTCCTTAAGAATGGAATATATTAAGAGTTCTCCCAGCCATAAGAACCAAGCTTATTAATTGCGGGAAGGAGCAGTGGAAGAGATGAAGCTGAGGATTGGTAGAAAGTATGAAAGCAAAGCAGAATTTAGCATTCCTACAGCTTCTGCCCTATCTCATATGCAGATTTATCAATCTATTCAATGTAACATTAAAATTAAAGATATTTTTCTAAAGTATGGTGTTCTTGGCTAGTTTTATCAGATGAGGGCATGTCTGATTAGCTGTGTGTTTTGGATTTCTAGGCTGTGCTGTGTGATCACTCACACAAGAGTTAACCTCCCTCATCTGCTCTGACATTTTTTTCAAGGTACAGCTTTACCAGCTTATGAAAAGAGCTGCCAGATGTCATTGTCTGTAAGAGCAGAGGAAAGAGTTTATTGGCCAAATAGCTCTGTTCCTGGCCTGGGTGTTCCTCTGAATACAGCTTTATCAACACACTTCATCAAAAACGGGCAGTTCCAGGGTGCGAATAGTTTCCATTCCTGTCTGGTGATGGTCAGAACTAGGAGTATTTTATCAGATATGGTGCGTGCCTATGATGCCCACATTTTGATTTTGATATTTATGCAGGCATCCATACTAGCTCTTGGCTATTCTGAAAATGAGAAGAGAGGGGGCAGGTTTCTAAACTGAAATTTTCTTATTACATGTCCTTGGTTTTAGCACAGGAACAGGTAGACTTGGATTGCTGAACTGGGTGGGATGAAACAGGTGCTGTGTTTCTACCCCACAAATAGCTTCAGCTATCCCCAGGGCTCTGGGTCATCTTGTGCAATGCAGTTTGCCTAGGACTTGCAGTTTGTGTGCAAGATGCTTTGTGAATCTCTTTCCAGCCCAGCTTGTGGCCTTTTAGGCAAGCTGTTTATTCTGTCTTGCTGCTATTTTGGATTTTCATCTTCCCAAGAAGCTTTTCCAGAGAAAGCTGAGGGAGAAAGAAACTGCCATGGCAGTGATGGCAAGTGTTTTAAGTGTGTCTGCCTACCTGCTCTGCAGCAGCCCTTGGACTAGTGGAAGCTTTCCCATCAGTGGAAGAACTGATTGGGTTATGGACTGTAGGGAGCAGAAATGTCTGCCACTTTACTCTACATTTTTGCTTGCCCCTGGTCATGTATGGGGTGATGACCCAAGACTGTATCATCCAAGACATGCTGCACTTGCAATTGGTGAGGTGTATCAATAGTTTTCATCTTTCTCTGAAACACGAGGTACTGGCTGCTAGATTTGATTTACAATTAAATGGCAAATCCTACAGTATATTCCCAGGACTCCAGAAGTGATAAGTCATTTGAGTTGTATTTTAAATAGATTGTTATGAATCATTTTTATATTTCCGTAATTGATTAAGGTGCTTTAGAGAAACAGAAGACTGCACATTCCCTGCCCCTAGGAGTTTGCTTGCTAAGTACATCTTGAGGTACAAAAGGTACTTTGTGTAATTTTATGCGGTGTGAGCCCTTGCCACTAATGACAGTGATATAAATGTGACCCATATCCTGAAACAACTTAATGTATGCTTAACGTGAAGGATTTAGAGTGCCTAAAAATGAGTGTGGTGATTCGTGCTGCAGAACATACAACACTGCCTCCTTCACCACCTGCCCTGCCACCAGAGGTGGCTGCCCTGCTGCTGAGGGTGTGCTTCACACCTCGGGGCCATCAGCCTAGTGCCACCGGCTCGCTGACACTGACCAGGGACACAGCAGAAGGAATAGGCCAAACACAGAGTGACCCATCCTCTGGCACCTTATCCCAGAGCGTTTGAGGGACTTTGTGAGCCAAAGTTTGTTTAATGGGCTGATGGGCCTATCTTCTGTGAGCTTAAGCTTAAACTGAAATCGATATAGATGCAGTGTGGTCATATTCCAGCCTGGATAATTCCATTCTGCATTTTCAACTTCCCCTGATGCATCTTCAGATAAAGCATTTGTGCCCTAAAGCTGTGGTGCTTTGTTTGCTATTGCAATTTTGTAGCAGCTGCATTCCGCTCCAGAGATAGATGCATTTTGGTGGTAAGTGATCCTTAGGTTTAAATAATCTATAATTCTTTGGAGCACTTTTTGGGCTTGTAAAAGGTGTAATACAAATCAATGAATAATTTTCACTCACCATTGTTTGTAATGTATTCTTAGTTTTCAACTGAAAATAAAATTTCTTTTCCTATTGATTTTCTTCTTTTATGTTTTGCCAAATTGATTTTTCCTTTTCCTAATGGAGCAGAAACTAACATATCTGGATTTCAGTTACTTCACCCTTTCTGATTCAGCATCATTTAGGATATCAGAAGGAATAAAAACAGCTCTAAGGAATAGTATTCATTCATTAACTTCAAGGGAGCTGACACTTTTTTAATCCATTTTAAGGGAGAGCGTGTCTTTTGGGTTTTTAAATTTTATCAGTGGATTTGTAAGTGTTCTCTAAACAAGTATTAAAGAGACAAGTATAAATATGATGTTATGACTTGGGAGGGCGAGGTGTGAGAATTAAGCAGAGTTTAAGGTAGGCCAAACTGTTGGGTTGCAGAAGAAAGTTTTGGAGCTCTCACTGAAAATGTGAACAGGGTTTTGCAGGGGTTTGATTATCTACCTCTGTTTCTGCATACCAGGGCCCTTCTACGTTCAGCTGGAACAGTGATAAGGTAAATATTCCTGTGGTATTTTCGGATCAGCTTTGATCAGGAGGAGTCACAGTTGTCTTCAGATACAAAATATGAACCTCAACTCGGGGCTTGTTTTTTCTAAGATGCCAAGCACTCCTTTCCATTTAGGAGATTAAGGGGGTCTTCGAGCATCAGGCAGCAAAGAAACAACCTGAGAGCCTCTGAAATGCTTGGCCAAAAAAAGTTGTGAAAGACTAGGTCGTTACCCCAAAGTGAATAGTGTTATCAGAAATAAATTCTATTATCAGCCTCTGAATCAGTATTTCTTAAGAAGCTCAGCTATGATTGGAGGGTTAATACAGCCAGTGGCTATGGGATAATAGTTCACGCTACAGTAGAGAAAAATGAAGTTAGAAAATACTGAGATAAACAAAATAGGGTTTTTAAAAATATATTGGGTCTTATGAAATTCAGCCTTTGGTATAGAGAATCAGAGAACTGACTGACACAGTACCATAAAGTTTAGTATTTATCCCCAGAAGACATGAAGGACGGGAGATGTTCTGGAGAATGGAAAAAGGGCAGAGATAGTGTCTATCCATAACAAGGAGAAACAGCTGAACCCAGGGCTTTGCAGTCAAGTTGTATGCCTGCCAATACATGGAACAAACAATCAAATGACAGATCATAAACCCCTTGAAGAGAACAAGGATGTGAGCAGGACAGCTAGCATGTATTTGTCAGGAGTAAATCACCTGAAACCAATCTCTTTTCCTTCTGAGACACAGCAACAGACCTTGTTGGTTGGAAAAAAACAGAGGTTGTCAGGTGTCTTGGTTTTAAAAAGGTTTTTCATACTGTTTTACAAGACACAGTCAGAAGCAACATGGAGAAACCAGGATGAGAAGAAACTGTCCTGAGGTCAGTACACAGCTTTCTGGCAAGTAGTAGTCAGAGACCAGTTACCAATGGTTACCCGTGAAAAGGCAAGGGGATTTTGAGCGGGGTGCTTTAGGATCTGTGCTGGGATAAATTGTGATGTAAAGGTGGAAAGCAGAGGTTCTTTTTTTGCTTTGCAGGGTGGGATGGGCTGTGGGCCAGGTGGGGAATGGGTTCAGAATGTAAAGGAACCTGGAGAAGTTACTTTAAGCTGGATGGATGGCCTGTGCAAACTGGGCGTGGACAGCTGCAAGACTCTGTTGAGGTAGGAACACTGAACTGCATTAGTGCAACAAGAGCAGGTGACTTCTTGAAGAGAAGGCTCTGGGTTTTGGAGTGGATCATCTTAGAAGAGGTAATAGGTGAGATGTGAGTCAATAGGGTGACACATTTTTGATCAATGAGGAACATGATTCGTGAGAGAAGACTGAACAAACAGGGGTTGCCAAATCTAAAGAAGAAAGAAGGAACATGATAAACTTTGAAAGGTTACTAAAAACAGAAAGAAATAATCTGTACTCTTTGTCTACTGGGACAATGGGTAATGGGCTGTAACCTCAGTAAGAGATGTGGCTTAGATGCCAGCAAGATCCTTCTACTGGTGATAATTGCGAGAAGAGGAAATAGCCTGCTTGGAAGCTTATCAAATGTCCACCCTTGGGGGTTAGACAGATTACAGTCTAGAATAATGTGGGTCTTATTCATCTTGCCTTTGGGAGATGAACTAAATGTCCTCCTGAAGTGTCTTTCAACTTCAGTTTCTTGAATTTAAGAATCTTTCAAACCACATTTTAATCTCCTTTCATTTTGGTCCAGATAAGCCTACCTAGTCTATGAAGAGTTAAGAATTTCTATTTTCCTTATTATCTTACAGAATAGTAAGCATTTAGCATCAATTGAAATGGCAAAGTCTTATGATCCGCTCTCCACCTTTGCTCAGCCTTATCCATTACTCTTGAACCAGTTAAATAAATACGGTTTAACCGCAGTCTACTAAATAAATATTCTCTCTTTATTTCTCTGTATGTATGTCTGTACATATATTATATATATATATATTTGAAATTATGATTCCATTTATCCCAAGTTTCTAGAATTTATTGATTTTTTTAACAGTGTTTAAATTACATCCACTTTTATGGAGACAAATCTGTTGAAGAATTAAACAGCAAAGTTTGCTCCAATCTATAAACATGACAGGGGGATGATTTCCTCTCATTTGCTAAATATACTGCTCCTTAGTTGGAGACATAAATAAGAATGTTGCCTAAGTAGGTCATATTTGAGCTAGGGCTTTTCAAAAGACATGAAAGCACCCACCGTGAATATACACTTCAAAGC
>VZTR01007630.1:0-11338 GCA_013400775.1 Chaetops frenatus
CTTCCTAATATCTCATCTAAACTAACTTCCAGTTTAAAACTGTTACACCTTTTCCTATCACTAAATTCCCTGATAAAGAATTCCTCCCCATCTCCCTTGTAGGCCTCCTTTAGATACTGGAAGGCTGCTATAAAGTCTTCCCAGAGCCTTCTCTTCTCCACACTGAGCAACCCCAGCTCTCTCAGTCTGTCTTTATAGGAGAGGTGTGCCAGATCCCTGATCATTTTTGTGCCCCTTCTCTGGACCTGCTCAAGCAGGTCCATGCCTGTTCTGCTGGGCATGCCCCAGACCTGAACACATTACTCTCAGTGGGGTCTCCAAAATTATTTTAATTTTTAGTCTGAAGCTGTTGACAAAATCTGCCATTGATTTTGCTGGGTTAGGATTTCAGTCTTGCCACTGTGCCACCACCATACTGATAATTCGTCTGCTTGGGCAAGGCATTGCAGTGAAGGGGTTAAAATTTTAATTTCATCTTGTTTCATTTGCATGTTTTGTGTAGAACACTCCTTGCTCTGTGTCTTTTTGTTTTCTCCATAACCTATACTTTGTGCTACTTGTTCCTCTCAAACAGTAATGCTTTGGAGCAGCATCTGTCTCCCTTGCACATTACCCAACACCTGTGAGGCTTGAAAATCACAGAGATATTTAGGTGCTATTGCTTTATGAGTAATAACAATTACAATTCTATTCTTTGACAAAATCCAAGCTGGCTTTCTGCATAGATTCATCAAATCCTTTACAGGAAAAAGGCATATATTTTTAAAGGATGCTTTATTTTTAGCACTGCCCTCAGTTGATATTACAAGTCTATGCAAAAATGTATGTATTCTGAATTTCTACAAAAATAAGTTTGTTTTCTTTAAAAATAATGAGTTTGTGCTAGTTATTTTTGGTGGCGTTTCAGACTGAAATAACACTATAACTAGCTGCAGAAAGTCTTGTGGCTCACACCACAGCAAGTTTTAAATCTTATGAAGTCAATGGTGCAGTTTTCACTTAGAAAAATAGATGAAAATAAAGAGCTTCCTCGATTTGTTTTCCCAAGCCAGACTAGGGATGTGACAAGCCTAAAGTAGTTTCTGCACTCAAACACTTCTTTTTGTTAGTAGAACAGTAGCATTAAAATATGTTGAAATCACAACATTTTTCTTCAAAGAGGTCTTCTTACATTGTTCTGTCTACAGTTTGCTAAGCAGCAACAACAGGTCCATTTGAAAACTATTTTAGAAAAATTGAGGGGGAAAACTTCCGTAATTACTTCAGTAATTACAGTTCAAAATGGCAAAATATCTGAGAAATAAGACAGTTCTAATGCCAGTATTTCCACACTAGTCATTGGCTCAGATTTTATTCAATACTTATTATCATCCTGGAAAAAATAAGAGTTCATGTGGTCACGGTGCCATTGAAGTTAATATACTCTTCAGAGCTGGTGACAACAACTCTGATTTTATTTTATTTAGACTTCTTTAAAAATCAAGATTTTCTGACAGAAAATCTGCTTCCAAGAAAATGGAATATGTTGCATGGTTTAGAAATCCTTGATTTTCTGCCCCTTCATGCTGCACAGTAACTCTCAGGGAACAGCAGCATGGTCTCACTGTTCATACTTGATTTTTTCTTCCCACTGTGTTTCCCTATTCTATTGTCATCCCTGTCACCATGCCACACTTCCAAACTGCTGCAGGCAGTAATTTGGCTTTTCTTATCTGTATTGTGAAGTTTTTTTTTTTCTTCCTGGGCACTGTCAAATAAGCAATAAAAATCTACAATCATTTTAATGGGAAGATAATCTGGTGGCTGGAGGAGAACAATGGTGAAATAGTTTCTCCACTTCAAGGACCATCTACAGTAAGTGTTTCTCATGTTCAGGTAGTTCTCAGGAGAAAGGAGAAGATTCTAGAAAATTTGAATTGGATTTAAAGGTCTTGCAGAAGACAAACTCTAACCCTTGATTTCAGCATCCCAGGAAATACCAAATTTTCCCCAGTTTTAGTAAAACAATTTAATAAGATAATGGAAAATGCAAAAACCTGTCTTTTTAGTTATGTGGTGCTCAGCCAGCAAGGCAATAGAAGAAGGATGATCTATCTTGTATAAGGCTCAGATCTGAATCAGGAAAGCCACAAAAGGACAACATCAAAATAAAGACGATTAGACTTCATATCCACCAAGAGGACTGCCTGAATCAGACAGATATTCAAGCTTATTCATAGTGCTTAGTATTATGTTGCAGTCTAAGCAGCAATAGAAGAAGAGGAAAGGAGAGCATTAGGACTTTTGGCATCTGCTGCTGTTTTTAGCCCACTTCCGTAGCTAGTTGCACAAAATGTGATGGAAACCCCAAAAGATTCCTGTGATCTTCCTGAAGGTGGAGCAGCCAGGTGGAGGAAAGAGCAAGACCTTTTGACATTCCTGTCAACATGTATTTATTAGAAGCCAGAAACCCACACAAGAAGGTAACATTACAGCCCTCCCAAACTGCAAAGTAATTCTATGAGGCATTTAAAATTTGGGGGACGCCAGGGAATTTGGTCCTGAGACAAGAAAATGTGGGCAACTGGGGCTTGTTAGCATCAGTACTCAGGAAATTACTCAGATTTGTTGTATTGGCAACATTTTCCTGTAAAAACAAACCTTTAAGATTTTAATTTCTGCCTCTGTGTTTTTTTTTTTTTTATTATTTTTCCCTCAAGAACTTAATTTCCAAGCAAGTCCCACTCTTCTGGTCAGAGCAACACCAGCAACTAGAACAAGCTGCCATGTTGCTATCTATAGGGACTGAAGGGTTTCTGGTGATGAGCAAGTTACTTTAGGACCTGTGAAGCTTCTAAACCTCCTTTTTTTCAAAGGATCTGGTGCTTAATAACTGCCCTTTGTGTCCCCACTCAGAAAATCTGTAATTTCAGGCCAAGTAGATGTGGTTTTCTGACCAAGGATGATGTTGGCAGTGAAGGTAGTGTGTCAGGCCAGCCAGAGCTTACATGAAACCAGTGCTGCTCAGTGCTCCCATATAAGTTTAAAAATGAGAGAAGAAAAAAAAAAAAAAAAAAAAAAAAAAAAAAGAGANAGGCAAGCAGAGCCATTCTAGCCCACACTTGGATGCCTCCAAGACACCCAGAGGTCTTGTCTGGCAAGGAACACACTGGGCAAGTGCTCCTGTAGGACACAGTCTGAGCCAGGAAGGTCTTTTCCCATTATGTCCACCAAAAAAAAGAGGCTTCCCATGGACAGAGACCACTTAAGGTGCTGGGTTGAACATGGCAAATCAATGGCGAATATGATATCGAAGGGCAGAGACATTACCATCCTTAAAAATAAGAGGAAAAACTTTTTTGTTCTAATAGCCTACTAAATTTTTAATTTATTTTTGTAATGTCACCTTCTGTTTTGATTTGGCTTGAATGAAATTTCTTTTTTTAACTTTTTTGATTCAGTGTCAGACTACAACTCTATTATTTGCTGAGCTCTACAGAATGTAGTTTATAAGGAGAGTTTATAAGTGAGTTATAAGTCTGTTGTTCCAGAAAATGCTGTGTTAAGAGCCATTGTGTTATTTCACTTGGATAAGGTCAAAACTTCAATATAAAAAACCGAAATATATATATAAATACAATGCTAAAATTATAATCTAAAAGTTAAAATGAAATAATGGAAAAACTGCTTATTATGGCAAATTTTTTGCCATAATAAAATAAATTTTGTTGACACCTCAGAAAAAAAGCCAGGACTATTATTTTTTTTTGTCTTCCATTGTAAGCTGTCAAACTTAACACAGCTCCAAAATGTTTCGTACTTGATAAAAATAGAGATTTTGCTGTAGAGTGAACATTTTTTTTTGTATACCATTGAAAGATTGTTCCTACAGAAGCATGATGTTGACCTCTGACAATCCTAACAGCATTAAAAATATATTAAGGCAGTATTCCCTTTTGTTCTGGGCTTCTTAGAAATGAAGGGGAAATGAATACATATTCATATTTTACATTGACAGAGACCGTAGGTGAAGATAAGGGGAAACTGGTGACAGGAATGGACTCTAAAGCAGATGGCCTGGAACTAATGGAGCTGAGTGCCTGGCACAGAAAGAACTGTGATGATCTCCGGCCTTTCTCCTCCTGGGGACACCAAGTGCATCTCTACACTCCTCTCTTGGAAAGCTGGACAAATCCTGTATCCATCACCAGCCTCCTGTCTAGAACAAGGAGGGCAGGAGAAATCGAGGTTGAGAAGGGCAGAAGTGCCCTCAGAGGCCATGGCTTGCAGTGAAAGCAGATGTGAGTTATCCTGTACAACATGGTCAAGGACCAGGCTGTGGGTAGTGGAAACGCTTAAGAGAGAGTTTCCATCTGGCATCAAATTTAACTGAGATTATCCAATGGCCTCAAAGTTGCTGGACTGGGGGAGAATTTTCTGGTGGGTTCCTTGAGCAGACAGACAGACAGACACGCACACAACACAAGCAAGTTGAATGTTAAACAAATGAAATTCCAGCCATCTTCCTTCTAGCTTTACTGGGAAAGCAGGTGGAAGTGACAAAGGCACTGAGCCCTGCTTCCCACAGGAGACCTAACCAGTGGCCCTAGTCCTGAGATATTCAGTGAACTAGAGAAATGTAAAACACATCTACCTTTGGGATCCCAAGCTCCCAAGCAGTACTATGTCTTTTCAGGGAGTATGAGGCACATGGATGTTATCAATGGCAGGGGAAATAAATTTGAGCTGTTTCTCACAGGGCATCTAGAGGCCTCAAGTTCTCTTAGGGGAACATTGAAAAGCCCACCTAACATAAGTGAGGAGAAACTGAATCTCACTTTGTTAAGGTCGTGGGTATGACTTCATTGACCAAGGCTGGGAAAGGATGAACTGGATTGCCAAGAATCACAGTTGATGCAGAAACATCAATAAAATTGTGTGGTAAGGGCAGTCTTTACTGCCTTCCTATGTCAACTTCAGATATGTTGTTACTAAAATGATGGGGATAAGATTCAGGATAAATAGGGATAAGATGGGGATAAGGTTAGGAAATAAATAATGACAAAAAAAGGGAAATGTTTTGTAAATAACAGTTGTCACTGATGCGTAAAAAACTGTCCCTGTGAGCCTACAGAAACAAATGCACAGACAAAGTGATTTTGTGGTACTGCCCATGTACAGGAAAGCAGTCACTATGTACAACTGAATCATTGGCAATGGGAGATAGAAATCTTGAAATAAGAAAATGTCAAAAAATGTGGCTCAGTTTTAATTGCACTGATGTTTACAAGATACCAGCATTTCAAAATGACTGTTTTGTATTAATAGAGATGTAGATATCAGTCTGCCTGCAGGACCAGGCCTCCCCCTTCTTTTGGTTTTGGGAAAGATTACATTGATAGTTTATGTGTGTCTTTAGCCCACAATTAAACAATTAAAATTGTTTTTGGTCTAGTCTTGCACATGCTCCTAAATCAGCATAAAGTTCAGTATGCAGCTACATTAAGTCAACCCCACCACTGAAAAGAGTGTATTTCCAAAAGAGAAAGATTTTTTTTCTCCTGCTTTTCTTGATCCTGAACACTAACAATGCTGATAAACAGCTCTGAGACCTATAAAATGGCAAATCCTATGTAGTGACACAACTGTGCTGACAGATCCTACATCATCAGGATGTTTATGTACATTTACATACATGCACACTTACTTGTGACTATCTTTTCAGATAAGGTGTTCCTGTTTATTTTAATTTATAACTAAATACTTTTGATTGTTTTTACAAAATGCAGCTGGAGTTCAAAGAGCAGTGAAATGCAGAGCAGTAGCTGGTGAAAGGCATTTCTGTCCTCTATCTGTGGTGTTCCCTACCAATGTGAGCCCACACTCTGGAGCCTGAAGTGCTGGGGCAACATCTCCCCCCAAATTAAAAAGCCATGTTGCTGTTTAGTTGTACGGGGCACCATATGTCTCTGTGGAAGAGAGTTTTCCAGTGAGTAAGCACGACACTGAGACTCCGAGGTTCCCATGGGAGCCACTGATGCGTAGCCGACAGGAGTGAGAACCAACCTTGGAATAGGATGTCTTAGATGGAACGTATGACTAAATATGAATACACAAATACCTTTCCCTAAAAATAATAACCATCATCTGGTCTCAGGCCCAATCTTCTTGCTTTTAGTCATCGCCAAGAAATGAGATGTTTTGAGACCACATACTGGCCTTGAAAGAATGCCTTTGACATTTGTTGGATTTGGTTTGATCAGTGATCCTCTTAGTTATGAAGAAAGGAAGAAAGTTAAGAACTGGAATGTCAAAATCTCTGGGCAGCAAATGGAACAGAGGGGTTTTCTTAAATGCAGGCTGAAACCCGAAAATAAAGTTAGAGTCAATGTTCAACCCTCAGGGATTAAATTAAACCATTCCTGTGCCATTTTGCTTCCAACAAGAGTGATTGACACCATCTTTCTGTTTATGTTCTTTAGCTGGGCTTCTGGGATGCTGATCTTAGAGAAACCACTTAAACCACATTTCTCATCCGCTCAGGTTCCAACCAGCTCCTAGGATTAAATGACAGACTTATTTTCTACTAATTGCTCCTTTGCCTGTCATGTAATTTGTCCTATATACAGTACAAGTCCTCCAGTATTTGACTAGAATCCTGTTTTCCTTCTCTCTGTTAATCCATCTGATATATTTTCTCACCACTCATTGCTTCTGACTTGCCTATTTCTCTGTCTGCCTCTGGTTTGATGGGTTTTCTTGCTCATTCAGTGTTTGGTCTCGTTAAAGCATGTTTTCTTTAAACCCTCTTTCTTATGTGATACTTTAAATTACAATATTTTGAATATACTCTATAATATTCTTTGTGCTTGCTCTCCTTCACTTTTACCTTTCTCATTTGTAGATAACTTTTTTTCCTTGCTTCAGTATCTACAGTTTAGTACATTATCTGTTCCCTAGACTTTTCTGTGTTCCTCTTGTCCTTGCTCTTGATTTTGATCTTTTTATGCAGTTATTCGATTTTTGCCCTTACTGATAATTTTTAAAAAAGATTCTTGGTCCTTCTGTCACTAACCTTTTCATCCTCCATTGTATTTAAAAGAGCATTATTCTTCTGATGCATTTTAATAAACATCGAGACCTAGTTCTTTATTTTGCAGCCTCAAGAGAGATACTGCTCATCATGAAAGAGAAAAACCAGCAAAAAAAAAAAAAATCTGATAGTATATATTGCAAGAAAAATGTGGAATATCAGAAAGACCTTCATTTCAGGCATGGTTTCATAGCATCATTTAGCCTTTTATGGTCTTCCCTTTGTACCAACTAATAGGTTTTATTTTGATACTTCTTCATTTTCTCAATGATAAAGATATGGAAACCTTAGAAGAAAAGACCTTCCCAGATTTTGTGGTAGGAAGTGAATAAAGAGTGTTTTTGTTAGTCATCATCTGGCACATGCTGTCATCTTTCTCCCTGTGCCTTTGCCATGGACAGTGCTGGTGTTTTTCTGGCAAACACAGAGAGAAAAGAGTATTCCTCTGACTAAAGCCTTATGCTGTTGGCAATGAAAGCCCTTGGTGAAGGTGAAGGCATACTTTTGCTGGCCTAAATTCTGCTTCATTTCAGACAGTTAAAACCTGCAATCCTGCAGGTCAATTGACAGGTAATTGCTGTTCTTTCACAAGAATGTTGCATTATGATCATCCTACCTTTGCAGAAGTTGTAGGCAAAAGATTAGGGACTAATTGCAGAGCAAATCTGTAGTAAACAAAGGGATGGTTCAGGAGTCACATCAGAGCAGGTAAGGAGAAGAAATTTCCCATTTTCCCAGACCTCAGAAGCAACTTTGCTTTGCTTGAGATTGGTATTATGCCACTTCTTAGTCTTAAAACTGAATTATATTAGGTTCCTTCCCTAGTTTTGGTTTGGGCTTTCCATTTTTCACATCCTTAGTTTGAAATATTTTTCTAATATATTCATATTTATTTCCAGGCATCCAGCCTACTTTTATTCTGGCGTTTGCATCTTTTTTTCCTTCTCTGTTTTAGTCCAACATAAACGATTCCCTTTCAGCACACACAGTACCCTGCTATTTATTTGAGATTGACAGAAGGCAAGAAAGCAGTTTTCTCATTCAACTTCTAAGACATCTCCAATTTTGTGGCATGTTTTGGCCAGTGCCTAGGTAAAGCTCAGTCATGAGCATCAGTAAAATAAGTTAGTGTGTGTGGCCAATAGAACTTGTCTACAGATTCAAGCGCTTCAGTTTAACCATAATAATATTTTAAGAGTTACATGCTAGCAGATTTTTATGTACTATTTAATTATATTTGCAAACAAGAGATGCAAATTTTCATTCAAGTAGCTTTGTAATCAACTTTTGCATTGACTGAATTTGCTACTCTAGGTATGGGGCCAGCCTGAGTCTTTGGAAATCACCAACACAAAAGAATGCCATGGTAAGAGGGAAAGAGGGCTCTCTTCATGTTCTTTGCTTAGAAGAAGGAAAGGCACGTTGTTGCTTGTTAGAAATGCATCTCTCAATTTTCATGGTGAATCTAGGTTTTACCGCCAGATATTGTATACTCTCCTGTTTGTGTTTTGTTTTGGGCTTGGGGTTTTTATTTGTGCTTAAAATGCATGGATAGTTTGGACATTAGGCCAAATTAGCTGCTCTTTGCAGTGTGAGTAACCACACTAAAGCCAGTGGCTTTCTCAGGCTTAAGTCAAGAAAGGTATTAGTTCTGTTCTGATATATCATCCATGACAGTGGGGTCCCGGCCATGACAATGGTTCTGAGGCTCTGTAATAAAACACAAATATAATAGTTAGTAATGCTTTGGCTCCTTGGGTGGAACATCTGTCTGACCTGCCCTGTAACCCAGTTCAGCTTTCTTCTTTAAATAATACTGAGATTGGAATTTGGTCCCTATTTGCCATGAAAACATGTTTTATTCACATATTTTCTTCAGCGATCTAAAGCCTTTAGTAAAAGAAAATTATTTCATCCATTTTCAGGGCTCTCTTTATTGTGGTACATGAAAATAAGAGTTATAAGAGTTATAAAAAGTTTCCAATGTCCAATCACTGTTCAGGCTGGATTTTCAAGGTGGGTGTTTAGGCAAGGATTCATACAGTGTAGAATGGGTCTGCCAGCTCTGTCGGGATGGTTTTAGGGGGATTTTGGCATCTGAGCTTTGATCTGAGCCCACATGGAGTTATGGCTGAGTAGTAATACAATGGAAAAGACTGAAGAAAAGAAATTATGTTTATACTCTGCCCCTGTCTGTGCCACCTTAACCAAGATGTTGGAAAATTTCTCTCCTACATGCAGGGTACTACATAAGTGAGTGAGTTACTTTTGGGATTTGTCTGAGAGAAGAGGCTGTCAGACTAACAGGTGAAAAACTAGCTTGGCAGGTAGGAGACCCATAGGATTCAAAGTGTGGTGACACTCCAGACAGCACCCCAGTCCCAAAGCCAGTTCCCAACGCTTCCCTGGCACACCTGAAGCTGTGACGATGCTCTCACACCTCCCCTTCCTAGAGCACCCCTCTTTATGGAACTGGGCCTGTGTCCATGAGGCAGAAGAGATAGCTGGCAGGTCCCTATCCCGCAAATTGTGTCATTAGCTGGAGGGAGCAGGAAAGCTCCCTGAGCTCCTCTGCCATGGTAGCATGTGCTCTGGCCCTGTAATCAATGCGTTTGTGAAGGACTGAGATGTGGGTTTAGCTGCTAGACCCAGATGTCTCACAGGTACAATGAAAGATTAAAATTGTATCCTCCCTTCTCCCCCTTTTTTTTTTGGTGAGCTCTGGGGCCTCTGACAGCCCTGGCTCAGCATGAGGCTGGCATGAGGAGTTCTGGTGTGCAACACTTCTACATTGCCTCCTCGCAAAGCAACGCCAGGACCGAGGTGCTTATGGAGACACTTGAGGACAAAATTCAACATGCCCAACATATCCTCATACCAAAGAAAGAGATAAATAGGTGTCTAGAAGCACCTAGAAAGGCTGTGCTGGGTGGATGATTTTAGCATGAATACATAAGTCAGGTCATAGGTCTCCTCCTGAAGTTCTGATTCTATGTGGATTTTTTTCTGTAGGACCTCAAGCCTGGATCACAGACCTCTTACTACCCTTGGAAATCTGTCCATGAGTACTTCCTGTGAGTTCCTAACTGTAAGATTCCTACTACAGGTATATTTAAGTTTTGGAGATGTTTTATGAATCCTGTCAATTTCCTCTGTTTCTCTTCCATCCTGCCTCTTATTTTGGTAGGTAAAGCAACTTTTATGTCTGAGGAACTCAAAATATATTTTGCATCTTTCTTATGTTAAAATTCCTTCTCCAGACTCCACTAGAGCTGTTCAAATGTACTGAGAGTGCCTGTAGGATAGCTTTTCTCCATTTTAATATGTTTAACAGACCAAAGGTTTTACCTGTTATGTCAGTTTGCTGTGCCAATGACTTTAACATTTTTAACTCCCAGTATGAAGAATGTGAATGATTGAAGATGCTTAAGAAAGCACCTAGACTCTATTTGGTTTGAACACTGAAGACTGAATTTACTATTGCAATACCTTGCCTGAGGAGCAAGATGAATTTAATTTATCCGTTTGTGGCCCCCCTGCCCCTTCCCCAGCAGGTCAAAAAAACTGAAAGACGTCATGGCTGGGAATCCAAGGGGGTGTGTACATGTACATCAGTTTATGCTGGCATAGAACAGTAACAATTGTCATATGCTCCTGCTTCCATTCCCCCTTTCTTCCTCTTTCTCCCACAGCAGCAGTATGCTGAATGTGAATCTTTCAGAAAGATAATCTTTTTTTTTTTTTCTACTGCTGATCATAGTACAACTGAATATCCCTGTGGGCATGGGTCTTGGAACAAAGCCACAGTCTAGTCCTCACTAGTACAGCCAAATTCTTTGTCTGTCTGTTTGTTTGAAAAGCATTTGCTACGGTTATGTCATGAAGGATTGCATAAACCATTCATCAACTGAAAACAACATTAAGCATAAACATGCTAAATGAACTGTTAGAAGAGTTAGGGGAAAGATGAAAGTGGAAGAAAGGTAGACCACCTAGTGCTGCAGGTGCATTTAGTTTCTTTCTTAAAACAGCCTGAAAATTAAACTCCTCAACTCTTAAGCAAGCAGAGAAGTGCAATTCACAGCATCCTAGGATGATGCAGTTGTGAGGGGACCTCAGTAGGTCTCCATTTCCTGATCATCTGTGGGGTCATCTACAAAGTTCTGAAGGGTGATGAAAACAGGGTCTAAGACAAAATAATTGAGCTGAGCTTAGACATTCAGATAAAAGGACAAAATCTCAGGAAAAAAAAAAAAAGAAAAAATT
>VZTR01007630.1:11383-44516 GCA_013400775.1 Chaetops frenatus
AAAAAAATTGAGATGGAGTTAGACATTAAGGAAAAAGGAAAAAAACTCAGGAAAAAAAAAAAAAGAAAAAATTGCAAGGGTGGAAATATGGCAAGTGATGAGAAAGTTATTAATGTACTGACAAGAAGGAGAGTCATGGCTTGCAAAGATTTTGATTCAAGGTCTGTTACTGTCTGCTGAAAGATTTGCAGCAATGTCAATGAGTTAGGGATCAGGCTTTCAGATTGATAGTTTGTGGAAAGATTAGGGAGTGGCTTGACTGCAGTTAGGCAGTGAGAACACATTGGCAGGTTTTCAGCAGCACTACTATATGGTGGAGAAAGTTTGATCATTCCATGCATGTGGAAGGGCACAAAGCAGAGGCCTTTCCCCTGTCGAGGAGGGAAAGAGTCAACCCTGAGCCTCTGTGTCTCTTCAGAGACACTGTGGATTCACTCTTCTGGGGAGTCCAGCAATTCTTTGAATTTCAGAAGGTTGGCCCATCCCTCCAGCCCATCTAGCTCCCCCTGGCTGGTAGCCCTGCCCTTGAGCATATTGACTGGTCCCCCAGTTCTGTTGTGATGACCCTCCCCTGAAGGTGAGGGTAACTGAGGTTCTTGTCAATTCACCCCTTGGGGCAGATTAGAGTGAAATGACACTGAATGACCCGTGTTTGTTTATACTACTCAAAGTGATGGTTGTAATTTTAATCCATTAGGGGTGGGGGAAGCCCTCAAAAATGTAAAGTTCAATGGGTTAACATATACACAGGCTTGGCTGGGAACATCCCAGCCTTCCCTGGTAGACACTTCAGAGATGCAGTGATGTCACTCACCTGTTCCTTGAATACTCTGAAGTCTGCTCTCTTATGCTCTACTATCTCTTTCCTTGCTTCACTCTGGATCTCAAAGTTCATTGTTTCAGTCACATTGAAACTTATCACATTTCCAATCAGCTCTTCCTTATTAGTGAATAGTAGATCCAACAATGCATCAGCCTTAGCTGCTCATCATATAACTAAGCCAAAAAGTTATCCTTTTCTACAAATCCTCCTGACTGTGTCCCACTGTGTCTTCTTTCCAGCAGCTGTCAAAAATGTTAGTCTGCCTTGAGGTCCAGGTTTTGTAATCTAGAGACTTCTGTACAATTTAGTTACTACTATGGTGTAAATGCAATGCTGAATGATGAGAATCTAATGCAGCTTATTTCAGCTATAAAATTGTAAATACTGAATATTAGGGTCATATAGTCATAGCATAGTTGAGGTACAAAGGGACTTCAGGAAGACCACTTCTGTCTCAAATCTAGGCCATCTGTGAGATCAGAACAGTTTGTTCAGGCCTTAATCCATACAGGTTCTGGAAACCTCCAAGGCTGGAGACCACACAGTCTCTCTGAGTGATCTGTTCCTGTGGTGGACCATCCTGACTGTCTTATATTTAACAGTGAATAAGTAAAAATAAAAGACTTAATGGAATGGATAGGTTCATCATAATTTTGTGGATAGGAATTTAATGTGTCCACTAGCAAATGTTCATAAATCTTCTCTTTATAACAAGGAAATCATGAAACAACCATAAACGATTCCATGAGATAGCTGTTGAAAGAGAAATACAACTGCATTCAATATATCAGCCTTCATTTTAAGAAGTCATCAGAAGAATCTCAGTGTGTCAGCAGCTTCTCTTCAGAGGCTCCCTCAATCTGATCTGTAGTGAGTATTACCATTGCAATGTTGTGCAGTATAATAAGTATTTAAAAAGTTATGGGTTCAGCCTTATTTTGCTGTTATGGTTTGAGGTTACATTGCCATAATGCCAGATGGAGGCATGGTATAATATGTAAAATAGAGCATTACCACATCTGCAGTGGTATCAAAGGCATATGTCTTACAGAATCACCACAGAAATTTCTTGAACTAACAGGGTGATATTGTGTTGCCATCACATTAGTACCAGTTATACTCTGACATAATTTTATACCCTCCTTTTCCCACCAGTATTTCGAGTCTGGTATTCATACACCAACTTGGGACATACTTTGGTAATGATGTAAATGTAGGAAGACCATAACACAGATGATACATGCAAATTTTTTTTTTTATTTCCGGAGAGCTTTTGGCAAAACTTCTATAGCCAAACACTAATATAAATACAGAGGATACTTTTCCATTTCTAGAGGAAAATGTACTTGCAAAAGGGCTTTATTTTAGCACTTCAAGGACTGCTAGAACACAGTCCTGTTTTACCATCTGGGGTCATAGTCACTTGGAAAGCAAGATTTGACTTTGATCCTTGTACAAAGAGATTGGGCTCAAATCCTCAAAGAGTTACATACTCTAGTCCTCTCAAGGGCCCAAGGTTTAATTCATCTAACAAAAAGGTCCTGAATTAGGAATCAGTCCATACAGACTCCCTCTAAAAAGGTCAGAGAAAAATGAGGGATGATGAGCAGTGTCCATTTGCCATTGCGACTATTTGGGTTAGTTCCTTTCCCACACACATAGATGTTTTTGTTCCTAACAATGGCCATTTCAGCTGCAAGACAGGTATACCTTTTGAACAACAAATAAGATCCAAAGGGAAAGATCACACTGAAATGACTGAAAGTGCTCAGTGAAAGAAGGGAAATCCCTCTCTGTAATGAGCCTCTCCCTTGAGATGGGAGAGATTTGCAAAACTGAGGGACAAGCTGAACAACTTCTTCCTCTCACTGAGGAATTCAGCTGCTTTTGTGGGGAATATATAAGTGCACTCCCTGGCCTGGTGCAAACACTTGGCTTAACACTGCGCCAATAACACCCAGTCAGACACAAAGCTCTGACCTGTTCATGAAGATGTGCTGTACCAGAGGAGCTTTCAAAAGGACTTTAATTCTCTTTGCTTCCCATGTGTTTCAGGCTGGCACTACCTCTGGTCCTGGGCTCAGCTTTTGGGAAGATGTTGCATGTTAAATCCAAGAGATGCCATGCCCGATGCTTTTCCTTGGGCAATGTGAACCTGACTGAAGCTATGCCATTTCTTTGGTGCTCCAAAGAGATCAGGACTACAACCTGCACCAACACAACCAAAGGTAGGAGACCTTCAATCAAGAACTTCAAGCTGTCTCTCTGTAGCCCCATAATGGCTTTTTTCAAGGGATAAAAATCAGATATGCAATGCCCAAAGCAGCCAGGACTTTAGGGTTCCTTCTATCAAAAATTAATCAACACACTGATTATCAATTATCAAATGTAATCTTTTCCATAAGATTTTTGTGAATATGGGCTCATATATAGCACATTCTTATTTGCACAATATAATATATATTATATTATTATTAATATAATATAATCACAAATAGGTTGTGACCATGGACTTGTAACTGAGTGCAAATCCAGGCCCTGCTCACCAAACCACCATCTGCTCTTTATTTAAGTTACTTCAAAAACAAATGCTTCTTCCATGGTGCCTGCAGTACATGATATGAGTAACGTTAAGTAAAATAAATCAGTTAATAAATTTGCAAATACCATCAGGACATGCCTATGTAAAAAATTAATGAGTACACAGTTCATTGCCATAAATGGATTTATTCAGTTTCTCTCTGTTCCTCCCCTTGTTTATTGGTGGCCCCTGTCTCATCCCATACAACAGAGGTCTATCTGGTCACCTGTGCAGCAGCACTGAACTATTGAACCACTAATGACCCTCTGTGTTTCCAGTGAGGTGATAGTATTTTCCCTTCATCAGCTTTCAGTAGAAGCATTGCCTCCTGCAAGGAACCCAAAAGCAAGAGACAACCTTCTCCAGAGGGCTATCTGGCTTTTAGGGAACCCATGTCATTGCCTGACATCCCTCATTTTTCTTTGACCTTTTTAGAGGGAGTCTGTAGTGACTGATTCCTAATTTGGGATCCTTTGGTTAGATGGAATAAACCTGGGCCCTTGACACGACTACAGTATATAACTCTTTGAGGATTTGAGCCCAGTCTCTTTGTACAAGGATCAAAGTCAAATCTTGCCTATTTGTCTGAAAAAATTTGAATGCTATTTTAAAACAGCAATCTCTGATAATGACTCATTTATAGAAATTATTACTAGCTTCTAGTTTTCTTTTAACAGAGGTAAAGATAAGAGCATAACTGTATTATAATATCTTTATATTACAATCTTGTCTTTTACTGGATTTTTAAAAGCCAACAAGACTGGAAAGTCTGATGTTACATTTTAATTTGAACTGCATGTATTAATGGAATTAGGTACAAATCAAAGTTTAACATCTTGAACGTATTACCATTTTTGCATTCCTTTTTACTTACCTAAGAGCCTTTTTGGCTAGCCATGTAGGACTGAAATGTTGAATTAGGAATTACACAAAGACCTGGAGTATGGCACATGATTGCCCATNGCACAATATAATATATATTATATTATTATTAATATAATATAATCACAAATAGGTTGTGACCATGGACTTGTAACTGAGTGCAAATCCAGGCCCTGCTCACCAAACCACCATCTGCTCTTTATTTAAGTTACTTCAAAAACAAATGCTTCTTCCATGGTGCCTGCAGTACATGATATGAGTAACGTTAAGTAAAATAAATCAGTTAATAAATTTGCAAATACCATCAGGACATGCCTATGTAAAAAATTAATGAGTACACAGTTCATTGCCATAAATGGATTTATTCAGTTTCTCTCTGTTCCTCCCCTTGTTTATTGGTGGCCCCTGTCTCATCCCATACAACAGAGGTCTATCTGGTCACCTGTGCAGCAGCACTGAACTATTGAACCACTAATGACCCTCTGTGTTTCCAGTGAGGTGATAGTATTTTCCCTTCATCAGCTTTCAGTAGAAGCATTGCCTCCTGCAAGGAACCCAAAAGCAAGAGACAACCTTCTCCAGAGGGCTATCTGGCTTTTAGGGAACCCATGTCATTGCCTGACATCCCTCATTTTTCTTTGACCTTTTTAGAGGGAGTCTGTAGTGACTGATTCCTAATTTGGGATCCTTTGGTTAGATGGAATAAACCTGGGCCCTTGACACGACTACAGTATATAACTCTTTGAGGATTTGAGCCCAATCTCTTTGTACAAGGATCAAAGTCAAATCTTGCCTATTTGTCTGAAAAAATTTGAATGCTATTTTAAAACAGCAATCTCTGATAATGACTCATTTATAGAAATTATTACTAGCTTCTAGTTTTCTTTTAACAGAGGTAAAGATAAGAGCATAACTGTATTATAATATCTTTATATTACAATCTTGTCTTTTACTGGATTTTTAAAAGCCAACAAGACTGGAAAGTCTGATGTTACATTTTAATTTGAACTGCATGTATTAATGGAATTAGGTACAAATCAAAGTTTAACATCTTGAACGTATTACCATTTTTGCATTCCTTTTTACTTACCTAAGAGCCTTTTTGGCTAGCCATGTAGGACTGAAATGTTGAATTAGGAATTACACAAAGACCTGGAGTATGGCACATGATTGCCCATTATCAGATAAGAAAACCAAATCCACAGAAAGAGTATAATTTTTTCAGAGATGTTTCTCTTCACAGAAGCGCCTGTTTTGACCTGCCGGTTTGGCAGATAACCATTAATTTATAATAATAGATAGATGAAATAGGTTTTCTTTAATCTTTCCCTAACGTCTAAACCAGCTGTTGCTATGGGAAATGTATTTCCCATGCAGCTCTCCTGAATATTACATGATGATCCTAATCCTCGCCATATGCGCACGCTGAGAAAAGAGAAAGGTGACGGTTTTGTGGTGCGTCCTTCCCTTCCGGCCTCTGCCGTGTTTGATCTGCACAACCTGTAAACACACTGCACATTTCCACAACATTTCACTCCACAGAACATGATGCATCTTTTAATGAGTCACTGTCTTGATGTCTCCTGCATATTTCAAATTACATTTTAAATTACTGGATGAAAAGAAAAGCAAGTTAAATACCAGCACCCACTTGGTTAAGCTGTAACACTATTGTATTATTTCTGCTGAAATGCCAGCCAAATTTCCCAGGTGCGGTTTCCACATCTCTCGCATAACATCAAAATAAAACCTCTGCATGAAAATAATGCATATAAATATACTGGTGGTTATTAGAGGGGAAAAAAAGAAACCAAAAAACCCCAAAAAAACCACACATGGTGTAAGTTCATCCAAAAGAAACTATATTAAAGATCCGGTGTGAGACAGAATTTTGGATGAGCTCTAAGCAACTTTTCATCAGCATGGTTCTCTGAAGAGAAACACTTTCCAGTATTGCTCGTCTTTGTAAATGAGCTAACCTCAGACGTTACCAAGCACCCAAACAACCAGGCTGTTTCAGACTTGCAGTACATTAATAAATGATGATGTTTATAAAAGATATTGCAGATATTTTTCCAGGTTTATGCAAAGCCCAATGAAGAAGGAAAAAGGAAAGAGAAATCCGAAATAAGTCTTTAAGGCTTTTTATTGTGGGGCCAAGGACATAGAAGCCTAATGCAGGAAGACTACTCTATGTTGAAAGACTACAGCAAGCAATCTGTGCTCTTGGTGCTAGGGAAAGGGCAGATGTTCTCAGAATGAGCCCACTGGCTGCCTGAACTGGCAGCCCTGAATTTGTTTATTTATTTGTTGTGGATGTTTTTTGAGCAGTAGATCAGCAGAAGGTTGCTAAATGCAAGTATAATTAGAAAGGTCTGAAAATCCTCCACTGAGTAAGCAGATCCAGTGGAACAGATGGTGCACCTCTTGGATGGTCTCCTGTCAGAGAGGGTGATACAAATCCTCACCACGCTTTGCTCAAGGTCTCATCACGGAGTTTGAGGAAGATTTCAGATGATTCATTACGTTTACTGAATGGGATTGTTTGTGTATGTAGACATCAAAATGTTGTCACACCTCAGTTATTTACTTCAATAGGGCCTTTGTGGCACAAATTAAGTATGAAAACACAGAGAAAACAAACAGCAGAACACAGGTACGTGTGCATGCACACCTGCCCCTCAGTGCTGCCCGTAGCTTTTTGTCTTGCTCAAATTTCTTGTGTGTGCTGTAGCATACTGCCCTCAGTGCTCACACACCCAAGTGTTTAGGGACAGACAAATCCCAGGAGCAAGTGGGGCTGCAGGTTGAATTCACACATTTCTGATGACTTCTGAGTGCCCCGGAGCTTGTTTGTTGCTCTCACAACCTCACGTGGGTCTGTGTGCTTTGCTGTAAGATCTGCAGAAACTTTTTTGCAAATTTCTCTGGAGATGCCTTGGTAAGCATTCATGTTCTAAGAGGTTCCAGTATTGCTCTGACAGGCTTGAAGAGAAAGATTCAGAGCATCTTTAAAGTGCTTTCAGGAGCCTTCTCTTGTTTGTCTTTCCCTATCAGCCCAGCTACACAGCATGCCAACATTTTTGGTAGCTTTGGGTACTTCTTCAACGACTCTATGCCCAACCTGGCAAAAATGAGAGCTTTTCAGGGATACCTCTAGCAGGGCCATTGCTGCGAAATAGAATATCAGTGTTTGTCAAACACTTGTGCCAGTGGATACCCAGAACAGAAATTAGGAAGACATGATAGAACACATCAAGCTGTTTGATTTGGAACAACATGGATTTCAGGAATCTGGCTAACAGAGAGAACGGATATTTGTGTCCTGGCACATGGCAGCTGTTTTAAGTAATGCACTTCACTCTAATGATTAATTTTGCAGATGAACATTGAATGAAGTTTTTTAAAAGAAGTGAGATTTTACCATCAATGATAATTGCGTGTATGAACAACAGGTATTTTGAAATTTATAATTTACATTAAGATTTTTGCCCTGCACTTGTTCCAAACATTACCTGTGAAGTCATTAAAAGAAGAAAGATTCTAGACTGAGGATTGCCTAAAAGAATGCTTAATATAAATTCTTTGGTGGTGTTCACTGGCCAGAAAACAACCCACTCGGTATGCAAGAGCTGTAGGGAGAAGAGAAGGAGTGCAAGACAGAAGTCATCTGTAATCTTGTAAGACAGCAAGCACATCACAGGTGACAATTTGTCAATAAACCCAAAGGCAAATAGTAGGTAAAGAAAAAAAACACCCTCAAGCTATTGCAATATCAGAAAACAGAGGGCTGGAGCATATTTAGCTTAAAGAAATGCAGTTTGTGTAAAACAGGAAGGTAGAAAACAAATGCCTAAACCAAGGCATGTGCTCTTTTAATTCTGTTCCTCTCTTTGATAGAAATATCAGGCTAAATCAAGAACTGATGTAACTGCAGCAAAATCAGTGGAACCACACTGAGGATAAATTGCTGTCATAAGTCACCAAAACCAGTGACAATTTTGTGTGTTCATGACAGAAATTAATCTGGCCCATTACAACAACAAATTTTTTGACACTCAAAGCTAAATTTGATTTCTGTTTTCTATACAACAAAACAAACTTGAGCTTTGGTGTGTAATGAGATGCCCAAGTCCTGGGAAACATTGCACTGACCATTATTACATCAGCTTCATGGATGGGAGGGTCCAGCACCCCTGGTCTCCCATCCACTTTCCCTTCAGGTGTGCCTGGCTCCTCAGTACCCTCCTGTGTGCACTGGAGGGAAGGGTTTTTGCTGTGCGTGGAGGCAGAGAGGTGTGAGACAAGGAAATAATCCATTTTGTGCTTCACCCCATACCCTGCTCTTTCTGAGTATAAATGCATGCACACCCAGCACTTGGTGCAGCTCTAGGGTGATCAAAGAACCTTTCTGCTCCTCAGCATAATAGCACTGTAGATTGTGACTTGGCTTCCAGGGGTAGCATCCACTTCTCTCACTGTACCACCCCAAATAATCATATTAATGACTGAGTTTTCAGGCTTGCAAGCTCCACATTGCAAGCCATGACTCCAAGGGGAGTTGTCTGCCTCAAAGTAGGGAGTGAATGATTTTCCTTTACAGTAGCAAAGGGTCAAGGAGCTGTTGAACACTCAGCCAGCGATGGCTGGGTATCTGATTTCCATTTACAGATCTGAAAAGTGCCTTTAGCTGGCTGCTTGTCCCTTGGATTGCACAGTACTGACACAATGCTAGCCCAATCTACTTTAAAAGTAACTTTTAGAAATCAGCATTATCCTGGAACCACAATAAAATGATTTAGCCTTTGTGTTTTATCAAAAACTGTAGAAGAGATGAACTGAGATTATTTAGGTGTCTGATTTTTTGTGTGCATATATAAGATTCCAGGTTGAGTTAATTAATTCTGTTTCTATTAAAAACTCTGTGCTAGTTTGAAAGGCTGCATTTACATTCCAGCTACAGTTCAGATTTTATTTCCTAGCAAGAATCTTGCCATTAATCAGATCTGGATGCAATTTACACCACCTTCAAAGAGCCTGTAAAAAGATAACGAAATGTTAATCAAATTACAAAATCCACAGAGGAAAATTTGACTCAGAAATAAATTATTCCAGCATATCTGTCTTCTATGGCATTGCCAATGTAAATCTGTGCAGTTGGCCACCACAGTGGAGTCCATAGGGGATAAGTTTGAGGTTTTGCTTTGTACATGTTTCTTTGAAAAGCCTGGCTATCTACTTGCACAGTATTCTGGGGTAACTTAAAAATGTGTTTTTAACACAGTATATGCAAAATAATCCAGATTTCTTTGCTATGTAAAGTGAAATAATCCACAGAACTTCACTAATTTACCCTATTTTACAGATTTTTGAGATTTCATTATGGTCTTTGTTCATGCCTACTCTTGACTTGCTTGACAGCCAGTCTTCATAGTGACTAAGGTAATGAAAGCAGAACTTTATAGGTCAGGATCTGTAAGGACAGATGAGTTTTACAGGATATTAATTATTTTAGGATTAGATAGACATATCTTTTTAAAACTCTCCATATGTTTTAAATTATATGGACACAAAATTTAGAATAAAATAAAATAAAAAACCTCAACCCATGAGTTTCTTTTCTTTAGTTATGAGTTTCAACCCCCATTTCTGTAACCTTCAACAGTTAGCAATCTGGCCTGCTTCAGGTTCTCATTTTTATGGCAGACTTCCTGTAGGAATCTGTGATTTCTAAACATTGAAATACAAACCAGTTGAGAGACCAATTAAAAAAATATCATTCTGTTTAATAAACAGCCAAAGCTTTTCTTTTTGTGCACCCAGGTTTTGCAGAAAACCTATGCGCCTAAAGCAGCTGTCAGGCATCCTTGTCCTTGCACACCTGGAGCCTGCTGTGTCACAGCATCTGTGGAGGCATGAAGGGCATGCTCAGACCTCCTCAAACCTCCTCCTCCCCCTGTGTATCCTTGCTGACCCATATTTTTGGTAGTCACGTGTGTTCAAGCTTTACATGAATAGTTTGAGGTGTTGAACACATTCACTATAACACAAAAGAGCACCCTGCTTATGTAATCGCACTGCAACATTTGGAATGTTACATTGTATGTACTCTGATGTCATTACCCCATTGGCTTTTAGAAATTAAAATTATGACAAGGAGGTGACAGTATTTGCATATGGGTACATTTTACTTCCCTGGGAGTGGGGATATTTGGATGCATTCAGTCTGTAATCTCAGGCTGTGATGATTTTGTCTTCTACTTCCTTCCTACTTAGAAAGCATGCAGTGTTGCCATTACAGCTCATGTATTTAATAACTGGAAGCATCAAACCATGCAAAGTAAGCTGCAGAATCAGCACTGGATTATTTTTTTAAATTCCATCAGAAGAAAACTGTGCATGCTACAAAGATGAAAGAAAAATTCCCTGTTACGTGTATCATATATGACAATGATATTAGATAAAAAAATTAAAAATATGATGGTCTTGTATTGAAAATTATTCTTAATAGCTTTTTTAAAATGACTGAAATAAGTTTTTAAAAGTCTACATGAAACTTTAAATACAATTTTAGGTATTTTTGTGAGAATAAAAACAGCATACATCAGATGCTGGAAAATGTCATGTGCTAATGCAGTAAATGACATAGTTTGTACCTGTTTTGATGGCAATTTTGCAAATTCCTTTTTGGGTGAAAATGGCCCTGGAGAGTGCAGGCTTTGCAACCCACACTTCTTAGTAAAGAAACCTAAATGTAAACAATTATGTCTCAAAGCAAATGTTTTGAAGAGTTTCAAGATCATTTACACGGTTTGGAGGTCTTACTTTATTTCCTCTATGATACAGCACCAGCAGCCTCGATTTTCTCTGCTCCCATGAATGCCCAGGAAATGACTGCCGTGGTCTGACTGGTGGAGCCAGAGAAGCAGCTGAGCACAAGGCCAGCTGCTGCCGCCCCATGAAGCTGTCTCAGTTTAGGAGGAAATATAGTTCCTCCTACAAATTGGTTTCAACCTTCCTGCAGGATGGTGATGCCCAGAAAGGCAGATGATCTGTAACAAAACATGGTGTTTGCCATTTGGAGCCAAAAATCCCATCTGGAGGAGGGCAGAAAAGGAACACCAGACTTTCCTATGCTGCAATATGAAGTTGTTTTGGGGTTTTTTTCTGTGCTTTCATGCACATTTTTCTGATCTGAATTTAAGCCTGATGTCATCTGCTTTCCCTTTCTCAGTGCATATGTGGGTTTTCACACGTGCTCCTCACTTCAAGGACAAATTCTTAAACAGCAGGGAATGGGTCCAAATGGCTCATCCATTTTGGCAAAGCTGATTTATCATCAGGATCAAAGCAAGTCTCTGCTTCAAGATGTTTTCCTTGGTGGTTCCCCAGCTTCCTAGGAACTTGTTTCTCCTCTCCTTGTTTCTGGGGAGGCAGGTCCTTTCCTGTTTCTCTGGTATCTTGGTTTCCTTTTTGGAGTTGTGCTGGGTATGGTCTGAAGCCCAGGATCTTGATGGAGCTGCTCTGCCACCGGAGTTTTCTTTGTCCTGTCTGGTATTTTCCTTTGCTTTCCCCTGAGGTTCTAAACTTTTTTTTTTCTTTTTTTCTTTTTTTTTTTTTTTTTTTTTTTCCTTTTCTTCTGATATTATCAATATCATTAGCAACCTGCCTGTGTGCCATGCTAGAGTTCTGAGAGAAAGCATTGTGTTCTGCAGAGAGGTCCTGCCATGTCCTCCTGCTTACACTGGTGTCAGACCTAGGAAATTCTGCCATGTATTTGCTGGGTAGAGGTACTTTTGGAGGAGCAAGCACAGCAGTTATCATGTCCAACCTCTTTAGATGTCTCCCAGTGTGGTAAATGGCTGGACCTTTTCCATGCACGATTTCTTCAAAACTTACCCCTCTTTGATCTGTAGAGATATTTTTACATGTTTTTTGAAAATCTATGTTGTGATGATGAGTAAAATTTCTTAGCTAGGAGACAGTAACTCTGTGACAGGCAATGAATTCAGGCTGGTTTGCAATTCATGTAGGGGCCTATCTTAGGCAGAATTAGAAATTCACTGTGCAGGAGAATGGACATCAACCACTTCTAGTGCAACTATCTCTCAGTAAGCTGTAGTCTCCACAGAGCTCACTGTGTGCCCTTTGAAAAGTTTCTTTCAAGAAAGACTAACACAGAAATTCTTGGGATATTATAATATCCTTCCTAAGGGACAGACAGGACTGTTTCTCCCCCAGCATTCAGACCACCTGCTGGATCTTCTGTGCACATTTTCATTTTACTCACCCAATGAAATGCCAGGGCAGTGTTTTTGGGCTTGAATGAGTGCAGCAGACAGCAGCCTTGCCTCAAAATGCTTGGCACTGGTAATGTTCTTTGCACAGACTGTTGAGATGCTCTTGAAAATGTTCTTGAGGTTCAGCTAAAAATGCAATTAAATAAACTCTATGAGTCCAGGTTAAAATACTTCTGTGTTACTGTTTTCTCCCTCTCATGGTGTGTAGCAAGGTTGGAGGGAGAGAACTGTCAGCCTGTACAAATTGTGTAAATACAGCAGATGATGTTGAAAATGAAAGGATGGGAGAGAGACCACTAGAGTCATTGAGAAAAACCTATGCCTTTATTATTCTTTGGAAACATATTGAAAAACATTATCCAGCTGTTCTATCTTCCTGTACCACCATGTTTTATTTGACACCGAAGTAGAAGGACACAGTGTTTCACATATCTCTGAGTGATGATTTTGTGGCAAGCATGCAAATCTGAATCTTGACACAATACCCCTGATTAGCTGGGTGGCACTGTCTATTGACAAGTGTCCATGTAATATTTCTAGCTATCTATATAGGATACTGTAAGAGGAATTAGTACAGCAAAGGTGCTTAATTCTTCCAGCAACTGTGTCACTGTTGAAAAAGAGGGCTATTTATCATCCTATTCATGTCTCTTAGAGCTTGGATAACTTTTCTCTAAGTATGTAGAGATCTTGTAATTTAAATTTTCCAGTCAAATCCAGCAGATTAATAGGTCATAATAACCTGCAATTTGGGGGAAGGAACTCAGTCATGGATAACACTTTCTGTGCTGCTACTCAGGGAGCAAAAATAAAGTTCCTCCATTAAAGACAGTGGAGAAAGAAATACAGTTCCTGCAGACTTCAGGCATCATAGCAGCCAAAACTGGACTGCCTCTGCAAGAATACTGTCTGGTGGTACACAAGTAAACGTGTCCCTACTGAATCAAGTGCACAAATATTAAGAAACATTTTCATTCATTTACAGAGGGAGAGATGGAGAAACATTGCTTTATTCAGTCCATACGGCACAGTTACAATGAAAACAGTTACTCATCAGTCAGTTCCTCTTCCTAGTGCATCTCGTTCATCCTGTGGCTTGCTTGTAACCAGCTGAAAAACACGTAACTTCCTGTACAGTATTTGATCACCAAACATGCAAAACTCCCTTTTGATTCAAGAAAGAGGAATTTCAGTTCCTATATATAGGTCTTTTGACGTAGGAATAAATACCAGAATTCTGTGGTCATGGTGTTGGTTTCTTTCTATAATTTACTGTCTCCTTTTTATAGTGCAGTATTTAACTGACAGAGGAATACAAATGCTAGGTTCTTGACTCTTGACTTGATCCTGATCATTGCAGAAGTACTAACGCATTTTGTATCCCTGAAGAGAAAAAGAAATTAAACATCAGCAATGTGCCGAAAACAAGTGCTGTGTTCTCTAAAAGAGGACAGAAATCTACAAAAACTGTTGCTTTGATAAAAGTGTTAGAAGAATTTAAAGGAAGGCATTCAATTTACTGGTATACCAAATACAGAGAATTAGGTGCACAGCTAAAATGGATATTCCCTTCCACTCGTGTATCTATCTGGAAGGGCTTTGGTTAAACACAAAAACATTCACCCTATAATGACACTAGGTAGCATTTTCTTCCGCTGCTAATTTCTTTTGTCATGTTCCATGGTATGAACAAATTAAATACCACACATGTCTTAAATGTCTCAAACAATTAAATCTATCTATGTTTATTCTTGCTATCTGTCTGCTTGTCTGTCAGACACTATCAGGTCAATGCTCCTGAGAGGGGGCATGGAGTGGGGGTACTATGAAACAGCCAAATCTTACAGAAATAGGCTTGAAGTGTCCCTTGAAGCTGTTATGGATTTTTGAGAGGGAAAACCAGCTTCTGAAACTAAGACATTTTGTGAAGTTTTGCTGAGACTGCAAGGACACAAGCAGGTCAGAAAAGGCATTTGATGCCCGGGATAAAATCCCATGCAAGTTTTTTCAGGCCTGGAAGGACAAAACTGTGCTAACCCTAGGAGTACACTGCCAGAGGCAGACTTCCAAATGTGGTGTCAGTACGTGTTGCTAGCACTGAAATTTCTTTACCATCACACACAGGGATAATCCATCCTGGAACTATCTTCCTGCTAATCCCTTGTTAGCCTGGCTTTTCAGCACGAACCAGAAAATGTGGCCCAGGCACTGCAACTCATTCTCTGAGATAGACTGACCATCATAAACTACCAAGGTAAAAGCTGTGTTCTTACAAAGAAGCACAGGGCTTGCTTTGTTTTGTTTTAGTTAAATCTAGCTCTGCGTGTGTCCTGGCCAGTGCCTGAGTAGTGTCCCTGTGCCTCTGCAGAGATTGTTGGCAAGCACTGTGACATTCAAGCCTGGCAGGTCCAGGTAGAAATCTTCCTAGTACTCGAGAAATGCTTTATTTGAAAGCTGGAGTACATAAACAGCAAATCACAATCACATTAAAAGAAAAATAACAATGGTGCAAAGATATTGACTGGGTTGAGGTCCCTCAACTTTTCATCTGAGCCAACTTGAGCAAGACGCCCAGTGAAGACAAAGCCTTCTCCTTTCTGTGAGCACAGCAAAACCTTCCTAACCGGAGGCATGAAAACCCCCAAACTCCAGGGTTTGGAATATCACATTATCCCTTCCTGTGGGATTTTGGCTAATTGGCTTCTAAATTATTCTGCCCAGCAAACACTGTAACAGCCTGGTGGCTCAGCAAAAGTGTTTGCTCTTACCTTTATTTCAGCCACCAACGTGTCTTTCAAAGGCCCCTGGGAGATTCTCAGAGGCTGTGTGTGCACAGGGGCACTTTCTGCATCTATTCAGGCAACCTGGGCTTGGTCTAACTCTGTCAGCACCATGAGCAGCTTCCTCTGGCATGCCCCGCTGCATCCCCAGGGATAGGGGGGACACTGAGGCTCTAAGGACACCCCCAGCTGGTGTTTTTGGGACAGGACTGCAGGGAATACTGTGGGATTGACACTGCCTCATAGCACAGGCACAGTTTGGAAGCACTATCCCTTGAAAGCTGGGCAGACTTTGCACATGCCAAGTGCGACCAGAAGTCGTATTGTCAGCACCTAGATGTTCATGGTTGGGCTGATCACTCAAAAAAAGGCAACATCTCCAGCAGGATAAGTGCTGGATGGTCCTTCTGGTCCTGGCCAAGGCCTACAGCTGGGCCTGAGGTTGCTGTGCGTGAAGCCAAGCACGCACCTTACAACTTCAGTGTCTGTGCACAACCTCCACAAGAAACTATTTTTATTCCTACAGCCAAGAGTGCTCCTCCAAAAGGTCAGTAAACAGCAGCCATGCATCAGTGCCAGCAAAGTCAAGGGGGATCCAGATAAAATGAGACATGTTTTGAACAAGATATTGTAGTTTATTGCTGTGTAATGACCCGTGGTCACATACATACAGACAGCATGGGTGTCAGCCAGCATCACACATGAGTCACTGCCAGCCCTGGAAATACAGACTGCAGCCTGGTGGGCTGCTCTGCTCACTCAAGCATCAGCCATGGCCCTGGGCAAAGGTAAAAATGAGCACAAGACAACAAGGAGCAGAGCTGGAGAGTCACAGAATCATGGAATTATAAAGCAGATAGGCTTGGAAGGCACCTTAGAGATCATCTGGTTCCAACACCCCCGTGCCATGGGCTGGCACACCTTTAACTAGACCAGGTTGCTCAAAGCCCCATCCAGCCTTGAACACTCACCAGAATGGGGCATCCACAGCCTCCCTGGGCAACCTGTTTCAGTGCCCCATCACTCTCACAACAAAGCATTTCTGCCTAATATTTAATCTAAATATCTCCTTTGTCAGGAAATGAAATATAGTGTGTGCATGTGTTAACAACAGAGGCAGGCAGGAAACAGAAAGAGAGTTGGAAGAAACCAGAAAACCTGGTATCTGTGTGAGAGAGAAAGAAAACAATCAGAGCAACATGCAAGTTGGAGGGAGACCAGTAACTGTAAATAGTTATTATCTTCTCCTTTTTGATTCCTGCTCTGTTCAAGAAAACTAGAGTCTGTGCAATTTTTAATGGCATAGCATCCTAAAAGAAGTTGGTAGCATCAATTCATTAATGAAAATAATATTTTCAGAACATCCTCACATAGAGCTTTCCAAATCCCTTGACAACCACAGAGACCTAGGATCTGATTGTCAATATTTTTTTATATTAGGGGAGAAAAATAAAAGTGCCAAGGAGGAGAGTATCAGTGGGTGGGTACTTGGAAAAATATGATTCTAATATTAGCTTGAAAAATCAGTGAATTTGCAGAGTAATTTGTCAGACTATGAAGATGAGGTTGCTTGGAACAGGATGCTAGTTCCAACAATGACCTGAAGAAATTATATATTAAAGTAGAAGTTTTCCTTTTTTAAGGCTTATCTCAACTTTCTTCATTTTCAGTAGTGCACTTGGATAATTTAAACAAAAAAGAAAGTAGATTGTAGCAGCATACTGAAGACTCAAAGTACCCCTTGGTTTATGAAAACACAAAACAGGTAAGAATTTCCATTGGACTTATTTTTCTACATAATTTATTTGTCCTGCTCTGTATATCTACATGCTGCCTGTAAATTACACAGATAAGTAAATCTACTGTCCCAGAAAGCTTACACTGTAAGTATACCTCAGGTAATCACCAGAGGAGCTGGAGGCAGGGAGCATGCCTGGGTTTAAAGAGAAATTTGAAGGCAATAAAGCATTTGAATAAAAGGAAGGGTGTTTTAAATGAACTGCAAAGCAGGAAAAGAGGGTGAGTTGCCAGTGGGAGAAAGCACTTTCTAAAGAAAGGGCTGAAAAAACACTGGACTCAAGAGAAAAGAGCAGAGGGATGCCAGGGTTAGATCCTTCATGGCAGAACAGAGGGGGAGACAGAACACCATAGATTCAAGAAAAAAGGAAATTTGAAGGGCTGTATAATGCTGAAGGTCCAGTCCCCTGTATTTTGGCTCCAGTGAATGCTGGTAGATAAGAAGGAGATAGAATGTATTCAGGGAATAAAGGTAAAAGATGACTAAGGAGTGAATATGAATGCCAGAAAAGGATGTTTCAAGCTCAAGTTTTGATGTTGCCAGCTCTAGTGTTTAGTTGACTGTTCCTTTCTGTCTGTCTGTCTATCTATCTATCTAGCTAGCTAGCTATTTATCTATCTGATGAAGTTTTCATTTGCCACATATTGTTCCATAGGTGTTGGCTTTTGGGTATTAGTGTTAGCTTTTGAGGAACATAAGAAGTTCAACTTATGCAGAACTCTCGCTCAAGGCCTGCACATCATTCAAATTCTGCTTAAATCCCATTTTGAAGATTTCAATCCTTCACAAGCCTTAAGTTCCTCAAGCTCAGGGGCTTGCTGTTTGCCATTTGGTTTTCTTTTCTAACTGGGTGACACCTCAAGCCATAAAGTGTGTTTAAACCAGTTCCCTGACCCACATCATATTTATAGGTATATTTGTGGCATTCCCTGTTTCTGCTTCCAAAACTGCATTCCCACTGGTGTTCAGTAATTGTGCACAGAGAGGGTGGTACTCTCGTTAACCTGTATCAGTGTGAATTTATGATAATTGCCTGCCCCTCTCTCCGCATGCTTGATTTTCTCACAGTCCAGTGCAGTTCTGGTGGGTGAGCACAGTGCAGTGTGGCCTGGCTGTTGGTTCATGAAGAGAGGTTTGGGCTGAGTATTTGCTAAGAGACTGATCTGTCCTTTTTGTTTTAATCCTCCAGCTGCTTTGTGTTTGATGCTGTAAATGTATTCTTGAAAATGAAGCCTGTGTTCAAATGGTGACTCTCCAAAGTGTGTGTTGTTAAAATTTCACATGCAGACAGCAATTTGCATGTTAGATATTTTCTGGTGACAGTCAATTTAGCATCAAAATGTCATGAAAGATGCTGCATGCCTTTAACCATTAGCTGATTGACTAACATAGCCCCAAGTCATGAGCACTGGATAAGTGCAAAGTTTATAAACTGCTCTTATGATCTGTTTAACCTCTCCTTAAAACCCATAACTGCACCCCATGTACAGTTATTCTATTCTACTTTTAGCTATGGTTTTCTGCTCCAAGTTAATAGTCTTTTGTTCTGAAATTCCAATTTTCTCTTTGCCTATCCAGAATCTTTAATTCTCTTGCAACTTGTGAGGTTTCACATTTTGGAGATTAATGAGTTGGGTTACATTGCAGCCTTACCTCTTGCACTGGAATTACATTACAAATCAGCAGGATATATCTGCTACTCCTCTGCAAGCACTTTATGAATAGTCACAGTCCTGCTGTGAGTGCATCTAGGATGACTGGAGAGGGATGTCTCCTCTTCAATGAATTTGTGAAAAATAGCTTTTTTAATGTAAGTTTTGTGCTTCATCCCAGAGTACAACTACTGAAGAGGAGGAGAGATTTTTAAAGGAATTTAATAAATACGTTCATATCAAAGTCTCATAAAGGGGTTTATTTCACTAGGAAACCCTTCTTTTCAGTGAAGTGGGCTGCAACGCACTTGCCAAACCATTGCTAAAAGGAATGAACATGGAGTTAAATCAATGAAACAGATGTAGCTGGGTAAGGCAGCTTTCCTTTTATATGTAAAAAACAGGAGCACGTTCATCAGTTTTGTAATTTTCTGATACTGTTTTTTTTGGCTCAGTGGCAAACAGCAGTCCGACAAGCACTCCTCACACAGTATTTGTACTCCAATTCAGTGTGAGGCTCAGTTCCTTAGAACACATTTGCATATCTGAACATCCAAGCTCCAGATTTTGTCCACTACTGACATTTCTGAGGGTCAACAGAATCTCCTCTGTCTTGCTTGGATTATGCAAGGGAGCGTCCAGCAGTTCCAGAAACTATAAATCTGTGTAGCAGTACAGCGAGGAGGTGCCGACACACCATGGAGAAGATTTAAAAAGGCAAAGGATTCAGACCTACCTGTTCCTGCTGCCTCTGTTCCCCTTTTCCTGAAATCACTGTGCAGCTGGAATTTTTGAAATAACAATAATAAAAATTTTGGATTGCTGAAATTGGAGGTACATCAAAGAAAACCTGTCTCACACATATTTTTATACAATGGCTGTCTTACTAAGATGTACAGCCCCCATTTTTGTTGGGTTTAATTCAGAACTGGTCAGACTGGCTTCTCCTTATGGAATCACAGTGCTTGCCCATTGAATTCCTCTAAGCCCTCCAAAACAAAGATACAGTAAATCACCTTTTCTTCTTTTCTTTGAGTATAAATCCAGCTGTTTTCTGCAGTACTGCTTTCTAAAAGGCTCAATTTCCACAAAAAAAAAAAAAAAAAAAAAAAAAAANAAAAAAAAAAAAGGTGTGAGGTTTTTTGATAGGAGTGTTGTTTGATTCAGGACATTCTAGCATTTTTTCCTTTCTTTCTGTACTAATAACAATGCCAACATGCCTCCCCTAAAGACTAAAAATCCTTAATGTGTGTTTCCCTCTTAATTTTTGGACTATGAGGTTTAATGAAAATTTTTGCAGTTTGTTTTGGTTTTGCATCAAATGAAACTTACACTGCCTACAATGTAGTGTTTCAGACAGGATGTCAACTTTGTATTATCTTGCCTTTTCATAGATCCTGTCAGAAAGTCTAAATGCAAATGGGTGAATATTTCCTGGATATCACATGGAGTGCATGATAGTTATGATATAGCTCTGCTACACTGCTTTTTTGTATTAAAAAGTTTTGAGGAATCATCATCCTAAATGGAGATCTCTTAATCCTCATGGAAGTTGATGAACTTATGGGACTTTTGAAGGAATAAGGATTTTTAGAGTGAGTCACTAGTTCAGATCAACTTCTTGTGGGTTGTATGAAGGAGAATGAAAGATAGAGTTTAAAAAAGTGCTTCACTTATCTCCAGCTGTCAAGCTGTCATTGGCTAGCAGCTAAGAATCAATTTTATTTCACCCTACAGAATCTACAAAACATAAGATACCCTCCAGGTATTCATTTTAATACTTCACAAATTGTAAATTAACTGTAGTCTTTTAGTCTATCCATAGAGCTGCAGCATTCTTGTCTTTATAGATTTTCAATATAATCCAAACCCCTTTACTTCACAACATAATTTTTTTCTCCAGGACAGTAGTCCTATTCAGAGCAAAGTGGTTGTTTTCAAGGTCTTCATGCTTACCTAAAATTGTTAAATATACTTAGAATTTTCCAATTCAGCAGGCATGGGAGTGCTCCTCCTGCCTGTTAAATTTAGTTAGATGTTCTGAAAAGGGGAGCAGATTGTTCACCACTGGCAGGTAAAATCAGGAAATAAAAATATTGACTCAAGACCTTTGCAGGACAATTAAACAGCTAATGAAAGGGCTGAGGTTCCTGTAACCACAGTGAGCAGGAAAGAAGGAAGATGTGCCTCAGTTTGGCACTTCTCTGGGTCCTACTTCTGGAATGCTTTGGCTGTGGAGATTATAAAACAATTCTGGTGAAGCATCACGAGTAATGGGCAAATGCTTTCTGAAGCATCTCTCAACAAACCCAGGCATTTTATTTCCTATTTCTATTCTTCCAGACAGGATGTTAACATTGCTTTACCTTTCCTTTGGACAAACAGCAGCAGCAAAACTGTGGCAAAGGTGAATGCCAAACAATGCAGGCAAAGCACAGCTGCTTTCCTGTCTGACAACCAAACTTTCCAAGGCAGACACAGAAAGAAGTCTAGATAGCAGGAGCAGGACTAGTCTCTCCCAATATGTCCTCACTGTTTTGCCAAACCAGACAGAATAAACAAGTTTGTTGCTGAAATCCTGGTAGGCCCCATGTCCTGTGATGGGAGTGGGAGAAGCAGATTCAGGGTCCCTTGTGAGCTGCTTTGGGGCCAGCACATGCAGTGACTGTGCCTGTTTGTGCCTGCCATCAGCAGGGAACTGCAAGGGGCAAGGGCCTCTGTCCCTCTTGTGGAAACTTTCAGCAGCTTGGCTCACTCTGACCTCAGGTGTGTGGTTACTCTCTCCCCAAGTCATGTGTCAGTCCTAGCAGCTCTGCATTTTCTGATGGGTACATTGATCTTCAAAAGTCCAGAGACAATGATAATTTACAACCATAGCATGACACAGGTTTTTATTCAGCTGAAAATTGCTCCATTTGTTGAATTCTGCTGGCTCAGTTCAGACAGAATCCAGAACCCCAGCAAATAGAGGTGTTTTTAGGCTTGAAAGCAGGAGGCCAAATCTGAAGCCTTGATGTATGTGGGGCAAAACCAAAGGGAAATATGCATGAAGAAGGGTAAAAATGTATTCAAAATGTCACTGCATTTCTTCACCAGATAAGAAGACCAATGATTATTTATTCTTTTTGTCACACTGGTGAGATATTCAGATGCTAAAAGCTACACATAAAGCTGAAAAGTGTTAGTAGGAACAAGGAAACTTCAAGGCAACTAAATTAATATCCAAATATTCTCAATTTCTGCTTTTCCTAGGGTGCCACACATACAGGCTTGAGCTTCTGGGCTCTAGGGTTCTGTACCATCCACTGACTTCTCAAACTAATTCATCCCCATAGTAGAATACCTGTATTTTGGGAGATGTAAAAGAAGATGGAATCAGATGAAGGTCACCTAATATCCAGACTGTAATAACTCTATCACCACAGGGGTGATGCTACCTGCCTGAAGAACAGCAGATACAGAGCAGCAAATGGACATCTTTGAGAAAGCTGTGTGCCAGGTGGGAGGATAAGTGATTTGGTTAATCCCCTGAGTGGAACTGCCAAAGCTCACCTTGTTCAGCAAAGGCTAACAGGAGATATGTCTGTCCTGTGTAAATACATTAGGAGGATAAACATCAGGGAGGGAAAAGAGCTGGTTAAGCTAAAGGACAATATTGGCTCAGGAGGAAATGGTTATAAACTAATCACGAATAAATTGAAGGTGGAAGACAGAAGCAATTTTCTCACCATCACGGTGAGGGTCTGGAGCAGCCTGCTGGTAGGAGAAGTAGACATTAACTATTTCTTACAAAATAGAGCCCAGGGAAGGGAATATATGACATGACAGCCTGTGGTAGCAAAGTCTGGGATTGATGTGTTCCTAAGTGACAAGGAGCAATCACTGGAAAAAGCCTATTATCTCAGATGAGGACTGCCTTGCCCACTGCCATTTGCTGTGAATGTTAATGTCAGGCTTACCAGGGCTGTCTCCCAGAGTAAAGCCCTCACTCCCTCCCTCTTTCATCACTGCCTGTTGCCGGCTCTGCCTCGCAGCACGGTCCAGGGCTGCCCCGGCAGAAGCTGACCTAGACACAGACTGAACCCTCAAGGCTGTAGAGACTCATGTCTGCCAGAAAATGAGTGCTTAATGATTTTTGGGTCAGAGTACCAAGACAAAGAATATTTCTGATCTGATGTCACCCACTGGGCTCTGGGTGACACGCACATGCTTGTCCCAGTTGTGCTAGCACTCCTTGTCACAAAAGACAGGGAATTTTATAGACCTGGCAGAAGGTTGAGCCTAATGTGACATAACTCACAGGGTTTTACAGCTCTCTCTGCTGCGGGGAAGGCTTAGTGGGCCAGTGGGACTTGTTCAGTCAAGCAGCAATGCCTTATGTGTTGCACTGGCTCACAGCAGGACTTCCTTCACTTTTGCTGCTTAGGTTTGGAATGGGTTTAGCCAGATGTTTGCTACCAATACAGGATGAACAACTAATTCAGAAATACGTGTGTGAGGGAGGATTTATTTGATAGGAGAATCCTAGTGATAATTTCATACTGGACATATTTGGAGCAGGGGTTTTTTGCAACTGTTAGCCCTAAAAAAGGCAGTTTCCAGAGGGCTTCTTCTGGATCATTAATTCAAATAGTAAATGGTTAACATGAGTATTGAGGACCAGCAGAATGGGTAGGTTTTTGCATGGAAAAGAGCTTGCTAAGCGTGCCTGAGATCAGGGACAACCTTTCTTAGCGGCCAGAACATCTCAAGTGGTTGTTCTAATCCCCACATTCAGTCGTTGCAGGGAGCTGGAAAACTACTTGTTCTGGCCTATTTATTTTGTCCTAATATTAATCTTCATGTTGTCTGTGTAAGGGAACATGCTGGTGATTTCTCTGTGTCTGGAAATATGAAGTCTGATCACATTTTTAATTTGTCCTAGTTACTCTGCCACTGCCAGCTGCAGATATTTTTGTTGGATTTCTTTAATTAATCAGCATGACAAAGAGAGGGAGTTGAAAAGGCTAAAAGTAACAGACCAGTGTTTATTTGCTCTGACATCTGAGATCGTCTTAAAATGTGTTTGAGTATTATGTCAAAAAATACAGGAACTGAGAGTCTTTGGATCTTGTATTAGTTTTTTTCTGGGTGTGATTTTTATGTTATCTGGCAGGAAAATAATTTATTGAAAATTACTTCACTGATGACCCACATATAAGTGTGATTTTTTGTTGCTATCCCCTTTCTGCTGGAAAGAAAAGAACTGATTTTCTTTAGCTTTGGATTATACTTTCTCTGAGAATACTGGAGAGAAATAAAAACATTATGCTTTATCCATAATGGCGTGTAATAACTTTTATGAGGGGGAGAATGAATAGCTTGACTACTAATAATGAAAGAAAAGATGAAGGATGCCTTTAAAAAAATGTTTAAACTTACTCTAGTATTAAGTAGGAGCTTTAAAGTAGCTTCATATTTTTATTCTAGAAGAGAATCTTCATGAATCATTCATAGCAAGGATGAATTTCTATTCAGTATGCTGCTTCTTCACATATTACCTTCATACTTCATCAGAGTCAGAAATGACTCAACTCATTCATATAGTTCAAGAAAACCGCAGAACTACTCTTCTGTACTGCAAATAAAAGAGAAAAATAACTTTCAGTGTTAAAGAAATAGTTTGCAATGAAAGGCATGTCTACCGAGCTGGATGAGAGTGTTAAAATAAAGTAGTTTTTATCACATCCATGTCCTGAACAAAGCATTTCTACAAAATTTTCTTTAAAGTAGAAGTTTCTATTCAGCATGGGAACATGTATGTGATATACTTAACCCCATGGGATCACTTACAAAACAGTCTAGGTCTCATGCTGTTTTCAATATCCTGCGCTTTTTTTGATCATTTTTTGGCTCATTCGTCTGTCCCTGGGAGTTTGACAATGTAAGAGTCTGAACATTGTAACTTGTTCCTGTTTGAATTGGAACTGAACTCACATAAAAAACTTGCCATGTGACAAATAAGGGAAAGAACTGGTTTGGTAGAGCTGCCAAAAAGTAGGCCAGACTCAAAGTATCCAGAGGTGTCTGATTTAGCACCCAGAACTAGGTTTGAGCCATGAGTGCCTCAGGCCATCCACCTGCCAGTTGTGCTGGACCCTGTTCCCTTATGGGGCCTAAGGAGAGAAGCAGGCAGAGAGCCCAGCTCATCCCTATCTTGTAGGCTGTCTGATTTCAGTTTCAGGCACCCACATCTTTGTGCCCTCTGTTTTTAAACTGACCTTTCAGATCTAGTTGAGCTCCATCAGGTTTTGGATAGTGTCCCCAACTTATTAAACCTAAGACAGAAGGTCCTATCCAGTGTTTGCTGAAATAAAACCAATACTAAGTTTAAATGATGAGGAAGAGAAGGTTTTTGGAATTAGCCTAGTGAAAAAAGCATCTGCATCCATTGCTGTGCCTTTGAACAAGCTGTTTTCAGTATTGTTTTGCCTTTATCTTTGCCCGAGTCTTGTAAGATTTCTTCCTTTGCCTTTTGGCTCTGTAATCAGAAGGGACTTACTTGCCTCTTGTTCATGAACAGTAACCACCATGTCATATTACTTTGTCACATGTTATTGCAAATTAAATGTGTTTTCATGATAGACAGTTTTGTAGTAGAGATTCATTCAGTTCTCTGGAATTTTGGATCTGAAAGCAAGCTGCTTTGGAAGATTACAGCAAGGTCATTCTCCTGCACTGTCTTCTACCTATTGTAGTGATATTTAACAACAACAAAAAAAATAAGTTACCATAATAAAGACTGTTTCTCATACTTGACTTCAGAATTCATGTTTTGGAGCTTCTGTTTTCTGTGATCTTACCTTCATGAAGAAAAAATATCCATCCCTAAATGAAAACATGGCCTGGCCCAAGAAATGCCAGACAGCAAAAGAAATGTTTTCCTTTTCTCTGCCTTTTCCTTCAGTAACAGCCCCCCATTCAATGGGGTGATTAGCAATTCCTTATATTTCCGAGTGTTATTCAGCTATGAAAGGGATCTCAGTATTTTTAAATAGATGAAAATTTTCCATTGAAATAACCTTTATGGGTTCTTATCAACTTCTGTTTGTTTTAGCTGTTTTGACTCAGGCAGCTACATACAGTTCAGTTCACCTGATAATAATAAAACAAAAGGGGAAGAGAAAATCTAAGTAGACATGAAAAGTTCTTAAAGCCAGGATGCAGTAAATTTAACAAACACTTATTTGATGCAAGGATGCTTAATATTTGGAAAAGTCATAAAACCACCTCTTCTGATGTTGAACACTGATGTATGTTAATCGTACTACTCCAGCACCTCACCTGACCTTAATTACAGAATTAAGTTTGCTACAATAAAAAACATGAGTTTTTATATGTGTGGCAAAATTGCTTCACCTACAGACTTTCATGAGTCCTCAAGATAAACCTCTTGACTATCAGCTATAAAATATGTGCAACAAACCCCTGAATCAGTGCTACACACATTTAAAGACACTGTCTTCTAAAGCTTTTGTTCCCACAAGAGTAAGAACAATTTTATGTGTGACAATTGTAGTAAATTATACTATGCACAGTGAACACTCATTTAAATAACTTGATGCAGACATGTTAAACAATGTTTTTGCACAATACATAATGGGGTAATTAGTAACTAGTGACATAAAACGGCCTCTTTGACTATAGCATTTTTATTTACATAAAATTAACCAAAGATTACAAAGAAAACATTATTGACTTAATAATTTTGCAGAATGTATGATAAAAACTGCACTGCAGTTTTAAATTGAAAAAGAATTTTCTAGAGGACCCATTGTATTTTTGCTGCTGGAGGGACACAAAAAATGACTGAAGAAGCTGCCTTTTAGTAAGATGAGCAGTGTAAAAGAATCTAGGAACAAAGACATTTAGGTGGTTTTCATTTTGCTTTAAAGTCTTGTTTGCTTTAATATCTTGTTATTAGGGTTTATTTTATTCCAGCTGTAGGTGGAAATGGGCCATGGCCTCCTGTAGATGGCAGAACTTCGGCATAGTGTCTAATGGCATGGTGAATGAAAACAGCTTTTCCAGGATGACTGACTGTCCCTATTTAAAGATTAACTGGATGATCCTGTGGAGATGTATTTCTCCTCTGATCATCAGTAAAACCCTAGGGCACAGTCTTTTCTTAGCCATTCCCATAACTCTGTGTGCAGCCATATTGTGGTAAGCTCAATAAAAGTGGGGAACTCACTCTGTGTAAAAGAGAGGTGGTGGTCAGGCTGCCTGTCACCTGCCTGCACTAACCCAGAGCTATGAGACTTTGCAGCAGCACCAGAACAGTCTGTGCACATCAGGAGGCCCAGCACCCTGTGTATGGGCAGTTTGGAAGGGAGCCCTGGGCAGCATGGGCTGTGGTAGGCAGCCTCTGGGGCTTGCTGTGGGGCATCTCTTCCCCTGGGCCCAGTGAAGCCAGAAATATTCATCTGACAGCCCCAAAAGGGGTTTAAGCTGAAATACTGATTTTCCTATTCATGTCAGCTGGTAGCATTTAACCTTTGTTTCCTAAACATATTCTCTCTCAATTGTAATGTAAGCTATTTCTTGCAGTTTTGTTTGCAGACAAGAGCATGTTTCTCCTTTCCCAATGCAGTGTCAGTGTACGTTAATTAAGCATTATAATCATTTGCTCTCCTGCCTTGTACCAATAGCCTTCCTCTAACCAACATGTGGCTTCTTCATGGCTCTTCAGTCACCACACTGCTGTTTGAACATGCTGAACAAGCCATATTTTATACTGAAATGAGGTTCAGTCAGAAAGTTAGATCATAGCTAGATCAAAAGCACCAGCAAAACCCATTTGTCTTGTGATGTCTATTCCTGTGAACTCAGTTCATATCCTCAGATTTATTCAGCTTTAAGTGGGGTCAAATACAGGAGCACTCTGTGTTGGAAATGGTCCTTTGCCGGATTCTGTAGTGAGAGGACACAGTAAATAAGAGTGAAATTGAAAATTTGATTAAAAATTTAGAATGAAGCATAAGAACACAAGAGTACCTCTAAAAATTAAGTGTGAAGGGCCCAGCATCCTCTTTCTGAGAGTGGCCAGCATGTGTGAAACAGTGAAATATAGGGGAAAAAAGTATATAGTGATTCTTCAGCATTAGTCCCTCTTACTCAATTACTCAAATTATGACATTTCTTTAAAGAACTAACTAAAGATAATTTTTTTTCCTCATTGTGCTTAGTAGTAATATCCTATATCATTAGATACTTTAAAGAAGAAGGATGCCAGGCTAACAGGGTAGTCTAGTCCCCTTGAATATGCCATTTTTTAACCTTATGGACAGTTTTTAAAAAATTTCATTTTAAATGAGTGACAACAGGTTTTGTGAAAAAACAAAACAAACCCCCGACCCCCCCCCCCNTCTCACTCCATAATATATGCTTTACTGCACTTACTGGAAATCATTTAGCAGTTATAATATATCAGCCACTTCAAACAACAGCATGAAATCTTTATTCTGAAGATTTAACTGAAAGCTTCTCTGCAACAACTCAAGTTGGACTTGGCCATAGATCAGATAGCACAAGTAGGGGCTGAGGCTAAAGGCTTTAAATTAACAAATTTCTTATTTACTTCAGGTGTCTGCATTGTGGTTAAGAAGAAAAATATATAAACAAGGGAAAAGGTTTTGTTTATCTGAAAATCTTTTTCTCCCGGTTCACAAAGATGGACACCTTCAAATAGTACAGGGCACTGAAACATTCTTGGGTGAAAGCAGATGAAAGTCATCCTGTATTAGGGAATGGTTTGGGTTATGTGCAGCCAAGTTATGGAGTGACTGCTGCTTTATTTTAACAGTAAAAAAAATCTGCTACCTGTTGGAGGCAGGATGATGCATTTGCCTGATACTTCTGGTTGATGGGGTGACAGAACCAGCCATCAGTGGGGTTTTATGTCTTCTGATTTTTAGCCCAGCAGTCTCCCACAGTAGTTGTTGATTACTTGTGACATTTTACACTCACTTCACACAAGCTTTACACAGGTATAAATGTGAAGTCATTTGCTGGACTGGGGAAATCAGCCCCTTAACCTATCCTAAAAACAATTTCTTTTATAGAAATAATTACAAGAAATACACCTGCCCTGAAGCCTCCTAAAATACTTTTTGACAGGACCAAAATAAATCAAGTGTTTGATGGCTTTCTATTTGCTGAAAATATAGAACATAAGTGCAGTCTTAAGGTTTTCCAGGCTTGGGCCAAAGAATGAAATACAAAATTAGGAAGCATGGCGAGAAGGAGAGAGGCTGTTGAACTTTGGCTGCTTTTACTTTTTTGTAGAGCTGAAAAGTCTCTAATTTTTATTAACTTTGTAAATTTATAACATTTTTATACATTATCACACATAATTTTATGTATTACTGTAGAACAACCACATTGATTCTCAGATGAGAAGAAAATCTAGAGAAAAAAGGAATGGAGAATTTTGGCTGGCTTTTTTCTGACCTCCATCTCAAATCAAATGAATGCAGATACTTACAAAGAAATACAAATGCAGAAATGTATGAAAATATTCTAATAATTAAGTACTCTGTCTTTAAATAACTAGAGATCTGCATGCAAGGAGCATGTAAAACACCAATAAATCACCATGATGACAAATTTAGATCCATTTTGTGCTGTGAAAAGCAGTCGAGGATTGAGTTTATAACTTGTGTTTAATTCCCAATTTAAAATTTAATACTCTTCCTATTACCAGAACTACAAAGTCCACTTGAGGAAATGGAATAAAAACATAAGCTTCTTATTGCCTCCACTGCTTATGATAAATAACCTGTAACAAGAAATTTGACTGACAATTTTTTCAATAATACATGAAGCAGAATAACATATCAATTGTTTATTCCTGTGTGTATTGGATTTGCATTATTAACACTGATAAAACAGTTATCTGCAGAGGTAAGGTGGGCAGAGTGAAAGCAAACAGGAATTTGAAACAGTATTTTTCTCTTAATGTGCATATGTTCAGATAGGGCCATAATCAGAAGAGCCAATCACTTACAGTAGTGATTCTGGTATAAATCAAATTGATATTAGAGCCATGAGATCAACATTTCAAGGTAAAATCCAGTGGTACTCCCAAAGAAGATCAGTGGAGCTGCTGAGGGTTCTGGAGCATGAGTCCTGTGAAGAGTGGCTGAGGGAGCTGGGAGTGTTTAGCCTGGAGAAAAGGAGGCTCATGGTATGTCCTTATGCATGACAGGAAAAGGATATCATCCATATAAAAGAGATAACGCAATGTTTGCCTTCTGCCATCACAGAAAAGTAGTTATAGAATCAAATAAAGAAAAGAAATTAAAGGGCTACTGCATGGACAATTAATCTCTGTAATTTTTTTTTTTTTTTGAGATGAAGCTTTTTTATGAGGCTATTACAAGTTAGATTGAAACAATAGCGTATAAAACAGATTTAAAATAAAAGCTCATTTTTTGACTCCATTAACTTAGACAATCTTCTTGCTTGAAAATAATTCATATTCTTTTAGCCCATTCCAGATATGAGCTAAAGGTTGGCTTAAAATTTAAGGAGATGGAAAGTGTGAAGGGCTTACAGCAAAGTAACTTAAACTTCCATATTCAGTCACAGTCAAGCACATGCACCTAACAGGAGATTCCTTTAAGAGGTTTCATTTAACCACTGTTATATTCCTACCAGAGGCTTTGCAACACATAAAATTAGTTGAAAACCGTTTAAAAAGGGCAAAGGGCACATTTCCTTCCTTATAGGTCTCTGTCTCCCGAGCTCCTGTGCACAATATGCATTTTAGCAGTGCCAAAGCCTGCAAAGGCAGATGGCTGGGAGAGAAGGTCAGAGCAGCACTGGAGGAAGGCAGATGGAGGCAAGCAGTGGAGCTACTCTAACAGTAACAGCAAAGAGGTCCCTGCTCTGCAGCACCCAGTGGACCTGCCCTTTTCATACCATCCTTGTTCTCTTCTTGGGTAAATGACTGCAGGGCAGCTCGTCCAGAACTGCCTCTAGTGTCTTCTGCCAAACAATCTGCAGCAGCCACGGGGCTGACCAGCGGGTGTTACTCTTGGCAAGTGCTAAAAAATGTCTTACTCCTCAGGGGTATGTCTGGAGACTGATTTAGCAAGTGCTACAGCACACAGTGGTATTTGGAAAACATAATATTCTTCAGTGTTGCTTGACTGTATCCCAAGGCTATGTGGGTTTGATATAAGACACTTAGACTAGGCTCATTCTGTGACAGACTGTATTCCCAGTAGATAGCTCAGAACACACCTGCCAGCAGTAAATGTCCCAAACATTACAGGAGATGGCATCACAGTGGCATCCTTACTGTTCTGGGAATCTCTGTGGCATATTATGGGAAGAAAGAAATCCTGTCAGTTTGTATAACAGCTGAAGAGAGGGGAGAAAATAGCTTGTGTTTACCGTGAAAGCTGTGTTTCAGTGCAATGCTGTCATGTGTTGAGACCGGGTGGTAAAGGTGCTACTCCAATGCAGGAGTGAAGGGAAAGTGTACACAAGGGGTATTGGGAGGACAGGAGGTAAAATCAGACCAAATGAGCCACTGTTTCTGTGGATGTGCAGTAAATGTGTGTTCCTTGAGCATCTGGTACCAGTTTGACTGTGGTGATGTCATATTAACCCATTCAAGAGTAATGTGATGGGCTAAAGATACAAATGCAGCTCTATAAAGGTGCATCACAGGACCTCATTTTCCTGGTGTTGTCTTCATGGTGTCTTTTGGGGAGCAGGATGCTGGGTGTGGGATGGTTTCCCTACACATATTGACTACAATGATAATTTCTGTCGTATGCTGGTACTTTCAGCTCTACAGAGTTTTATTCTATTTTTTCTCAGAGTTTGAATTTTTTGCAAAATAAGGAAAAGCCTAGATCACCAGCCTTCATAGCCCAGATGACTTTTTCTTTGAAACTGCTGCAGAGGGCTTATTCTCCTCAAACAGCAGCACAATAGACTGAGAGTCTGCTCAGGTAGTTTTGGAGGACTGTCCTAACTGGAAGATGCAAAATTTAGCACTCTGCAGCTCTGCTGCTTGTAGGCTGCTCAGTCTGGACAGAACAGTGCCCTTTGCATTATTCCAGCTTACCTGAGGACAGCAGTTTGGGGTTCCCTGCAGATCATAGCATTGGAATGAACAAACCTGTGTTCAGGTCCAAGCTCTGAGGAACCTGAGCTCCAGAGTAAAACAGGAACAGAGCAAAATGGAGGTTTGGCATAAATGTCCTACACTATTCTGGTGTCCAGCCTTCTCAGGAGATATAGAGGCATTAGACAGGATACAGTGAATAGACTTATATATTAAAGCTCCTAAGAAGCTGCCTGTTTCTTCTAAAATGCCTTATGGAATAATATGATCATAATTTACAAAGAGCTACACAGGGAAGTATTTTCTGATAATAACAGAATATTGATTTCCATAGAAGGCAGCTTAACATGATCCACAGACTACAGACTGAAGGTAAATTTGGACGTGAACGTGAACAAATTCTGAAAAGAATTGTGCCTTGAAATATGGTGTATTCTCTGCTTTTAAATCAAGTTATCTGTCTCCATCTAGATGGAGCACTATCTCTCCCTTTCTTTTTACCTTTTTTTTTTTTTTGGTTTTTTTTTTTTTTGTTTTTTTTTTTTTTTTTTTTAAATAAGATATGATATAGTGTAAAGGGAAACAGTAGGGCCTTTTCAGAAATAAGTGAGTTAGATATTTGTTAGATGGAAGGTGAGATTAGATGATAATTGCATTGTTTTTCTAGTCCTTAACAGTGAAAGCATTTGTGAACTTGATAGAATAATCTGGACCCTTTTGCTTTCATATGCACCAGTAAATGCTATTTTCTGTTGAATGCTTTTTAATAGAAAATGAAAACAGAAAAAAACACCATTCCATTATTATTATTATAATGGATCAAACACAAATGATGAGGCAAATTAAAAGTGAAAAGACATTTGTGTACATGAATGAGGAGATTATTAAGAAGTCTAAAATAGAAAAGGTATGGAAAAAAGACATGCAAACTGGACTTGGATATCTTTAGGGTACTTTTAAATAATGCAAAATAATTTTAAATAAAATATACATTTTTTTTACCAAAATATAGTTGGTAAAGAAGCACCATCACTTTCAAGGATGACAATAGAGAAACAGAGATTGGCATGAGAGAAGCAGAAAATCATGGCAACAATCATCTGGCATCTGACTTTGCAGGGAAGAATGATGATTGCTTGCATAATTCTGTTTTCATTTTTATTTTTAAAAATTTTTTAAAAATTTTTATTTTTT
>VZTR01007630.1:44768-91858 GCA_013400775.1 Chaetops frenatus
ATTTTTTTAAAAATTTTTATTTTTTATTCTTTTTTCCTGGGATGAGGGATTCAAAATGGAGGGGACAATAGCAAAAAAATCCCTTATGAACATTTTCAGTCTGTAAATTTGACATGGTGTTCTGTCAAAGGAAATATTGCTGAGATCTTAGGGAAGTGGAAACAGAAAGAACAGATGTTTTCACAGATATTTTCACAAGTTCACTCAGTTTAGGCAGCATTCCTGAGGACTGGTTACAAGAACTGGATAACCTTCAAAAAGAGTAGGAGTATGTGAAATATGATAGAGGCTAGCTGATATACACAAAAAGGGTAGGAAGCATTTCAAGGACCTCAAATGGAGAAACATTTGTAAAAGCAGTGTTTGAAGATGGACTATCTACTTCAGTTTCAAAAGGAGAAAACTGCTTCAATAACTTGACAGAACACTTTGAAGCCCAAGGTTCTAAGACACAAAAAGAGCAACATGACTTCTATCTAAGATTTCCATCAGAAAGGCCAGCCTTTAACCCATTTGAGGTTATCTTATAACATATAAAGCTGGGGAAAAGAAAAGACAGTAAACCAAGTTGGAAAACTGACAAAACTAGAGGATAGCTTCACAGACACTGATTTCAAAATATATTTAAAAAAAAAAGAAAAGAAGAAAGAGAAGAGCCCACAACAATCCATCCACATCTGAAAATGACCAGAATAAACAAAGTTAGACCCCAATAGTAATGAGACAAATACCACTTATTGCAATAAATCTATCTAAGGAAAAGATCCAATGAAGAAATGTTTCTGGTGTTTGCAGTATTTCACTGGGAACATGGGACACTTACATGTTAGATATCAGAGCCCTGCAAATAAATACCTACTAAGATGGAATCAGGATCCATACAGAAACAGCTGAGGCTGGTGAAGCATTGTAATAAGCCCCAGACTGGGACTATGAGATTCTGATTATGGAAATTAAATGTTATGAATATAAGTGTTGATTATTACCTGTCCAGAAATCTAGCTGCTGTTCATTATTGGGAAAGATATTTGGCCAGGAATGGAAAATGTGCTTGAAATATACATTCCATAAGACTACATACATCTTGGGAACATAAAACAGCCTGAGTGCTGTTCTGGCTCACCCTTCTCCGTCTTTTTTTCTTCCCAGGCATCCTCCAGTCAAATTTCTTCTTTGTATATGTCTAATGTCTTGTGCAATGAAGCTTAAGACTCATTTTTCTCTTTTCAGTCTCCGGAGAACGTCGGGGAGGAACAGTCAGTTGCACACACTCTTGAATCTGGATGTTTGATAATCTGTTTTTTTGACAAAACTACCAGAAAACCTCCCCCAGACGGATGCCTATGTTTCATCTCTACTACCCACCTGGCAACCAGACATACCTGAAATGGTTTAGAGAGGTGGAAAAAAAATCAGGCTTAAAAAGATCTGAGCTCCTTAAAAATTTGGCTCAATATGCAGTACAAAATGTCTGTCTGCTGTGTACCAAGTTCTCACACTGTTTTCCTTCAGACTTCAGACATTTAAGGAACTGGTTGCATGGTTTACTAGAAAATGTGGTATGGATAAATACATTTGCAATTTGATTTTTCTGGCTGTATATAGTAAGTACTGTAATAATATAGCATTATCCTGTATTATATAGCATGCTCTCAACTGCACCCAGGGAGATCCACCCTGGGTGGAGAGCACGGAGCTTGGCTGAGCATGGTGGTTTTAAAAAATGAAGTAAAACATGCCTGGAACCTTAAGTTTATCAGTAACCCAAAGTCCCAAAACCAAATGCCTCTTAACCTCTCAGTGAATGAAGTTCTCCTGAGTGCATTTCTGGACCAAAATATATTTCCACTGAAATATGATTGACTGTGGGAGATTCTTGTGCTCTGTTTAGGTTTAGGAGTTAATTAGATACCATCATTGTAAAGCTTTCTCTTGTATGTTATTTTGGCTAAGCTTTCTTTTGCAAAGTATTTTTTCTAAGTCTGGTGGCAGTGGAAAGATATTGTTATTTTTATCAATTAAAAAAAAAATAACTTTGCTACTGTACTACCTCTTCTTCCTCCTCTCTGGGAGCAGTCCAAAAATAATACATCACAGGTTGAACTATGTGTTATGCACTTGTCCCTGCTTTTACTGAAACTCAAATTAGCACAGTATCTTCTAGCTGGTAAAACAACAGAACTTAGAAGATAAAACCATGAGTGAGCAAGACCAAAGAGGTTTTGGTTTTTTCCTTTGGGATCATCCATTAGCAGATTTGCTTTACTTTTTTGGAAACTTTCATGCCATATTTTCAAGGCAGTTGTGAAGTGAAACAAACTAAACTAGCAGAGGTGGAGCATCCAAATCTCCAGTTCATATAAAGCCAACACTGATCTAAATTTGTCACAGTGTCAATATGCCATGACAGACATAAATAGCATGCACATATTAAACAAAGGAAAGAAGCTTCTTTGGACTTATTTTCAGGTATAAAAAACAAACCTGAATTTTCTGCCTTTTTTATTTGTTTTTCCCTTATGAAAACTAAGTGCACTAACAAAATTCAGTAAACTTAGTCTTTGTAAGATTGTTTTTTGTTTGGTTTTGGCTTTGGTGGGGTATTTTTATTTGTTGGGTCTTTTTGGGTCTTTTTCCTTGTATAGCTGGAATATGCCAACTGGAGAAGTATTACAGATGAACTGTGCAAGGGAACTGTCAGTGATCACAGACAGCCCTGGCCTAATGGCAGACTCAGGCTGGAAGTATGGGAGTGGATTGAAGATATTTGGGTGGCCCCTGTGCTCTCTCTGAGTTCAAAGTGACCAGAAGGCTATTGTTGCTTTCACCATACTTTGCTTTTTATTTCTTGCAATTCATAATTACGCAATCAACAACTACAAACTTGTATGGGGCATTGGAAGGACAAATTCTGCTCGTTGCTATTAGGAATTCAGAGTCAAGTAGTAGTTTGTGGTACAGCTGTTTTCCATGGGAAAGCAAAGAAGGAAATCTTCTTTTTCCAGTCCAAACTGGTATTCTGCTGTTTGAGATTTTTTTTTTTGCTGAGATCATAACACAATTTTCTTATCAGAATCCCTTCCTGAGAAGTGAAGCTGTTGCCTAGGTATGAATATGTACTATGCCACTAAAATTTTAGAAGTCTTAGATTTCCTCAAGTTTTAGAATTGATGGTGTACTTTTTAGATGGGATTTTATATTGGACTTCAAAACTGTAAGCAGATGAGAATTCCTGTGGCAAAAAGTGCTGAAGGTTAAGGAAATCTCTACTCCAATTTTCTGGTAAAAATAGAAAATCACATAAAACCCCCAAATTTGATATGCATAATTTTCCTCAAAATAATAAACAATTACATATTTGTTGGTCATGTAAATAAAACGAAAATAGCCGAACTTCTATGTTCCTCTGGTAAGGGATAAATTTGAAATTAAAATTCTAATTATTTTTATCAGCTTTTCTCGCTTTTAAAGTGATTACTCTGTGATGAAGAACTACAGCCAGAGTGTAGGCTTCTGTAATGGGGAAATAAGATCTGATCACACTACTCAGGAAATTCTTAAGCACTGTAGGACTCCAGTATAAACTGAGTGGGGTTTAGCAAATGGAAAGATGATTTAGTAGTAGTAATTAAAAAGTCACACAGGTAAGCACAGTTCATGGAGTCCTGCCAGAAGTTGCTTTGGGAACATGCATTTTTAAATCATTAATATAACCAACACATTCCAGTGTTTTCCCAAGTTCTCCGGTTCTCTAAAAAGTTGTATGTTTTTGTCTACTCAAATTTTATAGCTTTGTATTATACTTGTCATTTTACCTTCTTCCTCTTACACTTTTCATTTCCTTTTCTCTTCTTTTAATCTACTGCAGGTGACAAATGCAAATGACAAGAAGCATAAACTGTTAGCAGAGTCCTGTTATAAATGGCAGACATCACACTGACTGCACTGGGTGTTACCTTCGCTCATGCCAGAACTAAATTTATTTTACAAGTGGAGAAACTGGGGCAGCAGGGGAAGAATTCTGGCGTTACTATGATCCTCCTTGCCATGCTTTTATTTTGCTCACTTCTGACATTACATTTCTTTTTTTTTTTTTCCCTGCGTGTTGTAAATCAAGAGAGCTATCCCAGAGCCCCTGCATTTAGAGAGCTGACCTTCTCCAGATAGGAAACAACTTGTCTTTTTCCAAAACCCAGTCAACAAACTTCGTCTAAACCGATAAAAAACCCATAAAACCCTTCTTCAAGGGCTTTCTTTCTCCTTATGAATCCCTGCTGGTTTGAAAAGAACTCTATCAGAATAGAAACAAATATGGTAACATTTTAGGAAGCTGAAATGTACTAAGAAACCTCTCTCCTCCATATTTATTAGTTTCCAGTGACATAATATGCAAATGAAGCCAACTATGTCCATAAGACTTTCCTTTATTTCCTCAAACTCTCCTTTATTCTTCTTTTGCGAAGGTTAGGGGACAGAGGAAGATATGTCATGCTGGCTGTTTAGGAGGCTGCTTCAAAACCCCAAAGCAGTCTTGTGGGGAAAAGTCTTTGGAGAATACTCCTTCCTCCACTGGAAATGGCTGTTTTAAAAAATTTAAGAATCACAGAAATGCCTAAACCAAAAAGTTGAAGTGCTACTGGGATTTGCAAATGAGGAAGCTCACAGGCACGAGTGAGATAAGGAAGAATAACCTGTAGCAAACAAACTGGTTCTTTTTGTCAGAGGATACTTCCTTTCCAGACAAGCTTTTTTTCTTGTTGAAAACTGAAAAGAAATGGACAAACTGATACTCCACTGAACACTTTTAGAAGAATAAGTCTAGATGGTAAAACTACTAGTGATGTAGAGATGGGGCCAGAATGTTTCTCTAATTATAAAACAACACTGCCTTTCTCAATGAGGCATTAATTTAGACTTTGGTATTTACTCTAGTGGGAAATGATGACATTTGGGTTTTAAAAGAGGCTTAGGAAAAGGAAGACATTTAGAAAGGGCAATGAGAGGAGCAGATCAAGCCCAAATCTGTTGGCCAGCCCATGCCTCTGCTAGAGGGTGGGGTTGAGGGCAGAAGCCAGGAGCACACTTTGGATCCCCCAAAGTCCTGTTTTTCCAGCTATCTCTGTCCTCTGCAGGATTTGGCCACTGCCAGTTAGGAAGGGGGAATACAGGAATACCTGTGGCCAGCTGGAGTTATCAGAGCAGCTGTAGCTCTGCAGCAGGGCAGGGGTGAAGCTGGGCCTCTGCCTGTCTGCCCACCTGCAAACAATGGCAAACTGCAGCTGGGGTTGTCTGCATGGGCTTTCACTTTTCCTGGGCCTGCAAACCTCCCTGGGGCAATTAATACTCCAAAGAAAATTAGCATAAAGGTTGATATTTGTCTTTCAATCAGGTAGGTTTTAGGGGACCCTAAAACTGGGTATTTTCTGTTCAGAAAGTGCTAGAAAAGATCTTAGTTTTTGCCCATATTTTCGTGGGGGCTGTCATTATCTATCTTTCAACACAATTTTAACTTTTGTAACTAAATTATGATAAACTGCACAAAGTCTGATTTACTTTATTCTCACTGCTTGAGATAGTTTGCTTTTACTTTAACACAGACTTGGTTGGCAATGATATATGTATTTCAGATTTCCACAGATATTTCCTCCTTTATCAACAAGACAGAATTTTGCAGGAAATCACTGTTAAATAAAAGTAGAGATACCATCCCACATAAACCCACCTTATATGAGATACTCCTTTACTGTAATTTTTACTATGGAATTATCTTGCTTCTTTCATTTCTCTTTTCCCTGCCTATAATCCTGGTTACCTTAGCTTTCTCTTTAAATAGACACATAATAACAGATTTATCCTGTTGCTGTTTGTATTACTGAAAAGCATGCTTTGAGCAAAAGTGGTGCTCTTTCCATACCATATAGTGGTCTGCCTGCCTGGGACAAGTTCCAGAGCTATACTTTTCTGTTTTGTGGGGAAAAATCTAAATGAGGCATAAGGAAACTTGGCTGCAGAACGTATCAGTTTGTAACAGGACTCAAGTTTGCCCATTGTGCTTAGTTTCTTGAGAGCTGACTGAAAGCAAAACTAACAGCTCCCCTCCTTTCAAACTTTGGAGAACAGCACCTGTTTGCAATGTTATGCTAATACCAGCATATAAATAAAGCTGTTGCAATGCTATGCTAATACCTGCAGCTTCTGTACTTCTCTGCCCTACACTGGCATGGTACATTTCCCAAAACAAACATGTCAACTGCAGATTCACTAAAGGAAAGAAAAGAAGTAATTAAGAAAGGGACATCTTAAGCAAAAATGTTGGGGATATGATAAAAAAGGCCAGAATGTGTATTTTTAAAATGCGTGTAAGTACTTGAATTTTGTGGGTGCTTTACTTGTGGCCTTTATACAGGTCCCTTCAATAGGAGCAGAATGTATCAGTCAGTGAAGCTTCTTGCTTGATCTTTGGGACAATGACGCTGAAACCAAAGGTTGACTGAGAAATAGAACTGGTCACAGGTTCCCAAAAAATAGCTGATGGTTCAGATGGAAAAATCTTAATTACTTTATTTGGTATGTTTTCTTCCAAGCCAGTTTATTCTATAGTTTTTAACTCTTAAATCTCCACAGCAGCTGGAGAACTATTTACACTGGACACTACAACACTGTCAAGTTTGCTCAGCCAGCTCTATCAAACAACACGAAAGCACGGATGACTGTCAGTTTTGTGGTTTTGTTCAAGTCCTAATTACAAATATTCCTTGTAAATAACAGCTTTGAAGAGAATCACTGATTGTTAATGAGCTAACATGGAAGACTGCAGCTACAGTTGCCAGGTTATCATAGATAATAAGGGTGTACTGTTTTTACAGGCTTTTCAGGAAGGACAATAAGACAGGATATTTCATAAAATATTTAATCGTCCCTCAGACATACTGGTAGCCTGTTTGGCTTTTCTTTCAAAGTTCTCATTTAGCTTTTTCTATCTGAGAACATTCCTAGATACTTATCCTACAGCAAATAAGTAAAGGAAAAGTATTTACTACACAGTACTTCAGAATGTGACCAGGTAAAACTAAATGTCCATTACTTCTGAAAGCTTTTATAAAACAAAAAAGAACCCAGCACTCTTAGTCTTCAGAGCATATAGACAGGGTTCCATTTGAGTACTATCTATCTATCCTCCTTACTGATTGAATCTAGTTTTATTTCTGGTAGGAACTGGGATGCGTTGAAGGAAGAGGGTCCACTCAACTCTTGTACTGATGTCAGTATGTCATATGGGATGTAGAGCCATGAGCATTTTACAAATGCATGATTTAGATGCACCTCTAGATGTATACCCTGAATTTTGTGACTCAGAACGCCTTTAGAGATTGGGCTTCTATAGAGCTACGAACCTAAGAAGCACCACTTTCACTTCTTCCCCTTTTGCTTTGTTGTTAGCTTAGAAAGAACACAACTTATGGGTGTTAGTAAACTTGCAAGTTCATTTCACTAAGCGTTTTAAGGCCAAGGATTATGGAAGAGAGAACCCCTCCTTTTTAAATCTGCTGTGTAAAGTAAAACATTTATGTTCAAAGTTTAATAGAAAATTAAGTTTAGCCCATTGTCTGAGATTCTCTTAGAACTCATATAAGAATAACAGATTAAAAGAAGCAGAGAAATATTGCACTAGGCAGAATATCAATAAATAAGACTAGATGGAATTCATATGGAGTTATTTCCATAAAGGAAAAAAACCCCAAAAACCAAAACCAAACAAAATCCTAACATAAGATAAGAAACTCTTGGAACACCCCAGGCTGTTAGGTATATTCTCAGGTTATAAAGATAAAGAGGGGTTTTTTTGCTTCCTGAGGCTTTGATTAAATTGCAGATTTAGGAATTGCCTTGTTTCACTAACTGGTCAGGAGCCACTGGAGGGCAGGAGGTTTTTAAAATCAGAAGTGAAGTTGAATCTGTCAAGAAGGAAGGAACAGGGGAAAGGTGTTTTAAGATTTCGTTTTAATTTTTCTCATTATCAATCAACTAGAAGAAAAAAATAAAACTAATTGCTCAAGCTGAGTCTGTTATTCATGTGGCTGTAACCACCAAATGATCACTCCCTGTCCTTATCTTGACCCACAAGCTGTTCATTGTATTTCCCTCTTCCCTCCCCAGGTGAGGAGGGAGTGATAGAGCAGCTTTGGTGGGCACCTGGAGACCAGTGATGTTCAAATCACCTGTTTCCTATGTTTGGGAGGAGCTCCCAATAAAAAAAATCTGTGTATTTATTAACAAGTTTCTCATTTAAATATTTCCTTAAGTACCCCCTTTACCACAACACCTGAAAATCACTGTTCTTTGTCAGCAGATAGAGTGGTGACCACTAATCCTTTTAACTCCAACAAACATCAGAATTTCACAAATGCGTTTTTCTCTTCTTTCATCAGGCTGTCAAATCAAAGCCTGCATGTGGCCTGTGGCCCATGGCTGTGAGTGTTTCTGAGCTATTTGCAAAGTAGGAAAGGACAAGTATCTATGTGGGAGCTATGTGATTCTGCCCAGAAAATATCATCTATACATATAACTTACCTATGAAGACCAGTTTATAGAACTGTCTATTCTATGTCTGATTTTGTCCCAGTTCTCCCCATGATTCTTGAACTTGTCAGTACTAAGAGGAAACTGGTCTATTTAAACAAGTTAGTAGCACAGACTCTTTAGGAAAAAAAAAATCTGGATTTTTTTTCCATGCATAATTTCTACCTAAATGAAATAATCTCTTCAAGGAAAACATTACCACTGGGCTTTACAAGTTACCAGCCTATAAACTTCATGTTCTGTTGCAATAGAGAAATTGTTTTCATAATATCAGTAAGAATAATTATTTTTCATATTAGAAACTCATACAATCTTATGCTTTTTGCATGCTAAGTGAGGTATGTTCAAATGTGATGGATTTTATTCCCAGCAATGTACTTTTGAGTAATTAGTACCAAATCTTTTATGTTGGGGGAAAAATACAGTATTTCTTGACTACTCAGCAGGCAGGCCATTTTAAACGAAATGAAAATATCTTATGTAAAGCTAAAAGCATTTTCTTTATTAATTAATATGAATGTTCTTTCCTCAAACTATCAGCTGTTCTGTTTGAGAAAGTAGTCTACTAAGTCATATTGGATTACATGCTTATATCCATTTTTAATTACATTTGGAGGAAACATGATAACAGCAAGAGGAAAAATAACATCTCTCGATTTTGTGAGTTTGTCAGTGCTTGGCCACCTCCTCTAGAATAGCTAAGTTTTATTTGGTTTTGTTTGGAAAGAGTCAGGGCCATGTGATGTAATAAAGAAAGAACATCATTATTGTCTTTAATCCTGCCTGAATTTGTCATGCTTGGTATTAAGGAATGCACAAATTAATGTTCAAAGAGAAAGCACTACATAAATGAATAAAAGAAATTTGTGAATAGCCTGTGAGGTTAAAAAACGGGACAGAGACATGAATGATGATTGATCATATAAAATTTTTCATTCACTTTTTTAGTGACTCCAATTATTTTCTCTGTAATTTAATAGGATTTGTTTTTTTCAGTTGTCAAACTCTGCTCCAAGTATACTGAAGCCTCTGTACCCTTTCAAAGTAAGTGAATCAAATCAATTATGTAGAGGGTGGTACAGGTAATCATAAAGCAGAGACAGAATCAGATGTAAAGGAAGCCTTGGGCTTCAGGTTCAGGTGGGGATGTCTAGATTGGTAGATTAAGGGTGCCAAAGCCCATTTTGGGAGTTCTTCCTATAATCTAAGTGTAGATCCCAATTTCTGAGGACAATTATCACGGAGCAAAATGTAAACCATAGAGTGTTTGGATGACTGTGCCAAATTTATCTACTTTTACAAGAAGATTGGGAAATGGAAAAATGTATTTTTTACTTCTGACTACCGTAGTTTCTTAATATATATATCTTAATCCATTTTTCCGTGCTAGAAGTAATTAGTCAACAACTCGTCCATGGGCACATCAGGTCCAGATTCAGACAGATCTATTTTATTTCATTGACTTTACATTTAGTGTTCCTGTGAAGAAATGGCATTTTGACTGCACTATAATTTTTTATAGGTTCTGTTCTACATTTTTAGATAGGGATGAATTTTCAGATGCTCTTGGAATTCCTAATTCAGCTGGAGATACAGAGGAAAAATCCCACTGGTTTGTTTCTTTTACTCCTGTTGGAGATTTCCCATTAGAAGAATGACAGATTTCTTTCAAAGCTACAAACCCAGGAATTACACCAAAGAAATTTTTGGAGTAGCTGTAATAGAAGGTCTGTCACACTAGGCAAACTAAAAATAGAAGAGTCTCTCAGACACTCATAATGACAAAAAACCAACAACCAGATTTAATACTGGCACCTCTAGGCAGTGGTCTGACTGCATACAACAGTGTTTAATATATATGTGCATACACAATAAAGAATGACTTCTAGTTGTTTGTGTTAGTTTTTTGTTGTTTGTTTGTTTGTTTTAACTCTAATTTTGATTATTGCCTGTCACAGGTCACAGTTTGTTAAAAGCAAATTTCAGCCTTCTTAGGAAACAGTATCAGGAACATTTTTATCACCCCACTATTGCATGTCTAAAATTTGATGGTAATGAGGATGATGATGGTGTTCCTAATGAGAACTAGCAGTTTGATCTACCTTGTCCAAGTGCACAGAGGAGGTATGGAGGGACTGTTCTAACAAAGAGAGGTAGATTTCCATTTCAGCACCCATTCAGCCTTCTCTGTGCCTCTAGGAACTATCCAAAATGATCTCAGGTAATTTTTACTGTGGTTATGGTTCCTTTGTTAGGGATAACTGTCCATGAGGAGCCTACTTGAGACCATCTTTTCTTTCCTTATGGACTGCCAAAGAGTTCCAGTCACTGGTGGGCTAGGCCAGGTTTGAATGTAGAAATTAGGAACAAAATACCTGTATCCAGAATTTTGATTGCTGGTCTGAGCCCTTAGCTGAACTGTCTATCAAAGATCCCTGCCAACCAGGTGTAGTATATGTCATCTATCAAGGTATTGTTCAGGCTATAACTCGAACCAATTAGAAAGCAAGGTGGGAACTTCAAATTCCCCCTATATAAAAGAAAGCTCCCAGACTGAATAAAGTAGTTACTGCTCTCTGCTGCTATTCACCACCATGAGGCTCGTGCCATCCCTTTTCCTGCTCCTGGGCCCCACACCCACACTCCCAAATTATGATTTATCTCATTTTCATAGATCCTTGTTGCAAAACTCACACATCTTAATTTTTTATTTCTGGACAAAGGCAAAGTAAGTGGTAGACCCTAATTTGTTAATGACAAATCAGCTAGACTTGGACATGGAAGCAGTGAAGGTGCAAAATCCGGGTAAGACCACACAGTGTTTTTGGCTTTGACAGCAAACTGTCTGACTTCACAACCTGTTTCTTTAATTGACTTGGAAAGGCAGCAGGTTTTTGTAAGCTCTGGGTAGAAGTGTGCTGAATTGCACATTTCATTCTTGAACGGAGATGCTGCAATAGAAACAGTTTGTTGAAGTGCCAGAGTAAGTAGTTTGAATATTGCTCTCTGTGATTTGGCCTAGAAACCCACTAACTGTCACACTAACTGGACCGCTATCAGGATGAACATTTGTTCTCTGTCTCATATCTGGAAAGATAATTTTTCCCAGAATATCATGGTTTTCAAAGACCTCATGAGACAATTCTGTAGTAGCATGGAATTTTTCTGTGCAGGTGACTGAATGGGGCTGTCCACTAGTAAGGCCTTGCATAATTTCTTAAAGATTGTTAAGGGATTTTTGAACTAAGCCATTCTTGTTTTGCTCATGCTATCTTTCATAACCCTAGTCTTATTGAATCACCAATATGTATTGCTGTTTTATGACCTGTCTGTCTCTTTCACACAAGCCCTGTATGCCCTTTAGTGCTGTGCTGCAACAGTGGCTGTTATTTCCCAGTTTCTGTCATTCCTATCCCATCCCCTTTCATATTCTGTACCTGATGTTCAAGTTCTTCTGTTTCATTGTCTAGGGTCATTACCTTGTTATATAAATGTACTGGTTGTTCCCGCGAGCAGGGTTGCATTTATGTAAGTTCTGCCATTTAAAAGTTAGGTATCTCAGCTGAGAGGGGTCTTCTGTGTTTCCTCTGTTCACAATTGAGAGGAATAGGTAAATCCAGAGGTGGAATTGTCCCATCTGTTTCAGACACTTAATTTGAGATTAATAATCTGCTGGATGCATTTTATCTTTCTGCTGAGACTATAAATAGAGGCAGATGCTTATAGAACAGATGCACAAATGTAACATAGTTGATGTTAGGTGAGATGAACCTGGATCCCAGACGAACCCAATTGTCCAAGTCCCCTCAATAGCATAGAAAAAATTAGCACAGCCAATTGATACTTGTTCCCCTGTGTATTTGGATGGCATGAATTGCTGTTTGGAGTGCCTCTAGAAATTAGGGCAGAAGCCTAGCCTTACTTAAATTCATTTCCAACAGCTAAAGCAGGAGACATGCATGTCACTCAAAGTGAGACACCATAGAAATACTATTGTCAACAGTAGTAATATTTTCTTTCTCCTTAAAACACACACTTAAACATACTACTACTCTTTCATCAGCTATGACAACTTTGTGAATCTAATTTCCCACTGCCTATGGGCTAAAGCTAACCACAGAAATTATACAAACATATCCCAGAATCTTTCCCATGTCACTGCAAATAAATACCATTTTTCTTTATCTCTCCCATCTGAATTCTATAGAAATTGTGAATATCCAGGAAGTCACATACAAAATCACATTCCTCTTTTTACCATCCACAAAGATGATATTAATTTTGTCTTAATTCTCTTGTTTTAATACCTTATATTTAGTAAGCTGCAAGATATTACTAAAAAAAGAAAAGAAGAGAGGAAGAGAATGAATCAAGAAAAGAAAGTGAATGCACAGTTCTCTGGGATTAAAATGAGCAACCCAAATACAATGAATGAATCGTAAAGTGGAGTCTGGAACCTGAAAAGATCTCTCTGTTAACCATGGTGAGTTGGGCACAGTGGGCCATTGGGAAAAAAGAAGTGTGATGATTCCCTGGATAAAGAATGGCGAGTCTCATTGAGACTTCAGTTTAGTGAGACAACCATCATAACCAGTTTAGCATGAAAGTTTGACATAGACAATGATTTAAAAAAAATTGCAAGTTGGTCACTAAGAAATTGAACAGACACCTGTTATTCTCACAATATGCCTTACTTAAATCCTTATTGCCAACAAGAGAGGAAACTATGTCACTGGATGTCAACTCAGTTTAATCTGAGAACTGCTCTGCCATGAAAATATTGCTAAAGTCAATTGGCACTGTAGAGGGTCAATGTTTCTGAAAACAAGACACATATCACTTATGTTATTCAATTTAAAAAATTCATCTTCAAGTTTATTGAATTACAGGACCCCAGTAGCAGGATGTTAGTTCACTACTGGTCTTATGCTCCACATAACAGTTTTATCTCATAAAAATATTATGGATATACCATGTGCTTTGTTGTCTAATAATCAAAATGTGTGCAGTTCCAGTTTGCAGATACAATCCATTATTTGCTGAAATCAGCTGGAAGACACCTATGAAACTGAATGAGAATAGTATCACAGAAACAGGTAGACTTTGTTAATGGATTATTCATGTTTCAATTAACTAAACCAATTCAGACTTTGTTTGTCAGCTGTCAAATGAATTAAAGGCAACCATTTTCCTTGGGTCTAAGAGAAGGCAAATGGAAATGGTATTGCAGAAGGATAGGTAGTATCTCCTGGCATCCTGGTGCAATATCCAAATGACTATATGGGTCCAGAGAGGTTTTCAAACTTGTATGAAATCTTCACATATCTTAGAAGTGTACTTGCTCCATGAGCAGCTGTGAATTTTATTGTTTTTAAATGAATATATTATTCTCTCTAGGTTATTCTTCCTATTTTATGGATTTTTCAAACCTAAAAAAGTTCTAGTGATAAGTTCCGACCTTAAATGACTTTCTCATAAGTGAAAATAGTGTCTCATAGTCTTTATGGTGGAACCAAAAGGAAACGAGTGAGGAGGGAGCCTTGACTTGGCAAACTGTCTAAGCAAGGGCATGCTATTGATGCAGTTAATGGGTATTAAGAGGAGAGCATGGCTGCAGAAAGCTGGGCATTAAGTCTAAAATTGCTTAAGTAGAGACATCACCATCGTGGCAGGCAGCAAGGCTGGGTAAACAGAGAGGGAAGGGCTTCTGTGGGACCTGAAGTAAGAAGAGGAGAAATTCAAATTAAATGCAACAATGAAATGGGAGTCAAAGGACCTTCATTTATTATGTTCTTCTACTTAAAAATGTCATTCTTTTTAGGAAAGTTGGAATGCTTTGTCCCATTTGTCTGGTATGATGAACTAGGCTGTGTGACAATGAAAGTATACTTTGTTCATTAAGTAAGTAAAAGTATGAACTCTCTCTTGAATTATTTATTTGTCTAATGAAAAGGATTAAAAATGTAATTGAAGTTTATATATCTATTAAATCTGGATTTCTATGTTACTATTAAATCTGTGTCTCTACAGGTGATGTAACATTTCATTTGTTCAACTGTGGGATCAAATTATCTTTGAAACAAGGGAACTCAGAGTTCTTTATATGGCTCGGACCTATCAGTGAGACTATGCATGGGGAAGTGATGATCACTAGAAACAGTGGCCTAGGGTGCTAAATGCTGTCCACTGGGACATTTTGTGCAAGTCTCAGACACATGTTCCAGATCTACCTCCTTTGCTCTAATGAGCCTGGAGGTGCTCCCAACCCAGTGTCTGTGGGCTTGTGTTTCTCCCTGTGAGATGAGCCTCCTGCAGGGTCACTCTCTGGGGACACACCTGCCTGTGGGATGGATCTTTGCTGTGTGATAGGGGTGTGCTGCTGGCTGAGCACGTTGACTCCAACACTTTCCAAACAGCACTTAAAGTCCTATTATGGGTGAAGGGGAGGATTTCTGCTTTGCTTCTGTTTCTTCATTAGCAGGGTGCTCTAACAACTCAGCTGTTACTATTACCTGTCTCTCACATGGATGCTGATGATCTCCAGAGACAGAATGAACACCCTTGCTTCAAGAGGCTCTGCTGAGGCCTCTTGTGTCTCTGTGTAGGAGCATTAGAATTTTTCTTANATACAATGGTAAATAGTTCATTTTTCTTCACTTCTTCCCCTCTGTTCCCCCCAGTGCTGTGGGACATGCCACCTGAAAGTCATCTGTAGAAGCTAAACAGCTTCCTACAGTGGAGTGCCATTCAAAATTCCTTCTCTTTTTTTCTGTTTGGGTTTGCAGAACAAACGGTGAACCAAAATCCTCTCTGCTAAGCCTAAGTATAACCTTTCTCCATTTTCCTGGTATTACTGGAAAACTGCAAAGCTGTCATACCTTTTAAATGATGCATCACAATGAAGTGCTAAACCAGAGTTGCAATTTACCCTGGCTTGTAAATTTTTGACAGATGCCAAGAAGAGGCAGGGAGCCCCGTTTGACTAAACTGGAAAATATTCCATGGAAGACAAGTCTACCTCCCTTTCTATTTATCATTTCCGTAAGCTTGTCCACCTCTTCAGTCAATATCATAAATATCAAGGGCAAACAGTAAATGTCTGTAGCTCGACACAGTTACACAGAAGACTGGCAGTGGATTCCCATGCTTTTAAAGGGCTGTTCCAGTCTCATTCAGGGCTGGAGTTCACTGCAGGTGCTGGAAAAAGGAGGCTGTGCTGCAGACATAGCAGCGGGATTTCAGTCACTGAATTTCGGAGGCTGCCTCTGCTTAGCACAATGGGACATCTCAGCTGACTTTATCAAACTCATAGGCAGCTGATTAATACAGTCCACAATGTACATCCTAAATACTAGATTCAAGAAATCTCTTCATATTTTTGGTGTCACATGAAGTTTTACCTGTAGGCAATCTTTCAATGACTTGCAAGACAAAAAGTAGAAGAATCATAGCTTTAATTCTGTCCATCCCAAAAGGCTAAAACTGGTCTTGGTACTTAAAATTCACATTTGAAAAAGTACAGCTCCTGCTAACTGTCTGAAAAATATTTTTAGGGGAATCTCTTGGTAGGCAATAGAGCTCAGCAGGCATTTTGAGGTGGGACTTGTCAGTCTGTTTCAGACATCTGCATGACGAGATTATTTGCTTCCTAGAAATGTCTATTCATCCATTAGTGAAAAAAGCACGGAAAAGGATTATCTGTGTGGGTGCTGACTTTCAAACTGGTTCTGATGGTTTTGCCAATGTGACATTTACAAAGTCCTGACAAAAGCATTTGGCAGAGAAAGAAGCTTAATGGGAGTCCTTGGCTGACGCCTTAGAAAATGGACAATTTTCCTAGGACCATCTCCATTAATCACTACTTTGAAAAAAATCATAGAATTTTGTAATAAATTTTAGTGGCATTGATGATTTCTACTCCAGGGTTTGCCCTGAGATGCAAAGCAGAGGGATGCTCCAGATAAGGATCAGTGGTTTTTGGCAGAGTTTTTCATGGGTAGGGAATGTTTAAACAGCACCTGTCTGTGCTAAACCTGATTCAAATCAATGCCACAAGAACAAGATATTGTGTGGTATGTTACTAATGAAATGAATGATGAAAGAGATGTGTCAGTCCAGAGGTAAAAAAAGAACTCCCTTTTTTTTCCTTTCTTTTTTCTTCTTCTACACCTGCATGGACAATTTCACTCTGATAGCAATAGGCAAAGTTCTTCCAGAAATTAAGTACTGACGCAGAATCAGAGGGAGGTGTTTACTTATTATGACAGGTGGCTAAGAAAAACTTCATTTTTTTTAATCATCAGTGGTGAAAAAAAAATTGGTGAGTAAATGTTAAATCCTTTCATGTCTCTTTTAAACATTATATTCAAAATAACCGCTTAAAAAGGGGTTTAAAGTGAACATTCTGGAGGGAAAACCTAGAATTTTAGGATTGTAAAAATTAATTTACTGACATCCTTCTATCAAAATTCAGTATTTTCTACTGATTTGGTACATAATTCTTCAGCTGTGTCAGAAGTTGTTAGAATGAATTAATGGGGCTCCAGTAGTGTGAATAGGGTGCAATACACCAAAAATGAAATTAGTCCAGAATTCCTCCCATCTCACACTTATGTGATAAGAACAACCTGCTGGAATAAATTAAGGATGGTAATGGCTTTTACAAATGGCACATCCACTATGTTGAAGATGGGTTAAGTTGCGCAAGGTGGGACACCATGTTGCCTTCAATGATCAGCTATGTATCTGTTGTAGCTGTGAGGGCAAGTGGGTAGTAATTCCTTTACAGGCTGTGAAAGAAGGAGAATAAACTTTCAAATGAATAATTGGTTCCCTTTCTAAGCAAATATGTTTCCATTTTTCAGTAGCTAGAGAATGCTGCTGTGTCTGTTGACTCTGCTCTCTAATAAGAGGACAGTCTTCCTTTCCAGACCATTGGTATTTGCTTGCAGCTGGAATTGGTTTCGAGATGTTTCCTGTTCTGGAAATGCAGCCTGGGGGAGATGAGCTTACTGGTTGCTGTCACCCAGAAGAAAACTGTGATCTGATAGTTTCACTGGGGCACAAGGGCAACACTGCACTATACCAGGAATTTGTGCTGCCAGGACACTTGTACAGAGCTGAACATCATACAGCAAGCTGAGAGGGAAGCAAGACCTGAGGAAAATGTGTTGTAACATATCCTGTGATACTGAAGCAAGAAGAGAGAAAAACATAGCTGATGATCTGCTAAAGCCATCTTTATTCACTGCGTTTCTCTGTGTTTGAATCTGGCAAAAAGAAAAGAGTGTGAATGTCCCACTTGTTTTCTAGTAACTGGCTAATCCTATAGGAAATTATCCCTCAGTGGAGGCAAGTCTGGGAAGGACAAGGGGAGAAAGTGAAAAAGGAACAAAGATTACCATATCCATGAAGCCTGAGAGCTGGCAAAATCATAACAGTGATGGAGGTAGAGCTGACCTTTTTAGTATGAGACAGAACCAGGTTCACTTAGACTATCTCTCAACAGATAGTTGGCTTCTATTTTCTTAAAACTACACAAAAGTAAGGGATTTTTAGCACCTCTGCTACCAAAACCTCGTTATGCAAACCCAATGAAAACGTAAGCATCCTTTGGAGCCATTATTTCCTGCTTTTTATACAAGCATTCAACTTTGGTCCTCAGGGTTCTTTCATTCACTTTCATTGTCCACCTTGCAGAGGGCAGATTTTATCCAAAGGGTAAGGGCACTTTGAATTCCACTCTTGACAAAAAGACATTAAGGCCCTTCCAAGTTTCTTTGCTGTGCTGATTTTATATGTTAATTTCACAAACAGCTTCTGTTTTAGCATCTAACTGAGAAGATTGCTTAGCAGTGTATTTATAGTGGACTCCTCTAGGACACTACTTCATCTGTACAGCCAATTCCATAGCATGCTACTAACACATGTCCTTTGAGCTTTACTGAAGCTTACTCTTCGAGTTTTCAAAGTGTTTCTGCACATGTAGCCTTACCCAAGCTGAATTGGCTGCACTTATTATCCTGCATTTGTCTTTTCCCTGTAAGAGTACATATTGTACTCATTCACCTTCAGTCTTTGGGATGCCATTTGTTCTCTATGATCAACAGTTTCAAAATTACTTCATATCGTTCTTTAAATTTTAAGTACTTCAGGGTAAATTGTAGCAGGTCATGATACTAGTTTATCCAAATATCCTTTGAGGTCTCATGTCCCTATTCTTCCTGTGTTTTTATTTCTGTACCAGGTCAGTTATCCTACACATATGGTCAGAAGTTTCCTTTTCTTGATGTGTGTTTGTAAGGAATGAATCAAACAGGATATGGAGTATTTTGATTTTATCAGTGGCACCTGACTGTTTCTTCACATTTGTTTCAGCATCTGCTTTTAGTTTTTAAATGACAGTGCAACTGTTTTGGAATGAATATTAAATGTGTCAAACAGTGGAGTATTCATGACCTGAGTTCTTGTATAGGTACCTTTTGTGTACTTGGCTCATCATCTGCCTTCAGACTACAGTGGTTTTTTTCTCCTTCTCCCCAGTATAATGCACTCCTTTTTGCTCCCTGCAGTGACATCACTGTTTTTAAAGCTGAGGAAACAACTTGAGGCTAGGAAAACCGTATGAGAGCATAATAAACATCACTGTGCTCCTTGAAGTATATACTGACTTTGTTATTGCTCCTGGTATGACAAAATCAATAATGCTAACTGTAATGTAAACCTCTGCTTTTCTTGAGAATGCTTGTAAACTTGCTGGCCTGGTTGTGTATGGTTCCTGGTGTGCACAAAGGGACACTTCAGAGGCTTCCTGAGCTTGCCTTTGACATCTCCCCCTCTGAGCTTCAGGATTCCTCTGTGCCCCTCACTACATATTTTATGTGTGTTTTCATGTACTGCATGCTCTGCAGGAGCCTGAGACTATGGACATGTATTTTTGTCACTGGAATGCCCTAATGGAGTGCTCTGAGTAGGGGAAATTATCATACTTGTAACATGAGTCCAGTTCATGCAAACAGACTGTTGATGCTGTTCAGGACTCGAGTTGAAGAAAGACGGAGGAAAGAGGCTTTAAGAAGCTTTTCAAGAGCTAGAATCTGTCAGAAACCTGAACTCATTCATTGTTAAACACTACAACCTGTTCACCTAAGGGGAATTCTTGACAAAGAACGAGCTACACTTTCAGGTTGCTTTTTTTTCTTTTCTTTCTTTTTTTTTTTTTNTATTGTGTGTGTGTGTGTGTGTGTGTGTGTGTGTATGGGAGGAAAGGAGTGGTTTTTTCTGCTTTTTGTCTCAAACAGAAACAGAAGACCTGGGCAAAAAATTATTAGAGCTTTCTGTGTTGAATGGGTAAATGAAAAAAATAGTGTCTCTTCCACTGTCCTTAAAAAAAATAAAAAAAGTAAGATGAAAAGCTAAGGAAAAAAATGAGCCAAGCGCAGTATAGGAAAATCCCAGAGCCAAGTGTGTTCTGTATTCAGGTTTATAACAACCATGGTATTCAGAGAGATCAGTTGTGAAGCAATGACAAGGATCAGCGTGTAAAGATATAATTTTCCCTCAGTCTAGAGGTCATTCCCCTTTCTTTACTGGTGAGGCACATGAGCTGTGTGCAGGTAAGAGGTGGGGACCGCGGCAGGTACCAGCTGTGGTGGGGCTCCTGGCGTGGGAGGCAGTGGTGCTCATCCACTGGGTCATGGCCTGCTGTCCAGCCACTGGCTCACTTTGTCACCAGTGAACTCCTTCCTCACCTTCACTTCTGTTACTCCATTAAACATTCATGAAAAAAACCCAACTTCCTACTGAGTATCCATTAGCCACCAATGCTGATGTTAATGAGCAAACTGTGAATGCACCAAAGAGCAAATTGAAATGAGTCACAAAATACACTTAAGATGTGCTTCCTGCCAGTATTGGTGCGTCATTGGGAAAATGCTGGTTCCTTAACAACAGGAGTATAAAAAGCTGAAATACAGCTGATTGAAAAAAGGCATTATTTAAAGGAGTTCCATTAAAAGAGATTAACTGATTTATGAGCAAATGAATCATATCTGCACATTAGCCCTTTATTTGTCATGCCAACTTGTTTTCTATTACGTTAAAGCAGTTTTAAATTAAATCACAGCGTTAAATTAAATTAAGGCTTGCTACAGAAAAAAAAAATGTATTTCAAAGCAGACATAATTTAAGTACAGTTAACCTGTGTAAATAAGAGTGAATAATTAATTTATGACAGTAGAAAAGTGTTGTCTTACATATTTTGTTCAATTAAAGCCATATTAAGGCCTACAAGTACAATGCTTTCCTGTCTTTATTCATTTCTTTCAGCTTTACACCTCTTTGAATATTTAATGGGAAACAGAATGCTGTTAAAAACATATTGACATACATCACTCGGCTAGATGGGAGGAAATTCTTGCTGCATTGCCGAGGATGACAGCTGGTACTGATCACAATTTCAGGTGACGAGTCAATCCTCAAAAAAATGGCCTAAAAAGAGTATACTCTGTGTTCATCTCAGCTTCTCTGCTGTTGCCCAGGCAAGGGAAGGGCCATGTGCATTTGCAGTGAGGTGCTGGCCTCTGCCCATGGCAGAGCAGTGTGGCTACAGCTCTGTGCCTGGGGAAAGGCACTCTGTGGCCTGTAGGAACCACACAAGGCTCCAGACACCTGCTTAGCACAGAACTTCTGCCTGGGATGGTAGTGAAGTGCCATGGCTTAAAGCAGGAGCAAACAGCCTGGAGTCATTTCACAAGGCTGGGGTGAATTGGTGGGTAGGAGGGGAGGGATGGGAGGCCTGGAGGCCGTGTGGGCAGCAGGCACCTGGAGGCTGCAGGTGGGCACCAGGGAGGGGATGGTGGTGGAGTCCTTTCTGGGAGCCCCTTGCTTTTCCTCCTCCATGAATAGGGTGAAAGAACCAACTCTGCTAGAGTGGCTACAACTGGGCAAATTTGGATTCTAATATCTGGATATGGAATTATCCGATGCAAAGGAGAAACAGCTGCCTCAGAGGTGAGCTGCAACCCACTGGCAATTAAGGTATGTACACGATATATAAAAACCAGAGAGATGAGGAGGTAAAGGCTTAGACAAAAGCCCTCACAAAAAAAAAAAAAAAGCATGCTCTCCTGAGATTTTAGTGTTTGTTGTGACTAGACTCATGTAATCCAGTTTAGTTCCCCCTGAAGTCCACCGAAAGACTTCAGCTGAGTGCAGAGGGGATTGAAATTTGTGTACAATAAGAACATTACTCATGGTTGGTTGAAAAACTGCTTCAGGAATCTCCACTTTGACCATTCTTTGATATAAACATCTTTGCTTTTGAAAAACTTTCATAAAAATATTTGTATGAATGTTTGTGAAGTAAAGTTAAGCCTGTGAGCAAGCATTGGTTAATCTGGAAATCAAATTTACTTCATGAGAAACATAAATTAGTTCTGGGCAGAAATGGAAGTAGTTTATTTATTAAAAGAGGGATTTTAGGCCATCTGTCAGGAAACTCAAATTAAACAATCTGCTCAATTCTCAACAGATGTAAATCTGTGAAGCTCTGTGGATTTTGAGTGACCAACAGCACAGTTCAGGTGGATATGAAAAAATTTCAGACAGTTTATTCACAACTGATGAGGTGAAATTTGATCACAGAAATATTAAAAAAAAAATACATCAAACCACTAGAAAAAAATTCAGTTAGAAAACTAGATGATATCTGCTACATTCTCCAACCATATATTTAATTTATCAACATTATATCTGTCTTTCTGCAATAATCCAGGATATTTTCCCTGGAAGACTTTTTTTTTTGCTTATGCTTCTTGAAGATCTATGACACACAACAGAGTAGCCCAATTACATGTACAGTTTTGCTAAATATAAACTACTCTATTACAGGGTGGTGTTATCGAGTTCTCTTAAGTGGTCATATTGGCAGAAATCATATTCTCTGCATGAAGGGTCTAGAGAAGACAGTAATGCTGGGTTTGCAGAAGACTTTCTGCTTTTGACCAGTGCTTTTTAACATTCTTTATTCCTATTAAGGAGTACAGCAAACAGCAGAAGATTAAGACTGACATATTTGAGCATGTGTTGATATACCTTAGAGAGGATGGGCTTGCTGGGAGTTAAGTTGCAGCTTTCAGCACGGGGATGAACACAGAACTGGCAGAATGTTGAAACTTACGAATCTTGTGAAAGACAGTGGGTAAATCTCTGGCTTGAAGTTTTGCACCCGATCTTAAATAAGTCCAGTCTTAGCACCACTGTCCATTAGGCACCAAATCCTGACATGTTTGAAACACAGCTCTGAATTTCATTGCAGAGCTCTATTAACATCTTGAAAAGAAAAAAAAAAAAGGTCAGCTTTGTAAGCCAAAAATGGTGCACAATGAATTTTCCAATGCTTTATCTGAATTGTGACAGTCCTATCAGTCACCAGTATCAGCTCTGGAGTCATAACAGAATCTAAACTCAGCAAAAATACAGAGCTTTTTCTAAGATGAATCCCTGTCTGTCCAAGCCCTGAAACTAGCACAACAAGTTTGCAATACATGGATAAAAAAAACTTATAGGGGTCACTCTCTATGAATTCTCATCACATTTGTTGCATTTTTGTTAATTATTATTGTATTTGATGCCCTTTGAAATTTGTACTTTTCAGAATCTTAAGGTTGACTTCAAAATGGACTATAAAATGACTGCAGAAAGAGGCAAACAAGAAATGACTGGAGGTGGGAGAGACAAAAAGGACGTGACCTAAATTTCTAATGCCTCATAATTACCAAAGTTGGAATAAAATTTATTCCATTATAATTTTGTCCAGCTGTCTCTTCAGTCTTTGGTTCTGTCCTTACAGTCTGTGGTGATGCTGGTGTCATAGGGAGATGGCTGACAAACTCCATCTCCAGTAATTCTCCTTCCAGCCACCATTTCTTTCTTCTGCCTGGATCTCTTGAGCTGGGTCAGGTCAGGTCATGGGGAGGAGGGAGAGTCTGGCTGGATGGCTGAGCTGTCGATGTGCTACTGCTTTCTTTGGGCCTGAATTTGTGGCCACTCCCTCTTGAGAATTCCTCTTGAAGGCAGTGGTAGTTTCAAACTTGAGCAGCTGCAAAACCAAGCCCTAAATCAATTCTACATCTCTCCTTGTCAATATTGAGCTACTGCTTTTAACAGCACTGACAAAGAGGCACTTATGTTTAGGTCATGAGAAGAATGGAGGAAATTATTCTCATGCAGACTGAGTTGGTTCTGGGAGCAGGGGGGCAGAGGGAAGAAATCCCTGCTGAGTTTTTGACTTTTTCAAGTTTCCAGAAACTCTCAGTACAAGATTTAATGATGGCCTGGAATATATGAATCTTCACAGATGATCAACAGCTACAAGCACTTTGGAAGAGAGTTCTGAATTTTTCTTCCCCCATCAAGTCTTTCATGTAAAATAAAACAATGAATCTTGGAAATCGAGAACCGAATACTTCTAAGAAGGAAGCTGAATGGACCAGAGAGAAGAATCTTGCAGAAGCCTTTGACAAGGCAGCTGGTGCTAGAAACAAGTACCTCCTAGCACCAGAAAAGGTGGAAAAAACTCAGCTTGAGTCATATGTATCAACTCTCAACCTGGATTTGCATTTCAGTCCTTTTAAACTGTTCTTGTCATAGCTCTGTCAGCATCAATCTTCTCCTTTTATGGATGTTTAAGACAGTGGGGTGCAAGAGAAAACATTACTGAAATCATGCCTCTTTTTGCTGGCATTGCATTTATTTCATTTGACTAGCAAATAAAATGTATGTAGCTCAATTTCCCAGTAGAAGCACTAGCACAGCTCTCTGGCTCCTGAGGGGCTTAATTACAATATTAGATTACAAACATACAGGAACTCAGATCCTGCATATATTAAATTCTTCCTCTACTCCAAGGCTTAAAGAAATGACTCAGAGATGTTGGTGACAGGTCTGTTCCTTTTGAATCAAGGGGTTATGCTTATCTTCTGTGGGTAGATAATGTCATATTTCTTTCAGGAAATTCAAGCAGGATTGTTGCTCTTTTTTTTTTTTTTTTTTTAAGTGTGGCAGGAGAGAGGGGAATGCCAAAGCCCGGGTTAGCCAGACAGCAGGATGAAGAGCAGAGGCATCAGAAGCTCAGGTCTCAGCTTTGCACTTGTGCTTGCCTGCACTTCCAGGTGTGTCTCTTTCTCCTCAGGAGTGGAGGAAGCAGAGGGGCATCTCACAAGTCTGTAGGCAACCTGGGAGAGGACAGTGGGCATACACTGAGCTACTGTGGCTTCTCAACCAACACACCTGCAAGTGAAGTGGTGTCTTTGGCTTCTGTTTTTTCCTTGTATCAAAGGATTCATGTCCATATCTCCCAGGAAGGAGATTTCTGTTCTCTGAAAATTTGGATCCAGACTAGATATAAACTCTCTGTCTGTAATTACATTTAAAAGGTTTCACTGATATACACTTGTTTTCTAATGAACTTTGATTCATCCAAGGGTGTCTTCACTGAAAGTAGATCACATTCTATCATGAGTGGGAAGGAAAATAGGAAAAGAAGTCTAATGCAGTATTAATAAGCCTAATACTCAGCAGCAGTTTCTGTTCCAACATCTTTAAGTATTCAGACACGTTCATTTTTCATCAGCTGCTGATTCTTATTGAAAAATGTTCGAATACAACTTTCAGGAGAGGATTACACAACAAGCTTCAACTTGTTTCATTAATTACTTTTTTTTTTTTTTTCCAGAGGAACAGCAGAAAATTGCTGGCGGGAACCTCAGTGAACCATGTCTATGGGCCATTAAGATTGGATTAAATTTACTTTTATAACCTCATTGATTCAAGTCTTTTTATTTCTTTCTTTTCTGAGGCAAGTTCACTTGAAAATGCTATTCAGAAATTGTTCTTTTCCTGCAGTGAAAGTGCTAAGAAGAAAGAACGTATTATTGGATTTTATTGTTCTTTAATACTGAAAATGACAAAGGGAAAGAAAACTGAGAAAAGCTAAGCCCATGTATTATATACCATCAGGCACAACACCTCTAGTTATGCTTTTTTCTGCTGAAGAATAAATTCTACTGTCGCTTGCTTTGACCATTATTATGAGCATTTAATTAGGAGACTGTGGTTAAAATGAACTATGTGGCCAGATTATAGTGTCCCACAGCAGGAGTTCTGCTGAGGCATTTAGAGAAGAGAAATGTTGACTTTATTATTCTACCTCATTGTGGAAAATATTTTCCACTTGCAGCATTAGTTGCATTAAGGTTTCTGTTACCTTGCCCAAGGCAAAAGCACAAGCCAGTTTTTATGTCTCCTTGCAGGGGTTAACAGAACAGCAGTTCCACTCACATGTTCAAGACAGTAATGCACATCTACCACCCCATCATGGTTTTCCATACTTTTCCAATCTCTAGTTGGAATGCATGATATAATTTGGAGGCAAAACACTATGGTTTATGTTTTTGTCCAACAATTAATTTAATTACTGACTTAAATCCAACCCTTTTACCTAAAACCATACAGAGTTCCACTGTTATCTTGGTGATGTTCCAAAGCATCGAAGCATGGAAGCATGAATCTCGTATTACATACATGCATTGTCTTTTGTATAAAGGGGATTATTTGCATTATTAAAACTGAGCTCATGCTTAAATATGTTGCAGGATGACAGCTAATTCCAGGGACTTTTCTGAGTTACACTATTTATTTATGGCTGTATCTGAAAGCATATTCCAATGCAAACAGAGAAATTTTCCAAATTTCAATGCTCTTGGTGGGATCCTGCCACCTAACACAGGGTGTATGGTTGCATTTACTGGAGCAACCTAATATAATGTTCTTACATATTCAAAGTTTAGGATAAAGTCTTTGGAACCTCTCTGTCACACTGATTTAGACCAAAATTTTCAGCTGGAGGCACAGTGGTGTCCAAATATGTCTTTTGGCATGTCATTGAAAATGGTGGCTCTTAACATTAACTCTTCTTAAGATTATGTAGATCACTGGTGATCCTTTTTAGGAGTAGGAATAGTTTTATGTTAGTCCATGTTAGAAAAGTGCTTTCACAGAGAGCAGTGTGATACAACCGCAAAATCTGACAATAATTTACAGTTTGAAGAGTGCATAACATTAACTGAACTAATAGAATTGAAGACTGCAATAGTAGTACTGTGGGAATATAAAACATAGTAAATTTGTTTTGTGGAAATGATTATGTAGTGCAATGGATATATAATTTTTAGGACAGAAGACAAATGACAATCCAACTGTAGTTTTCCATTTTGGTAGTTTAATAATCTTGACACAATTTTTAAGACAGATGGTAAAATATTATTAATCAAATACACAGTAATATTCATTAGAATAATTACATTGTAAATGCACTGAGGGTGAAAATTAAATTCACATGTAAAATATAGGAAAAAGGCAATGTAACAAACTGTACTGTTGAATAAGTAATTCTGTGATGGGGAAAGAGTTTTGTTTAAAAATGAAAGTTGCATCAGAATTTAACCTGTTTGTTTCCAGTCTTTCCTGAAAGCAGATTTACATATTCTTCTTTGTTGCTACATCCAGTTACTTTCTGGAATTGCTGAGGCACATGGAGCATACAGCCATAAGGACTACCTGCTTAGGTCACACCAAAGATCAATCTAGCCTGAAACACTGGCTCCATAAGGGAAGGAGAATAAAAGCTGGGACAAGTCTAAGTAATAGCCACCTCAGAATTCCTTCAATTCCTTTTGGTTCCCTTTTCTTCTACTACCCAACAATTTCAGTTTGCAATGAGTGGGCCAGATGTGAGCATGAAAAATAAGGAATCATGATTCCCCAGTCACCTGCCCTCATTCCCTTTGTGACTGTACATAGCATTGTACTCCTTCTGTACCCCAAATTGTTGCTTTTCCAGTCTGAGTACTAATCTGGGTTTTACATTTTTGTACAGGAGTTGCTTTATTCCTCAGGTAATTTTTGTTGCCATTTTAAAATCTTTCTATTGTGTTAGACCCCTTTAGAAACTGGACCATTATAACTGAATGCATTGCTCAGAGGTTTGCCAGACATGGATATGTAGTGTGAAATACTGGCATCCCCTGCTTTATTCTTCATTCCTCCCCAGTAATCCTGCTTTTCTTTATACCTTTCTGATTGCTGCTGAGCAGGGTGTTCAGAGAGCTGTTGATGGTGTCACAAAGATACTTTTGCTGACTAGATCTGCCCATCAATATGTATGTAGTCTGAGGTGACTTTTCTTCCTTATCCATGACTCCATGTACACCAGCAGTGAATTTTATCTGCCATCTATCATTCAGTTCTGCAATATTGTACATTTTTCAGTGCTTTGCAAAATGCTTCAGGTTTAACTCCCCCAACTAACTGTGGTGCAGCAGCAGTATTTGCACCTCACTATACCCACAAGAAGTGTCATCAGAGATACCTCTATGCATTATGAAATTGCTTGTTCTCAATCTATTTTTTTTATTTTGGATCCACCCTAGTTCATATCCAGTGGCAGCTTCATATTTTTAATAGCTTAATGAAGGTCCTTACAGACAATTTTATGTTATCCAACATAACATAAAATGTTGCTGTTTTACCAACAGAGATTTTATCTTGGCTCCTTCAAAGACACCTTATTACGTATTATTTTCTTCTAGAGGTTAAAGACTGAATAGATCATATTTATCTACTATTGCTATTATTTATTGGTTTATATTTTTTTTTACCAGTTTACCTAATTTATCTTTCAGACTGGCTCACAGCTTCCATGATTATACCTTAAGTATTTTTAAAGAATTGTTGTCACTGTTGCTGCTTTGATCCTTCTAGTGATTTCAGCTATAGGTTACATGCTGTGGTTACTGGTTTAGCAGTTAACATATGAGCCCTTTTCCTGACTCCTTGGATAAATGCCATCTGGTATCTCGGTTCAATACCATTCACTTCATTACTCTGCTCTAAAGTTTCTTTTATTAGATCACTGGCTCTTTATCTTTCATAGTGCTACCTGCAGAGCCTTGGCTTAATACAATTTATTGCTTTATATAGTGTGTCCTATTCCATTTAGCCTTCAGAAATTTGGACCCTCTCAACATGAAATTATTCCATTATTTGCGGTGTGTGTTTTTAATACAGGCTCAGTATGATAGATAAAGATTACCCCAGGCTAATTGAATATTTTACGGAACATCTACAGGTTTCTTCTGTGAACCAAGAAGATTTTACCTGAACAACATTTTTAACAGCTTATGACTACATTTTTGGGTCAAACACATTAAAAAGCAACAAGCAGAAAATATAGCTTGAGGAAAATTTACAACTCTTGCTTTCAATTTAGCAAATAATTTCCCTACTATTATTCAGTCATATTCAGTCATATTCTCCTAGACTGATCCATATTTTGGTGCTCAATTTCACATGTGCATTTTAACCAGCTTTTTCAGTGAAACTCATATTTTTCAACACAATGTTGCTTTAACTTGAATATCAAGAAGGAACTCAGGAAAGAGAATATATTAAATCCAAATGGACTAATTATACACAGCTGTAGGTATTTCAAAGCATTAAAAGTTTTTATAGTTTTGGATTTGTATTGACAGAAAGAGACACAAGGGGAAAAAATTCAGGAGTCTTAGCTCTATTTCCCTCGGATTAAATTTTGCAGCTGGGGTTTTTGTATCAAAATGTCTAGTGTTCCAGCCTGGGATATGTTGGAAGGCCTGTGTTCTCTGCATGCCTCATTCTCTGAGAGTTTCTTATTGTCATATCATTGCAAAGTTTTAAAGGAAACAGGAAAAAGAGCAAACTTAATAAATGTAATGCCAACTGCAATAATGAAGTGTTACTTTTGGCTAATGTGGTTATGTGGTTACACATATTTCAGTTTACTCTGATTCATTGTATTGCCTTGCCTTCTTTTTCTTTTAGGAATATGTAGCAGACCATGCTCCATTTTAAATCATAGTTATATGGTCTGAAATACCATTGGATTAGAAAATAAGCTTGTGTGAATCAATAGAGCTTCATCGACTTTCTCTGACTTATGTAGATTGGGGATCTAACTCAGTGTGTTGAATATGCTGATGAGTTGGGGTAAGCAGAGATAATACTGATTTTCCTCTATGAGACTTAATGTCACAGGACCTAAGCTGGTATTTTCTTGCAGAATATATATTTTTGAAGGAAAAAAATTCTTTGTTTCCTTACTTACATCTGCATGCATCTCCTCTTCTTGCACAAGCAAGGTGGCCCATAATGGGGGAAGAATTTTCAGGCATCTTTCCCCTTCCTATCACTACAATTTGTGATGTAATATAATACAATTTTCTGTCAATTCCACCTGCAGACCAGATACTTATATCTGTTCCTTCCTTTTTCAGTGACTGAAATGATTGGTTTGTTTTCTTTGTAGAAATGTTCTTTTGGCTTTGACCTAGATGTCAGTTCACATAATGTGTTGCCCTTTCAGAGATGTGGCCTTGAAAGTATTTTAGTGTAGCCTTCATAGTTAGGCTCCTCAAGAGAGGATAATCATAGGTATTATCTTGACCTATTTCCATAAATGAATGTCTCAACACTTATAAAACACTTAGTAATTAATTGTTTGTGTAGGAATATCAAAGATCATGAAGCATAAGAAACTGAAATACTTAATTAATAGATTATATGGTCCTTAGAAGGTATATCATCCTAAATACGTTTGACTTGTTTTACAGCTGGCTCTGAAGGCTCTGGTCTAAGCTATCTCACAATTAGTCTTCCTAAAAAAATTGAGGAAATATCATTATTAAGATAGCAAACACCATATGTGATGTTCAGCTCAAAGATAAGTTTTGGTCCTTCTTTTTTAATTTTTACATGTAATTACTAATTTTTTCAAGGTGATTCCTTCAGTAAGTTTTGCTGGTGAAGATCAGAAGTGGAATTTGGGCCTTTAATTTTGTATCTCTTCATAACTCTTTGAAAGCATCCTGCAGTAGTTTCTGCTAGACTCTGCTGTCATTATTAAGAAGCTGTGCACAAATGAACAATTAAGCTTTCTCACTTCAGCTTGACAGTGGAGATCAGATGACCATCAGATGATATTGCCAAAGGAAAGATGAATTTCTGCCTTTGGGCTGTATTTAACAGACTGTACCTTTCTGAATTATATTTCTTTGTGAATATTTACAGCTATGTATTACAGTACAACCAGCTTAAACTGGATGATCTGTTGCTGTGATAGAATTTACCCCTGACCCTAATGGAATAAACTCATGGTTGCAGAGATGGTATATCTTGCCTTGTGTTTTTACTACAGTGCTAACAACAGCCAAATGCTTGGAATGTAAGTTAAAGCCAGCTTGCCTCTGCTCATGATATGTCACGTGAATAAACGGTTCATCAGTCACAATGCAACAGGAAAGGCCATTTGTGGACAATAGGGTTTATGACTGTAGCCAGTACCTCAGATGAGACTTTTTGTGATGGTTCTGGTTACATGCTTGTGGTTTCCATCCTCTGAGTTCTTACTCAGTTGGGATGAGACAGACTAAAACGCATCTTCAATCTTAGTATCAGACTTAAAGTTTTTCCTGGCTCTCCTTCTTTAGTCAATGAGGTAAACCACTCGTGGTTAAAAGTGTACTTCAAGTCTCTTAGGAGTAGAAACAAAATATGATATAAATCTAAAAATCTGTCCCATAAAGTTAGCACTATTTTGGTTCTGTGCACAACTCCAGTGAACGTACAACAAAAGTTTAAAAGCAAAATAACGCTCACTTGGGAAGACTCAGCTTCAGATAGAGTGCTGGAGCCATTTAAAGAATCATTACCTTGGGCAGAGAGCTTTCTGAAACCATCCAGGTACTGGTGATGTGGTCAAATATGGATCACTGATGGCTGTGGGTAGGTGCTGGCACCTCCTGGGGACACAGGGCTGTAGGCTGCAGGAGTGGACAGCCACCATCTGCCAGACTCAAAAGAGCAGGGATCCTTTCTCCATTTAGGAACTTGATTCCTGAGGTAAGAGTGGATGGAAACAGAAATAAAGACATGGGTAAAGCTTTGGGAGATTCATAAGGAAGAGTGACACTGACCTTTTGCAGCTCTATGCATCTGTGACATTCTCCCACAGCCACTTTGAACTTAGCACCCTTGGAAAACAGATTTCAGACACCTCAAATGTTAGACAACAACATCACTGCTAACAGGATGTAGAAGAATTCCTTCTTTTTATCTCCAGAAATCATACATTTTTCTCAAGTTGAATTATTAAGAAGGTAGTTCAAGACTGATTGGGCTAAAAAGATACAACACAGCATGGGGCATCAAGGCTGGAAAGGTAAGTCAGATCCTAGTTTTAGAATTTAAAGCTTTTAATGTATTTTATATTAGGCAGTTTTGAAATATAGGGCTAAAAGAGCAATGGGAACAAAGATCAGAAATCCACATAGCTTCTCAAAAGAAATGGCAGAAACCACTGATTTAAACAGTCCTTCTCTCTATTTATCAGATATCTGGTCTTCAGAGTGTACCAGCTTTTACAGGAACAATCCTGATAGTGCTCTGCCTACAAAATTATGACTTAAGACATGGTGATCTTAATCCCACCAGGCAAAGAAAGGGTTTTTCCTGTATGGGTGCTGTAATTGCTAAGCTAAAATATGAAGTTGTTTCACATCCACCAATCTCCTCCTCCAGAAGTCCTATTGTAAAACAACGAAAAGTTCCTCCTGGAATTTTAGAGTCTGCCCCTATCAGACGAAGCCCCACTCATGAAAAAGGAAGCCTTGTCTTTGAATAGTGACTGGCTAAGGAGGTAAGTTCTAGGCTGCTCATACTTAGGCAGATCAGAACATGGATATGAGATAAGAACTCACTGTCAAAGGGAAGGAGAGCTATCAAGTGTATGCATCTAAAAGGCATAGGTAGAAAAATCACTGCCTTAGCAGAAGTTTTTATGACAGCGGTTTGAGATTCAGATCACTAAATACTGCCCAAGTCCTGTTTTTGGACATTTCTTTTATAATCTAACACTTTGTTGTAATTGTCAAAACCAATAATTCCAAATATATATATATATCAAGAAAGGCATATAGCTAGTGGATAGTATACAGGAGATATCAGAGGTCTGCAGTAATGATACAAGATCAGGGACTACAGCACAATAATAATTTAAATCTACACCTAGATTTGTTAAGAAGCACATCATTTATGATTGGAAAGGTGGGATCATTATTGTATGAAGTAGGATCATTATTGCATTCACTCAAAGGTATGAACACCTGAACAACAGAGTGACAACAGAGAAAATGTCTGTTCTTTCCAAGATTTATGTTACCCAGTCTAGGATACAGAAACTTTAAGGCAAATCTGGGGTGTAGAGGCACAAATGTGGATTGGATTGTGGCAGATGCATATGTATGGGCAATTTATGCATTTGAAAAGCTAAAGAAGGAGGGTATGGTTTGATAAGAAGGAATCTGACCACTTGACAAATTTAGCTCTTATTTACCAAGGGGAAATTTGCTTTTTTTTTGATGGATCTAAATATCCTTTAGTATTTACATCATTGCTCTGAGGCTATTAATAATCATGTCAGCTTGACATTTCTTGACGGGTTAATCAGGTCTATAGACTCAGTGAGACTTTAGTAGTCAGAAAAAAACCCAAAGCAACTTTATTTTAATGAGCTGCAGCAGCAGCAATGGAAACACCAGGCAGAGAGATGTCTGTAGCTTTTAAAGTTAATGAGTCCGTGTGAACAGCAGCAGCTTGAGAGAGGTTGAAAAGACCATTCCTCATTTGGACACCTGACAGGTCTTCATAAATGATCAAGCCATGTGATCCAACACAGAAGGTTGATGGAGAGTTAGATACAGATATTTGGGCATGACCTCTCTCATATTTGACCTTTAGAAAGTGTAAAGCATTATTTTTATCCATCTGTTTTTGTTGATATCCATTGATGGTAATAATTCAGATGTTATTGGAGATTATTAGGAGGTCAGTTTTTCAGTTTCAAATATCATGCAAGTTATTTATGATTTTCAGTAAGTGATATACATTAAAACTTCCATAGGATTTATTGTTTCTAGGGATCAATGGAAATAAGTCTCTATCCCGGTTACTGGGAAAGGGGTGGATTTTTAGTGCTGTGTGGGTGTGACCAAGTGGTTTATTCCATACTATCCACATCCTCGCTGGGGATGTGGATTCAGCAGGAAAAAAGGAGTCTCAGAACTGGAAGTTCTCAATTTTCTGAATACCGTGTGGTGTGGGTACAGGAACAGCCACCGTGTCGCCTTTGTCTGGAGACCACACGGGGACGACTGTAAGGAAGTGTTTGTTTTTGTTCCCAGTGGTGAATACCCCTTTGTTGGTAAAACACTTTCTCTTTTGTAAACTTTTACTATTAATATTCCTGTTGCTATTGTGTTTGTTTCATTCCATTGCTCTGTGCCTTTAGGAAATTGTTATTTCAACTCCTAATCTCTCAGTTATTGTCCCTCCCTTACCAGAAGGGGCAGGGGAAGGGGAGTGGCTTGTTGGAGTTTCATTTCCCTGCTGGTCTTAAAACCAGCATAGTCCCTTAAGACTCTGACTCCAGAATCTGTTTGAAGCACAGGATTTTTCTGCTTAACCTTGTAAAATTGACTTTTTGCAATGGTTAAATTTAAAGAAGTAGTTAATGTAAACCCATTTATTCATTCAAGCATTCATACGTTCATTAAAAAAAAAATACAGATTTTTACATTTCTGGACCCTAGTTCTGCAGATCAGGACATGTTTTAAATACAATTTCACATCCAAACGACTACCTTGAAATCTAGTTTTTTTTTTAAATCTGCAAAAGAGAAGTATAAAAAATATTGTGGAGAAAATAAACAAAGCCCCTTATTGTCAATAAAAATACCATTACTCACAGAGAAAACAAGCAGGCTCATATCAAGTCAGTAACTGTACAGGTAGCCCAGTACATACCTCCAGCATCAAACTCCAGCTGTGCAAGTGGAGGGTAAAGAAAAGTACCAAATAATTCTCTACTAAGCTTCAGTTATTTTTGGTTCTGTGAATTTCCTGAGCTATATGTGGTTTTTGGGGCTTCAGTGACCATCAGTGAATGTCTTTTCCATCTGTTCCTTCAGACTGTCCTTAGCTGTCCGTAAACTTTGCACCCACAGCATCCTTTGGCAAAGAGTCCTTATGGCCATGTGTCTGGTGTCAGACTTTTTTCCCCTTGAATCTCACTTTTTCTTTTCTTTTCTATCCTGTATATATTTTTTTTATTCCAAAACAGAAGGAATAGTCAAGGCATATGCACCCTGCCTATGTCATCATAATTTTGGAGACGTCTATTCCATCCCCCACCTCCCCATCCCTCTCTTTTCCAGACTAAATCCAGTTTACTCAGTCAGTCATTCTCCTAGAAGGTATTTTATTAATTTAGCAGAACTGAAAGCTATAATGACCATAATTAGTTGCATAAGAGTGCTAACACATTTTGGATTAAGAACAGTGATTGGGATATGGGAAGATAATTCAGTGAAAAATAGATTAGGAGACAATGACAAGCATGTCCCTGTTAGTTACATTTTCAACTCCAATTGTCTCAGAATTTGTCTGTGACACTGGTTTAATGAGGGAATTTTACCCTCTTTGAAAGATTAATTTTTTCATCTTGAAGAGAGAGAAGAGGGATGCTGCTTTAGTTGGCTTTTTATCAACAGTTCTGATATAGTTAAAATATGCTGAGTATTTAGGACAATATTATATCTAAGTAGTAAAAACATATATTTCATTTTTTTTCCTTTCAAATACTATAACCATTGAACCGTGAAAATGAGGAGAACAGAAATAAAAATAATATTCTTTCTGTGACTAAAAGATGGAAGAATATTATACTCTTTTTATTGTTTATCCAATTTTTTCCTACAAGAGATCCAGTTGCCTGTGGTTTTGTCTGTGATTTCAAAAATAGTAGAAACAAGAGCTGGTCTGATGCCAAATAGAAATGACTGTGGCACTAAACTAACATTTGGATTTGCAGAAATCCCCTGCCTAAATCTGAGATGTCAGTCCAGATTTAGGGTTTTGTCTTATTAAAAATAAACTGTTTAAAACAGGAGTTTATATCAAGCTTCTATTTCAGTTAAATGCAAGAGGGATTCCTTCTAGCTGACATTTAACTCAATGTTTCTACATATTTATATTGCACAGGGAAGTATAGCTGGATTTTGACCATATTCTATTCTCAGAAGAAGTGAATGAATAATTTTTAGGATTAACTGTTTCTAAGGAATCTATCTTTGTTTTATGTGAACAGATCAATTTCTCTCTAAATTATCTGTAATTCAAGGCTATTCTATAATGATACCTGCTATGTTACTCTACTGATGGACCGTAACTTTACAAACTGAAATAATGCTGCTTAGGTCACATGGCAGTGTTGATAAGACATAAGGTATTTGTCCTGTTCCCTGATTACACAAACATGCACAGACTTCCAGTCTCAATGCCTTCTAGCCTTACATTTAAATTTGGGTTTTGAAATTACTTCAAAATCCATTTTCCATGAACATGAAATGCAATCACTTGCATATTGTCAAAAAAATATCCAAAAGGAACATGAACATAAATAAATCTAAATTAAATTTCTCTTAAAAATGGCAGTAGAAAATCTAAGGTATAATTTTCCCAGCTTTTAGTTAAAGATGCTAAGGGATTTCATGTAAATATTATTGGAAGGTGATATCCTCTCTTTTTGCAATGCAGACACGCTGCTCATTTTGTCCTAATCCAGCTGCTGAGGTATTCAGTATTTCCGTGGCAATTTCTTTATGGGAAAAGGCATATATTTCACTTTTATATCCCTAAAGATTAACAATAGCTCAAAATTATGTTGCATGTAGAACTGTGCTATGTTTTCATTAAAAAATCTTAGTTGCACATTGCTTACTTTATGCAGAAGTGAGCAAAACTTGATTCATGCTTCTAAAGACTTGTGAAGTTTTTGTTATCTGAAGAGACTGGCTTTTTGTACTTACTGACACATAGTTCTGAAGGTAAAGTTCATAAAGGAGCAGTCCCCCTCCCCCAACATCTTTTCCCTCTAAATTGTAATTTCACCTCTTCATTCTCAGCTAAGTGTGTTTCTTCTAACTCCTTTTCTGTGAAAAGCAGAAATAGTCCTCACTTTGTGGTGAGTCCTTGGGTGATTGAGAGAGTGCTTCCTGGCACCCTCCTGTTTTCTGACTGCTGGAGACTGCAGCCCAGTTTTGGAAAGATATCTTTCCTCTGTTGTGTTCTTGAATGGAGACTAGTCTGTTTTGTTCTTTTGCACCGATTAATTCACTCAGAAGCCTATGATATTCCAAATCTTAGGTTTAGCAGAGGCCATGCACTGGAGCCAGTGATATGGAAGATGTGAGAGACTCATATATTTCAAAATATAGGCAGACCTGGCTGCTTTAATCTGTAAAGAGATGATGAGGGGCCAGAGACAACTGTGAGGAGACAGAGATTGCAATTCATTTGGGAAAGGGTAAAGGCATAGAAGGAAACCCTGCTTGAAAACTGGAAATGAATGTGTTTTCTGTGTTCAGGAGGAGGTCTGTCTCTCAGGCTTCCTTGGCCTGGCATTACACGCAGGATCTACAGTTGCACTAAAACCTCTGTGGCTCCAAAGCCTTTTTTGGGCAGGAGGGAATGACAGTGGCAGTGAAGGCTGTCTGTGCAGAAACAGTCATGGAGAAGGGACACTGTGTTCCATGCAGTAAGTATGCACCCCCCAGCCGCAGCCATGACAAACCCAACCTGTCTTGTTGTCTAGATGTGTCCAGAGGATGCCATGTACTCCGTTTGGGGCAAGTCCTGTGACTCCAGGTTGCTGTCCATTTGCCTTAGGAAAGAATTAATTGGCTGATATGGGGCAACTGAATAATACATTTTGGGGAAGCATGTAATTACATCTTGGGTGCTTAATTTAGGGGAGAAGCCCAGTCTGAGAGACAGCAAACCCATGTTTTCCCTTAGCAGTTTGAATGACTTTATTATGGGTCCCACTTAAAATCTGTGGTGAGCTGCACATCTGTTCTTCTCTGATGAAAGCTGTTCATTCCCTGAATGTCCAATAAAGCCAGCTTCCTAAATACTTTACATAAACTGTATTGACTGTTTCATAGCACTGGAGTTCTAGGATTTATCTATGATAATGAGTATTTTTTAGTTTCATATTGCTTCTCTTGTACCACAATTTATTCAAAGGCTCCCTAATAAATACAAAAGAAAGCTGTCAAACAGTGTCACAGGAAATGACAACATATGCCATGCCATAACTCCCAGAATGTGAAAACATGAGAATCCTGACTTAGAAGGCATGTGCATCTGCTAACTTTTAGAGAGCAGGACATTTAGAGAGGCTCTTGAGAGATTAAAAAATGTAAATATCATTCAAAATTGCAAAGAGAAAAATAACAGAACATGTTCTTACAATGAGCATGATATGTTGCTTCTCTCAATAGTTAATGATTTGATTTTTTCTGGAATGATGTTCACCAGATTCTCTAAAGAAGCTGCTGAAAATGTCCTTTGGAAAAGTTTCACAGTGTGTTCGCTGTTGAATGGTGCAATTTTTCCAACCATGCAAACTCAAGAAAAGTGTAGAGAATGAAAAAATCCCACCACCTTCTATTCAGTTTAGGATTTCTTTGGCAAAATATCCACATAATTCCTTCTCAATGGAAGATTCAGCTCAGGTTAAGACACCTAAGCACTGTTGTTTTCAACTAGAGTAGCTAAGCTTCCACAGAAGTCAATAACCCCGTTGTATCTGTGGGCTCTCAGGACACTTGCAGCAGACCAGCTGCCTGAGGCAGGAATTCAGGCACCTCAGCTCTTGCCTCTAGTGCTGTTTTAGGTGTCTGATGGTATTTAAGGCATCTGCAAGAAGCTCAGAAACGCAACTGGAGCAGCATCTGGAAGTTCAGTGTGAATTCTTATGATGTTATTTTCATAAAGCACTCACATCATTTATGCAACAGAACTGACAAACACAGCAAGGAGATTTTTTCCCCATTGTATTTACAAAATGTATCCAATTAATTTGTTCCATTAAGAACTAAAGAGCTCAGAATCTGATTGCTGATTTTTATTGCTGAGTATAATGTTTGTTCTATTAAGGTCTGCAGAGATGTTGTATAGAGGTCCTAAAAAACATTCTCATATTGATGACAAGCACAGGATACTTCTTTGTTTTTTACAAAATAAAGAATTTGGATCATCATGGGCTTTTTGGGGTTGTTTTAGCTCTTGTGGTGGGAATATACTCCATGTCTTCCATATATAGATTTAGAAATTATGTATTGAAAAACTGATTATACAATCATTATGACCACTATTACATTTAATAGTAATGCAAAGAGAATTAGCCTTCACACATCTTAATTGGCATTGGGGTAACATAAATATCCAGACACATTCAGTGACAATAAAGTCAAGTGTGAAAACAAAACAATACTATTCAATGCATGTTCCAGTAAGTATTTTAGTCTTTTGTGTGTTGACAATGTTTCCATAAAAATAATTTTAAAAATCTTCAACCATTTTTTCATGCATTAAAAATCACAGAAACCCTGTGCAGTATGCATTGATATTTCATATCCATGAGTTTTCACAGTTAATTACCATACTTTTAATTTTAGCAATAAGTGAAATGTCCTCTTTCCAAAATTTAAAAACCTGAAATGAGGATGAACAATGAGATACAGACTTGAAAACAAGGGGATCAGTCCAAAAGGAGAGCCATTAGTCAGTATTTACAAAAGCTCATTTCTGCCCTTCTCTGTTGCAGCAAGTACATCTTCAGCCTTTTCCAAGCTCTCCCACTTCCCAAGCAGATGTTTCATTAGCAGCCCTGGAAGGTCCCCAAAATCAGGCTGTTTTGGAATGACAGAAGGAGTAAGCTCTAAGTGTTGGAGTGCTTACAGAGAAGGCTCTGCCAGACACAACCTCCTTTGTGCAAAGAGGATCGATCTCCAGCACCCTGCTGACCACTTGCTGGGAAATCTGACATGGGAAGGGGATTCCCCCCTGGAGAAAGCCAACACTGGAAATTTAAGGCTATGTGTGTTTTAATCAACTTCTTTAAACAACTGGTCTAAGCAAAACTGTATTTCTGAGTACCCATGTGGGGCCATTAACACTGGATTTATTCACAAGATAGTATTTCACTGACAAGTCTGTGCTTGACAAAAGCCTAAAATGTGTTGCATACACTTAGGGGCCAAATAATTTCCCAATTCCTCATTTGTTGTGGAAGGGTTCAGTTTAAATATATTCCACATTTGACTTTCTTCTTCTTTTTTNTAGAAAGAACAATTTCCTTTGAGGAAGATGATTGCACAAACCCCTCCTCCCTCATTTTTGATTATTTCTTGGAAAAGGTTGAGCATATTTTTCATCTCTTTGATTTTATGAGATGAACATAGCAGAGAATGGCCTCAGCAAATACAGCTTTTCCTTATGAGCCCTGGCCCTGAATTATCTTGTCATGGTTACAAATATCTGTACAAAAAACAGTGTTTCTTTGCTGCATTGCAGAGAATAGATAAAAGCTTGGTTAAGTTTATGCATGCTCAAGTAAAATGTTACATTTCCTAACTAGCAAAACAAAAGCATAAGGCAAAGGTGGCCTGAAACACTCTGAAGTGTTGCCAACTTTCTTTCCCTTTTATAGATCACCAAGTATTTGCAAATAATTTAAGGAAAGAGAATAAATAATATAATTTCTATCTAGCTCTAGGTCACTTATGCCGTTTTACAACAGACTTTGGGAAATTCTTTTGATTGAATGCCATTAAGGTAATTTGGGCAGGAAACTATAGTCTCTGCCAGTGGAACAAATAAGGTATTTTACTAGAAAAACTGAGATCTGTTTGGTGTATTTCTAATTGATATTTCCAGATCTTTCCATATACACTGTGCCTAGTTTGTTAGAGGTTGCCTGTGGAAAAGAATACTTCACATCCAGAAAGGCTAATGCACTGGGCCATTTCAGGATACCTTATAATCTTTTTTGTCAAACTTCCTTGCCAATATCACCAGAGCATTAAAAATCTGCTAATGCAAAAGGGAAACATTGACGTTTGGGGTAAAACCCTTCCAATTCAAACAGAAAATTAATTAAAAACATGCAAGATAGTCAAGAACTAGATAGTAAACACTTGGCTTCAGAAGGTAGAAATTAACTATTTTGCTTTTTAATTACCAGTGATACACAGAAAATAATTATGACACAACTTTTATTTTTCATCTTTTTCTTCTTCCCTCCCTCCCCACTATCCACAATTTATGATATATTTTCAGGATAGCTGGACCATGAGCTCTCCTGACTGGAAACCCTAAAAGGAGTTTAAATGAAAGGAATATTTTTTGTTTCTTTAGACTTGGCTTGTTTCTGTTGCAAGGTTCTAAATCCTGCAAAAATACTCTACCACTGTAAAAATTGGCCAGAATAGATACTTTCTATATGAAAATCCATTAGGATTTTGAATTAACACAGAGTGCATTGTGGCATGAAACTGCCATGTTCCTAAATGCCTATAGCCTACATTAATTTCTGTCTGAATGTAGCTTTGGCTATTTTGGGGAAATGTTGGTGCTCAGTGTTTTAAGGCAACAATTTTACCAGTGATTTCAAACAGAAATGCTGGTCAGGAGATCATAGCCACTCAAAACAGGTCTCCACAGCTCACACTGTGAAATTGTCTGGAAAGTACTTTCCTATCATTTATATTAAAATCATATCTGATTAAAAGAGAAATGAAGCACAAACACTTGTGTTGGTTTAATTAGCTTTTAGACTGCTTTAAAGTAAACCTGAAATTACATCAGAGTAAGGTAAACATATTTCTTTTATCATCCTGATAAAATCATACCATGGTATTTGTCACCTGAATAAATCCATAAAGTACCTTCTTGTAAAGCCAGAGGGCTCTCTGCTATGGTGTAGTAAATACTATTCTAAAAATCAAAATCAGCTGAGATGAAGGTTGTTATATCCTGTTCATACAAGCCTGGTTTCTTCTTTTTTTTTTTTTTTTTTTTTTCCCAAATTGAACTAGCTTTTGGCTATTCCTTGTAACACAAGTTTAAAGTTCTGTAAGCCAACAGGAGTAAAAATCAAAATAAGGCAAATCCAGCTCTTTCAGTAGCTGTACTTCTTGAACCTCAGCTTGAAACATCCCTCATTTATACAAGATTCAGTCAACTTGTGTGCAGGATATTTTATACTCTTATCAGAAGTGTGGGAGGAAGCAGAAACTGCTAAAAAGTGCTTTTGGTGCACTTGAAAAAAACAGACATTGTTGATGGATGATGTACTGAGACAAATAAAAATACTACTATGTAAGGGATCCCAGGATGCAATATAAACTATCACAGCAAAGAGGGCTCAGCTCTTTTCAAAACTGCAGGCTGGATGCTAATTCTGGCAGTCACTCTCTGGTCCTGTGAGAGTGAGTCATGCATCGCCTGCAGATACAGCGGTAGCACGTGGGGCTGAGAGCCCCTCGGCCCCCGCTGCAGCTCCCCGCGCTTCGTGCAACCCAGGAGCGAGGCAGGAACCCACCTTTCCCCATTTCTCTTTAAAAGGTGCATTCCCCTGCTTCTCAATGCCGCTAGAACAAGCTTAGTAATGAAAAGAAGTTGTGCAAATTGAGGAGAATAGGCATTTCTGTATAAAGAAAGTAGCATAAATATTTTACACAGGAATCACACACCCACTTAAATCTAGTGAATAAAGTTACACTGTGTACTGTAGAATTATACTTTAAAGTTATGACTCACTCCAGGATAGTAGCAGATGTTCGTGAAGATCAGCACAAAAAAAAAAAATTAGGAAAAAATGTCCCCATACACTCCTAGTTTTCTCCCCACATCATTACAGAGATGCACGACACTTCTCTCTCTAACACTTTGAGTGAGTCAGTCCATACAATAGGAATAAGTGCAGAAAAATACAAGTATTTAATGAGAATCAAGTATGCAGGCAGAGTCAAGGGTTTAAAGACTTTCTTCTGGGAATCAAAGATTTATATTTTAGATAAATTACTTCATCCAGTGCTGGGACAGATACAACAGTTACAATTTTCTGGACATATGAAAAAGAATATAGAAACACATGAAGATGCACCATGTTCTCGCGTGTAAACACAGGATTAGGAAGATGCTGCTAGAATCATCCTGATAATCAGAATTGTTGAAGGATGTGGGGTAGATCAGAGTTTGGGAACAGGCTACAAAGTAATCAAGAATCTGGGAGAAAAACCCTTCTGCTGTGAAGCTTAAGTGGTTTAAAGTGGTTCTTTTTGGTTTAATCAAAAAGAATATTGAAAGGCAAAGCAGTCACCGTACCTAGACACTGATAGGTAGAAAACAAGCCTTACATCTGTTCAGTCTGGTTTGCAAAGCCTTCCAGGATCTTGTGACTGAAAGCTGACCTTTGTCCAGTTTACCCTTAGAATTTCCTGGAAATTCATAAGGGTAGGAAAACCTCAAAACAACTTTCAGGGGTGATAGTGGAAGGACATTGTCTGGAATGTTTAAAACTAAATTTGATCTCTGTAAACACTGGCTTCATACACCGTATTAAATAGTATCTGAATGTTAGTATCTGAGTAACTTTGGTGGTCTTTGTGATTTTGTTTTGTTTTTTGAGAGACAACCTGCAGACATTTTCCTTCCTTTTCTTAGGCTCAGCTTCACTCACCATTCCTGATTCCTATAATCCCTGCTCCTTCAGTGGTGCAGAGGGTTGGGGAATAAGATTTGTTGTCAGTCCATAACAGCTCTCCTCTGCTGCTCCTTGCTCCACACCCTTTTCCCTTGCTAAAGGGTGGGACTCCATCAGGTTGACCATTCCTACCAGATAACTTGTCCCTGTGTGAGCTGCTCCCCACAGGCCACAGTTCCCACCAGCAGCCTGATCCTGTGGTGGGTGGTCGGTCTCCACAGGCTGCAAATTCCTTCAAGTGTGCAACCACATGCTCCTGCATGGCATCTCCTGCATGCTCCTGCATGGCATCTGCCATGGGTTGTTTGGATATCTGGTCCACTGTGGACTTTCATGGGCCTCAGGGGAACAATCTGAAGCACTGTGGTCTTCTCCAAGAGTTGGAGAGCCATGGTGGTCCAGCAGCTGAAGCACTCCTTCTCTCTCCTTTTCCATTGACCTTGCTGCCTTCAGGGCTGTTTCTCTCACATCTTTCCTCACCCTTCTCCACCAAGCAGTATTTTGCCCTTTTCTCAGTACACTTTCCCCAGGTCACCACCATTGGGGTTGCTGGGCTCAGCTGTTTCCTGCAGTGGATCTGCTGGAGCTGACTGGAACAGGCTGTGCCCAGCATGGGGCAGACACAGCCTCTCCTGGATCACTGAACTCAGTACAAGGATGACTAACTGCAGTGCAACCACCTGTGACACAGAGCAGGTCACTGTAGGTCTTTTATTTGTTTCTTCTGGCATTAAACACCATAAAAAAGTATTCTGAAATTGTTTCATGGCCAACAGGGCACAAGTGCTGAAAGAATGGGATCAGGTAGCATGAAGTTTTCACACCACACCACTAAAAATACGTGACAGCATCCAATTAATTTTATACAGGCTAGTGAGAGATGGCAGCTAGATGCCTACTTTATTTGCTACCAGTTTATGTTGCATTCAGAATGAGGCCTTTGAGACAAAAGGCTCTTTTTCATTTTGCCAGCATGTGAGATCAGTCTGCTAAGGGTGAAGTCATATTGTGGTGGTTCAGTTGTGCAAATTTGATAGCACTATTACTTTCAAGTCACCTGCAGTATGCTGGTCCTGCTCCACAGTGCAGTGCCCTACCACCTCCACAACAGGCACATGATTCAGTGTGCGTTCAATTATAGATGAATTTTTGCATCTAATAAATAAAGCTGTTCACATTATATAATATATCATTGTAACTCACAAAGGAATCTCCCCAAACCCTCTAAAAAGACACTTGTCTTCCTAAACAAATCCAAAAAAACATTTAGAAGGTCTTCAAACTACACCAAACCAAAATAGAGGAATACTTTGAAAAAATCTGTGACAATAAAAGCGTATATGTGTGTATATCAAAGGCTTCCTTAACATAAATAGAGCAATACAGATTCATGGCTGCAGATAAGATCATTCCTAAACTTTAAGTCACTAGCCAAATAACTTCCTTGAGCTGAAACGGTCCTCAACCTGTGCATGTTTGAGTTAATAATGTGTAACTCAAGGGGGCATATGTGCTCCCTGAGGCAGTGAGGAAGTGAGTTGAAATCCAGCTTAAAACAGCTATACACCTGCAGAAAGCTCCAGGTTTTACTGTCTCAAGATCTCCAACTTCCTGACCAGGAAAACAGACCTTTGAGGTTTCAAAAAATGAAATGTAAAATGAGTTTGTAGACTATTGGGCTGAAGGTCAAAAGTATATAAAATAAATGCAACAAAACAAAACAAAAAAAAAGTTGACAAAATATTGTTGATTGACTTTTTGGTCAACATCTGCCTGAGGAAGGTCCTACTCTGTGGAGTGTCCAAGACAGGGAAGAGACAGAGGAGATAAGGAAGGTGTCAGGGAGTAGACTCCCCTCTGCATACCAGCCTTCCTGCTCTCTCAGCACTGGCTACCAGCACTTCCTCCTGCCACATGGTCCTCTGGGCTGGCAGACCCATGCTCACATCTTTGTGACAATGTAGCTGCAAAGTAGTTTCTTTGCTTTTATTATTATTATTTTTCCAATTGACTTTATTTTTATTTGTGAACCTCAGTTTGCATGTCTTTAATGTTAACGTCTTGTCTGGAATAATTACTCCAGACATGCAGATCACTGGAGGAAATATATTAATTTAAGATGATTCTCTTCAAAGGTAGATGCCCCAAGAAGGCACCCCAGCCAAGGAATGACTGTTTCTCTCCCTTGATTGTAAAGGGAGTCTGAAGAAAGAGCTCTGTCATGAACTCTTGAATCCAGCAGATGTCTAATGGCAGGTCAGTATCTGCATCCTAGACATCATATTGGAGAGCCTGGAGTTGAGAGTAGAGAGAGTTGGACACCTTGGAGTAGGTGATCCTTGAATATTCACCAACCTTCTTGGGCCCATTTTCCCTTCAGGGCTTTAAGCCATGGTGTGTGACCAAGCAGATCCTTGAAGAGGCCAAAGTCTGCTCTCCTGAAGTTCAGGGTAGTGAGCTTGCAGTGTGCTCTCCTCACTGCCCTTGGTCTTGAGTTCCAATATTTCATGGTTGCAGCTGTTAAGCCTCATATTTGCCACCAGCACCTTCTTGTTGGCAAGAAAAAGGTCCAGCATAGCACCTCTCCTCCTTGGTTCCTCTATCACTTGGAAAAGAAATTATCCTCAGTACAATCCAGGAGCCTCCTGCATTGTGCATGCCTTCATCTTCTTGGTCTTTCTGGTCAGGTGGCCTGACCCCTGACCCCTGCTACAATGTCACCTATCCCTGCCCTCCTTTTAATCCTCATCCATAAGCTCTCAGTCATCTCCTCATCCATCCCACATCAAACATCACATGCTCCAGCTGGTCACTGACATGGAAAGTGCCAATGTCCTCGTCTACCCTGCTTGTCCTTTCTAAAGAGCCAGTGTCCTTCCATCCCAACACTCCAGTCACAGGATTCATCCCACTGTCTCCATGATGCCAGTAAGATCACAGCCCTGCAGGCATGGCCGTATCTTTGAGTCCTCTAGCTTATTTCCCATTCTCTGTCCATTTGCATACGGGCATTTAAATTGGGCCCCCAATGAGGCTGACTTCCTGGCTGGAATTCCTTTGTGTTTTTCTTCAGGTGCTCCTTGCTGACCTGTGATCCCTCTCCAGGCTCTGAGCATCTATTGCTGACACAGGCATCAGATTGGTGAGGGTAGGATGGACTGAGGTTTCCTCTCCCTGGCAAGTTTAATTTAAAGCCCTCTCCACCTGCTTGGCAGCCCTATGGCCTCTGTATGTGCCACAGGTACCTCATTCTTGATTCCAAGGCTGTGCAGAGCCCCTTTCCACTGGGATCCATACAAGGGTGCATGTGCACCAAGTCCAACTGAGCAGGTGTCTGTTTCAGCAGAAGTTGTGAGTTTTGAGGATCTTGAAGAGTTAGGGTCCAAGTCCTATCCTTGAAAAAGGTACTGCAAAAAAGGAATGAGATTCTTGTTATCTCAGTGCTATGTTTTACTTTCTGAGAAGCTCTATTAAACTGAGAAGCTCTTTTAAAAAGTATATCATAAATCACTGAACAGTTGCCATTGTCAATCAGAGTCCTAACAATTAGCAGAATGTTAATTATAAAAGTGTCTAAAATTAATGAGAACAAGTAGATTAAAGGCATTAAAAGGCGAAGTAAAATATTGATCTTTTTTATTTTGCTTTGTTTATAAATTGCTCCTTTGCTCCTTCTCCTAAGTTAGTGGGGGGGAACGACTGTGTGGTGTTTTTTTTTTTGGTTTTTTTTTTTTTTTTTTTTTTT
>VZTR01007630.1:91866-103151 GCA_013400775.1 Chaetops frenatus
TTTTTTTCTTTGTTTTAAGTATAGCCCTGGACTTTAGACTGTTTCACAGGGTTATATGAGCTGGTCAGTAAATGGGACAGACAGAGTTTTGCTTGAAAAAAGGGACAGAAGCTTAAAAAATTTAACATTTAGCAAATGTCAAAACGTATCCTAGGCCAGGTTCTCACTTGGTACTGCTAGAAGTTCGTGTCTTTCATCTGTGGAATGGTTCTAGTTTCCGACAGGTGCACTCCCAGCCCACCAGCTCAATGTTTGCACCTTATACATCATAGGGGAAACAAAGGAATACTGAGAGAGCTTTATCTATTTGCCTAAAGTAAAAAAGCTGTTTTCTTACTGTTGAGTGCTATAAACTTGCTGGTTGAGTGCATGTGCTCAAACAAAAGGCTACATTGTCTTCCCTACTCCTTATAGTCTGTTGGATTTTCAGAGCTGGTTTTCTGTTTACCACAAACACAGAGGGTTTTGTACTCACTCTGACCTTTGGATCAGAATTCATCCTTTGAAGTGTTCATGATTTCTCTAGATTTGACTAAAACACATTTTTTCTTTGTGGTCTGGCTGAAATTCTTCTTTTAAGAATTGCTTGATGGGCAAAATACAAGGTCCTTCTGTTCAAGAAAGACACTGAGATACTGAGGCATGTCTAGAAAAAGGCAGCAAATCTAGTGAAGGGTCTAGAGACTAAATATTATGAGAGTCTGAGGGACCCAGGGTTCAGTCTGGGGAAAAGGCGGCTCAGGGCAGAATTTATTACTCTCTAGAACTACCAGTAAGGAGGTGGAGGTCAACCTCTTTTCCCAGGTGACCAGTGGCAGGACAAGAGGAAATGGCCTCAAGCTGTACCAGGGGAGGTTCAGGTTGGACATCAGGAAGCATTTCCTCATTGAAAGGGTGGTTAATCATTGGAATGGGCTGCCCAGGGATATGGTGTCATCACCATCCCTAGAGGAGTTCAAGAAGCGACTGGATGTGGCACTGAGTGCTGTGGTTTAGTTGACATGGTGGTGCTCAGTCAAAGGTTGTACTTGATGATCTTGGAGGTCTCTTTCAACCTTAATGGTTCTATCTTTCCATGTCTCCTTGGCAAAATTTATGTTTTTAAATGAATGAAGACAGCTTACATATCTACATGTTTACTTCTCAAGACACCCCCAAGGCCATCCTACTGCATCCTACTGTAATTGTGGCAGTATGAAGCTCAAAGTGGCTGAGGTGATTTCCTTTTTCTCTCAAGTAAGACCTACAATGGAGAAGATTAAATTTAATGAAATTACTTAGGTGACCCAGGAAACTTTCAGATGACAAATCAATGGAAGTAAAATTACCCCTCTGTGTCTTTCTGTAATGTATTATCTTCTTGACTTCTGTCTCTCTCTTCACCCTCCTCTGCTTCATAAAATAGTTTTTGAAATACTCCTGCCACTGTCAAAACTCACTCTGCTTTCACTTATGGAACTCCTCTCTGACACCTTCTTACGCTTCAGCTCTTGCTATATGACACTAAATTGGAAGGAACATTAGGCCCTACTGAGACACCTCAACAAATTAGAGAAATAGGCAATCACCAACCATACGAAGAGACATAATATAAGGTGTAGTTTTCTAGAACACTGATCTTCATCAGAATTAGTTTTATAAATAACCCTTTGAATTTGCTGTTTCATTTTTGAAAACAACACCTACTCAGTGTGGTCATGTGTGCCAGGGCAATGAAGAATTAAATAACAGACATTGTCAGAGCATTGATTCCAAAATTATAGCAACAGTTTACATCCCATGAAATTCCCATAGCTATATGTGAGACAATTCACTACTGCTTCCCAATGCTTGCCTACAGATTTAAGGCCTCCCTGTCATATCTTGGTGCAGTGTGGTACTTTATTCTGCCTTATTACAACTACTAATTTTACAGAGATAGAAAATCATCTTTCACTCAAAATATTTCCAGTAGTAATGTATTCCTTGCTCTACTGATTTCTATGTGTTTGGGCCCTCTAAGTGTTTAGAGAAACAAAACCATTTTTTAAAGATGTCTCAAGTGATTGGCTGCTGTTTCTACAGTCAGGTGAATGACCAGGAAACAGAAAGACACCATTCGTGTTGATCCAAGGAAACCTTCAAGGAGACTTAGAACTGCCTAAATCTCTTGGGGTTAAAATGAAAGTAGGAACAACAAGAAAAGTGTGTGTGTGGGTCTCAAATAATTGTGTTTGTTCTTTAGACTTTTAGACCTTTAAAACATCCTAGTCTGATAAGATTTCTGTATTTACCAAATTTTCAGTTTTCAACTGCTGCTGCTGAATTTAAAACTTGCAAGAAATTGCAGCAGACTTTCACTACATTATCTTTGTACATCCAACACTTTATCCTGTCTTTGCCTGGGATAAAGATAATTTTCTGTTTTGGTTTTAGGATGAGAATAATGTTGTTAACACACTGATTTAATTGTGGCTGAACAGTATTTCCACTAACTAAGGACTTTTCATCTTCTCATCTTCTCATTTTCATCTTTTCACCAGCAAGGACACTGGTGGGCCACAAGAACCTGGGAGGGAACACAGGCAAGACAACTGATTCAAACTGGCCAAAGGGATATTCCATGTCATAAAATGTCATGCTGGACAAAAAAACTGGGGGGAATTGAATGGGGGTGTGGTGGACTGCTGCTCAGCAACTGATAGCTCAGTGGGTGGTGAGCAACTGCATTGTGCACCACATCTTTTGCATATTTTTTTATCATTATTATTTTGCCTTCCTTTTCTGTCCTATTAAAGTCTTAATCTCAACCCAATAGTTTTACCTTTTTTTTCCAATTCTCTCCCCTATCCCACTGTGGGGCAGTGAGTTGTTTATCCTTCTAGGTTAAATCAAAACAATCTTTTATGAGGCCCAGTTTGGGACTTGAAGAGTTGAGATAATGAAGATGTGACCAGAACATGTAAAAAAAAAATTGTTACAAGCATTCATTGTACTAATTTAATAGTCATTGGTCACAATGTTGATTTATTTACTCTCAGAGTTGGTTCACTTGTTCTCAGGTTTGCGTATGCAACACCTTACTTGCTGCATCTGTTTCCTGTTGTGCTGCTGGTTGGGTTAAGGTTATAATTTTGCTGCTCATTTTGTGTAATACTGGCTTATGATAAGATAAAATTGCTAGTTGTGAGACTAATCTGGTATTTGTACTCAGTATAGATGCCATCTCCATATTGCAAGAACCATCTATCAGAACTATTAATAATTACACCTTTTACCATTTCTCAAACAAGGAGCCTCCAGGCTGTCTCTTGAGAATGTTGAATATCCTTGTGGTGTTCAACCAGCATTGAACTCCTGAATGTGTTGCATATCTTACTTGAGGTTAAACAGCTCTTTAATAACACCACCCAGAGGTCTGCCCTGAGGCTGGGTAGCTGTGAGTGGCAGGATGTGTTGGATAGAATGGACAAGTACCAAGGACAGTGGGCGCCTCCAGTGTTTTGGAACTTTACCCCTGAACAAGTCCAGAATCCTGAAAAACTACTAAAATATTTGGGAAAAATATGCTGTGACCCTAGATATTTCAGAGAGGCAAAAATCACAGGAACACAATGTGCTGGGGCCTGGTCCATCTCTTTTAAGCCATGTGCATCACCCTCAAAGGCAGGAGAAGGTCTGCGGATCTGAGAACAAAACAGGAGACACCACAGCTAGTCCAACACCTGCACTGCAGCCGAACCCAAAAACCAACCCATGCTGGTATCAGTCACTCGTATACACAAGATGATGATATATTGGAAGTCAGATAATTTAGAAAGGAAATAAATTCCTGCCAAGAGGGGGAAGGAAGTGGAAGTGGACAAAGCAGACTACTCCAAAGCACGACCATCACATGACAAGGAGGAGGGAGAGGCAGAATTCATAAATGAGGCAGTAACTCAATCCCTGTTCCTGGGGGAGCTACAGAATATGTGAAAAGATTCCAGCTGTCATCCAGGTGAACCCATTGTCACCTGGCTGCTCTGTTGCTGCAATTGGAGCATCTGGGATCACTTCCTAGGGAAGGGGGCATTGACAAGACAATGGGGAAGGGACACAAGTACCCAACCTCTGGAGAAGATTCTTGTCAGGCATGAAGGAAAGGAATCTCTTCAAGGAAGATGCTGTATGTCACCCGGACAACTGGACCAACATGGAGGGAGGTTTTCAGTACCTGAAGGAATTAGCTGTGCTAATGTGATTTATAATCACACTCTTTTGCATATTCTTTTATCCAGACCACAAGAAGCTATCCAAAGATCCAGATGAAGTCAAGTGTACATAACTCATGTAGTGAAAGTTTTGTACAGAGCTCATCATCAGCATGCACCAACTCCTTCATTTGTAGTAATGGCCTAAAAAGGTGTTGAGGGGAAAATGGTGGATGAATTGGCTAGCCAACTCTGTCAATAGGGGGGAAGTCTTTCTTCATTCCTCTGGGCCTGCATCTTGGCTGTGAACAAACTGTCATGGGAAATCCAGCAATTCAAAAAGGATAGATTCTACTCCTCACCTGTACAAAGCAGTACCTCAGGTATTAGAAATAAGAGCTCCTCTGTTTAAGAGCAAGGATATACACCATGGAGCAACTGCAGTTTGCCTGGGGGTCCACAGAGGGCACACTAGGAAACGGGATGGAAGTTCTACCTCAGCCCTAGAGGTATTGGTGTCTGAACTGAAAGGATAAAAGTTAACAAAAAGAGAAACCCTTTTGTACAAAATTTCCAGGAAAATTGCTGCTTCAGTTTTCGGTGGACAGTTCCAAAGACAGTAGAAAGGCTGATTTTAGTTCTAATATTAATAAAGATATTTTTTTATTTGTATTTATGAGAAGGGCATAACAAACACTGTGTCCAGGACACAGGAGCACTGCCTTCAGCCAGGGACAACATAGTTTTTTGGACTGTGTGGATCCAATTGGCCTGGCACATCAGACCCACAAGCTCTAGCAGACACTGGTGTTGTGTCATCAAGGCATAAAGGGGCAGAACCCACCTGGATTCTGTGACAGAGAGGATTTAGCTTCATCATCATGTAGGTTATTAATGAAAATATGAAGCAGTATTGAGTCCTGAGGAGTGCTGGTTGTGACCAGTCTCACTGTGACAAAACTGGTCTGTGTGATGTCAGACCCCATGTGTTGTACCATGGCTTTTGGCATAGATACTTTCATCTCCTAAGCTATGTTGTTATAATCAATGGAGAGACTTAATTTGTGGTTCCATAAGTAAGATCTGAATAATCTTTTAATTTACAATTACTCAGTAGAGCATGCCTGGCCATTCTAAGCTACATTGAGCTTGGGGATCTGGTTAAAATCTGGTTAGAATTTGTTTTCATCAGTGAAAATGCAAAGTTTTCAATGTAAGCATATCCAGTATAAGGGAATAATTTTAAAATATCTTTCCCATCTAAAGCACATATTTCTTCTGAACATTTGGGCACATTAAGAAGTTTTTCCAGGGTCTGAGGCTGCTTATTCCAGTGGGCTATTTTCCCACTTAACAATAAAAAAAAAAAAACAAAAGGATTTCTTTTATACAAATTTTAACACATTAGCAAAATGCATTTTTCTTTATATATAAAATCCTTCTGGAATCTCTCAGAAATTATATACAATACATGTGGTGCTACATATAGTTTTGAATCATAATGGCTACATAGCACTTGCATGTTACAGTTCTCTTCCTCTCAACACAAGACTGGTTTCCACATCCTTCAGAAGCACCAAATTATTGTTTTGGGGCAAATCTATTTTTCCTTGCTGACAAGATCTGTTGACACACAAGTGCTCACATTTGAGACTCTTACTTTTTCTCTTTTTCTCTTTTAAATAAGAAACAGATACTCTGGGAGATTTTCATGGCACATTTTCTGTTTGTTTCAGCAAATGGAAAATGATTATAAATAATATTGTTTCTTAATGAGCTTCAGTGGGTATAATCAAGTGACAGGACTAAACAAATCCATTTCTATATTCCTTGGCTGCCAGCAGCCTGAAGCATTCATCAATTGATCCCCTTTAAGCTACAATAAACCATTTTCTGTCTTGCTTTGGTCTCTTACCAGACCCAGACCACCACAGTAACTTATTTCACATACATCTTTAAGTTTTAGGACCTTTTCTCAACTTTCCTGGGGATGGGAATGGAGGAAAGCAGATAATATTTTGCTCGTGCCTTTTCACAAAACTAATAAATTCAAAGTTTCTTATCTCACCATTTCTTATATGTGAACAGCTGATCCTTTCTTTAATGAAATGCTGTTCAGGTTTATCAGTGGACAGATGATAATGTTTGTTCATGATGACAAGAGTATTGCCTTTTTATAGGCAGGAGTGAATGTTGCCTGTGGCAAAGAATTTTAGTGCTGGAGTATGTGAGCCTTTTTTCCCAGTATTTTAATTTCCAGACAAAAACTCTGTCATGCTCTTTTCCTAATGTTGTGATGATATGCTTTGAGACTGACAAAAAGGTCTTGGATATTTCTAGGTTGATTGATTCCTAATTTTTATTCTTGTGAAATTTTATTTTTTGCATTTTTGGATATACTGAAGTCTTTCACCTTGCCCTAACTCTTCTGCAACCAACCATAGGATTAATGAGCCATTACACTGTTTTCTTTTTCTGACTTTATATCTCCAATTTTATATCTGTGTGGGAGGCTGATGCAATGGCTGATGTGCTTCTAAATGAGAAATCTCCTCTCATCAACTACATAACAAGAGTATATTTTGATGAATTAAGCTAGGAGCTTTCTGGTGTGGAAAAGCAAAATGAAGTGTCTCTTGAGAAAGAGAGGAGAAGAATTCATCTCTGAAATTCTTTGAAAATGTTCTCAGCTTATTTCTGAGTATTGTTCTGAAACGTTGAATCTGTTTTACCTGCTCCACTCTTCCCCAGTACATGCAATGCACAATCAGTGAATTATTCTAGTGTTTGAGCTTATAGTACATCAAGGGACAGACACACTCAGCTGGTCTGAACTCCACTGAAGATGGAGCTAGAGTAAAGGCAATTCCAATTGCATTGCGTCTTATGCAAATGATCTCGGAAGCTTAGCATTCCTGGGCTTGTCCTGTACTTGGATAAGAGACCATCTGGAAGTCCCAGATAAAGCAGGCACAGGCCAAGATGTTGTGGCTGAACACTAGACCACAGAAAGTGAATGACTTAGAAGGCAATGTTCTCCCCCTCATCACTGGTGGATGAGTCAGAGAGCTAAAGTTACCAGCACTATTTTCATTCCATCAGTGAGAAATGTCTCAGGCGAATACTGTAACTTGAAAACATTAAAATTAGTGAGGTTATATGAAACTTTAGCTTCACAGGGACCTTTAACCAGGGTTAAACAATCTTACCCTCTATGATGCCTATGCTTCTGGTAAATTACACAAACTTACCAAAACTTGTTAGTATTTCTATATTGGGAAGGAACACAGGGTGCGGAAACAGCTGTTCTGTTGTTGCTGCTGCTCTTCCCTATCAGGCAAGTCCTGGGTGCTACGACTGGCATGACAGCTTTTTTTAATGCACTTCTCATTTATTCAGAAGTGAAGAGCTTGTTTTGGCCCCCATTTTAATTAAAAAAAAAGTGAAAAGTTTTCTGTGCTTCTGAAAGAAACCTCCTGCAGCCATTCAATGAACAATACGATGTGGGACATAGCCCTGTGCAGTACAGTAACCAGTATTTTTCAAAGCAGAAGCTCTATATTAAGTATTCAGTATTGTAAGAAGGGCTCCTGCTTCTTTCTGTGAGGGGAACTTGATTGTGTGGATCACTGAGAGAATGTAGCAAGGATGGGGGAAAGGGGAAAGGGAGTATGCAGAAAAATCTCACGTAGGAAAAAAGAGAGGTTAAACTATGAACATTTCCTTTTAGGCAAAATTGTCAGTTCTCATTTTTTAATGGTATAACACTATAAACTGATGATATCTATACCATTGTTGTGATTTAAGACTAGATGGAAAAGATCATTGGTTACAACATAGGAGAATTGAAATACATTGAAAATTTATGAAGCTGAAATTTAATATTTGTTCTGATAATAACAAAGATTAAAGACATTCTTTAGGTATACTAGAAGATGTGCAACTTTTAAGACAGCTGGTTAGATCACATAAAAGCAGAAGAATGAAGCCAAGATGAAAAGCTAAAGTAAACATTTTCCCCACTACTTCTCACCATCCGAATTCTGAATATGGAAGCTGTTTCAGCTTTGTGTTGCAGAATTTCTCTTCACTGAGTAGCTCTTTTCACTCTTTCATTCTCTCCTCCTTTTCTGGCAGTGAACCACATTCTTTTCCCCTGTAATGTAATTATACACAAACTCACAAACTTAACCATATTGCCATGATCTAGCATCACCCACAATCTGGCAGATGCCACTGACTGAAAACACAGCTCTACTTTAAAGTAAGTCATACAGATGCACTATTTCTACATTTAAAAACAGAGTTTCCATGGCATGACAGCACTGTCTGCACATACAGGGGACTGACACTAATGCTTCTTTTTTGTGGTGATTCTTTCTTCAGCTCTCAGAAGCAACATTAATTCAGAGTTAAATGTGTGCAAGGATTCTTAATTAAAGATTCTGAATTTTGAATACTTCTGAAATTACAGTAACTTGTGCTTTAATGTCATTGCCAGTTAGATTGCCTGATTCAGAATTTTTGGTTTCAATTTGAAACTGCTATTGACTCTGTTTACTTGGGAAGCAGGGTCAGTATTATACTTGGAGACCCTCCTACTCACTAAGTTAGTATTTTATTTAGCATACTTTTTGTACATATAAGCACAGTACACTGACAGAATCTTCTATCTGATACAGTGGGTTTATTGTAGTTCAGTGACAGCTATTGCAACTCCAGTGAAGTTGTTTGGATTATAATGTCTAAGAGTAATGTCAGGGACCAAGAGCTTGAGATCTTGCAAATATCAATGCACAACGAGCTTTGCCTAATAAGATTTACAAACTAGTCCCAGGAGAGACAAACAATTAAATTTTAACTACTAGAATTTCCTGTCTTTTTTAATAATTTTCTTTATTGGCTGTAGAAATAATTTAAAACTCTGACTTACAAATAAGTTTAAAGATGTGGACTGCAACCTCATTATTTTAAAGTACTTTACCAAAGTTGTAAAAACAGGGAATACAGACCCATTCGTGCCTAATACTTTACAAAGGCAGAAAGCTGGTGTTTAAATCTCATAATTTCATGTAAGTTTTATTTCAGCTAGCTCTTGCAAAGAAGAAATTCTTACTGTGCCCTTTACTGTCTGCAATACATAATTTCTTTCTTTGCCCCATTTGTAGAGGAGCAGGAGTTATGGAAAATGGAAGGCTACATCATGGTTGTAAATAAGTTATCCAGTTGTTAAGTTGCTTAATTCAAAGGGTTGAGCATAAGTTACTCTTTATAGGTGAGGGAGTATTTTCACTTAAGGACTAATGAATCTTGCTTGTTTTGAATTACAGCTCATCAAACTAACTTATATATAAACAAATGTCAAATTAATATCTTATTTTTGTGAAACCAAACATTTCAATCAGAACTTCACATAAAGTTGTTATTCAAGGTTTGTTTTTTTTTTAAACAGCCAGATTAATCAAGTTCAAGAATCTTAAATATGAGCTAGATCACCCTTTTTTCCTTTTAGCTTATAAAAGTTAGTCTCTCCTACAGCCATAAAGGGGATAGATGGTTTTAGAAGAAAAGTTTTTAAATTACACTCATTCCAGTAGCTCATTCAAGAATTAAATCTAACCTTCCAATATTGTTTTTTTTTTGTTTTGACATCTCACAATTGGCTTTCCAAAAGATCTGGGATGCTATAATCTCTACTGGAAAGTCACTTCCTCATGGAAATAGTCTTTAGTTTCTTTTGTTCTCTTCTCTCCTTGACGGACTGGTTGCTTCTTGCCCCCAGAAATTAATGGGATGGGCTGGAGTGAGTGTTATAAAGTCAGGAATGTGAGTCAAGAGACAGACAGAGGTGCTTGTTCGAAGTCATTCATCCAGTTACTTCACTAAAAGTAGGAAATGAATGTCTCATTGAAGAAAAATGTTTCCCTTTTAACTTAACTGCTCTTACACTCACACCATAAAGTACATGTACTACTGGGAACACAGAGAAACTGCGATGAAACACCACAGTCACTGTGAAAGCCATTCTAGAAATTCCCTCTGTATTGCTGTAAGTTGTTAAAAGAAAAAAAACGTTTTGTGTCCTTGGCTCTGTCAGAATATTGGGAAGCCATAAGAACGAAGTTTCAGTTCTGCTTGATAACTAGACAGGAGCAGGAGAGAATACTTTCCATCATCTTGCCATCAGTGGCAAGCAACATTTGTGCTGCAGAAAAGACTCTGCAGTATTGGATATATAATACACTCATAAACTCCAGCTTTTTCAACATGTTGGCATATTGTTTTTAACCAACACAAGCAGCTGTGAATTATCTCTATTTACTTCTATTTATTATTCTCATCCTGGATGAGGAGACTGTGTATACCCTCAGTAAATTCACGGATGACACCAATTTGCGTGAGAGAGTCAATTTGCTGGAGGGTAGGAAGGTTCTGCTGAGGGATCTGGACAGGCTGGAGAGATGGTCTGAGACTAGTGATATCAACTAGAGGTTCAACAAGGCCAAGTGCTGGGTCCCACACTTTGACCACACCAGCCCTATACAGCCCTACTGGGGCAAGAAGTAGAGGGGAAGAGCTCTTGGAAAGCTGCCCAATGGAGAAGGACCTGGGGGTGCTGGTGAGCAGCGGAACCTGAGCCAGCATATGCCCAAGGTAACCAACGTGCCAGCATGTGCCCAAGGTAACCAATGTGCTCAGGTAACCAAGAAAACCAAAGCTATCCAAGCTTGTATCAAGAACAGTGCAGGCAACAGGACTAGGGGAGTGATTCTTCCCCTGTACTCAGCACTGGTGAGGCCACACTTTGAGTGCTCAGTTCAGTTTTGGGCACCTCCCTACAAGAAGGACTTTGAGCTGCTGGAGTGGGTCCAGGGAAGTTCAGTGGAGTTGGTGAAGGGTCAGGAGCACAAGCCTTATGAGGAGCAGCTGAAGAAGATGGGGCTGTCTAGCCTGGAGAAAAGGAGGCCCAGGGGTGACCTTACTACTCTCTACATTTACCTGGAAGGAGGTTGGAGCTGGGGGTCAGTCTCTTCTCCCAGATAACCAGTGACAGGATGAGAGAACACAGACTCAAGCTGCATCTGGGGAGGTTCAGGCTTGACATCAGGAGAA
>VZTR01007630.1:104174-125829 GCA_013400775.1 Chaetops frenatus
TTTTTAACCAACACAAGCAGCTGTGAATTATCTCTATTTACTTCTATTTATTATTCTCATCCTGGATGAGGAGACTGTGTATACCCTCAGTAAATTCACGGATGACACCAATTTGCGTGAGAGAGTCAATTTGCTGGAGGGTAGGAAGGTTCTGCTGAGGGATCTGGACAGGCTGGAGAGATGGTCTGAGACTAGTGATATCAACTAGAGGTTCAACAAGGCCAAGTGCTGGGTCCCACACTTTGACCACACCAGCCCTATACAGCCCTACTGGGGCAAGAAGTAGAGGGGAAGAGCTCTTGGAAAGCTGCCCAATGGAGAAGGACCTGGGGGTGCTGGTGAGCAGCGGAACCTGAGCCAGCATATGCCCAAGGTAACCAACGTGCCAGCATGTGCCCAAGGTAACCAATGTGCCCAGGTAACCAAGAAAACCAAAGCTATCCAAGCTTGTATCAAGAACAGTGCAGGCAACAGGACTAGGGGAGTGATTCTTCCCCTGTACTCAGCACTGGTGAGGCCACACTTTGAGTGCTCAGTTCAGTTTTGGGCACCTCCCTACAAGAAGGACTTTGAGCTGCTGGAGTGGGTCCAGGGAAGTTCAGTGGAGTTGGTGAAGGGTCAGGAGCACAAGCCTTATGAGGAGCAGCTGAAGAAGATGGGGCTGTCTAGCCTGGAGAAAAGGAGGCCCAGGGGTGACCTTACTACTCTCTACATTTACCTGGAAGGAGGTTGGAGCTGGGGGTCAGTCTCTTCTCCCAGATAACCAGTGACAGGATGAGAGAACACAGACTCAAGCTGCATCTGGGGAGGTTCAGGCTTGACATCAGGAGAATTGCTTCACAGAAAGGCTTGTTAAACATTGTAATGGGCTGCCTAGGAAGGTGGTGCAGTCACCATTCCTGGAGGTGTTAAAGAAACTATTGGACATGGCACTCAGTGTCGTAGTCTAGTTGACATGGTGGTACTTGGTCAAGGATTGGAATGCAATGATCTCAGAGGTCTTTTCCGACCTAATTGATTCTTTGACTCTCTGGTTTTCCATTTGCTTCTGGATAAAATTCAAGATATTAACACTACCTGAAGTCCCAGACTTTCACTGTTTAGTTTTGGAGGGTTTTGTTGTGATGGGTCTTTTTTAGGACTGTGTGCTATTTCCTGGGTGCATCAAACCCCATTCACATTCACACACATGCAGCAGTGGTGACATCACAAAGTGTGATTACAGTCAATTCCCAAACTCTCTACAATTTTATAGTATCTTCCTTGTTACACACTATTTAGGTCCAAGAGAAGAATTCAAAGACTCATTGCCTCTCTGATATGCTATGAATATTTTAGCATAATTAGGCACTAAAAATTCAGGAAACACTATCTGATCTGAGGAGTGTTGCACCAGCAGAGTCAATACACAACTAAATACATTTGTAATAGTGCCGAAAAATTTTTATGTTTCTGTTAAATTTTTAAAATGCTTATGTTGTCAAAATTATATTTAGAAGACAAACTACTAGGGTAGTAAGTACAGAGCAAATCCTTCATGGACAAAGGACTGTTGTTAGAGTTGGTAGAGTGATGCAAGGTGGGATTTCAGCTATGGACAGCTCTAAAATGTGACTCAGTGTTTTTTAACTCGTGTTGTAGAGAAAGGGTGAGAGATTGTCTTTATTTGCTACAATACCTGTTGTATCACAACAGTCCTAGGACTGGAAGATAGTCTGTGTTTTATTTGGTGCATATGTTTGAACATGTATTTGTAACCATATTTGTATGTATGTGACGGCACACTGACACCTACCTACCTTCCCATCCCTCTGTGGACAAAACTCTTAAAACATAATCATACAAGTCAAGAAAAAGGAGGAAGGGGGTGAAAAAGGAAAGCTGGATTGATTAATCTTGTGCCAGATCTTAAGAACAAGTAACAAAGTCCAGCCACATTAAAAATGCTTTGGGTAGGTTTTATGGCACTTACTTTTAAAGACTGGAATATTAGTAACTGTAAAAGCAAAGGAAAGGTTATCACTGACAATAATAGTGCTTTTATGGAGTCAGAAGATCAAAGTTCTATTTCTCCTACAAATAAATCCATTCTTTGGGAGAACAAGGGGATCACACAGGGCTATGTTGTTGACCACAACCAGTCATGCTTTATTCAGCCCTGGATGAAGGAAAATTTGGAAGACATGAAAATGTTGTCCAAGAATGCAAAGGTGGCACAAACATTTACAGTGCATTGAAATGTGCTCTGACACGGGAACCTGATATACTCTGCAGATCCATTTCTTGGAAGTACTGGGAAAAGCTGAGACCCCAGTTCTGGGATTTATTTGCTGTCAGGAAGTGGGCAAAGCAAGACCTGATGTCACACATTGGATGAGAATGGCTGCCAAGGTTACTGATGCTGAGTGGAAGCTAGGTAGAAATGTGGGAGGAGACTGTTGGTATGAGATGTGGCATGAGAACAGACATTATTTCTAGGGCTTACTAGAAAATGGCTTGGCAGAGAACACAAAGGCAGGATCAGGAGAAAGGTTTTATAACATTAAAGGACCTGGTCCGACAGCATTACGGAAAACAAAGAGGAGGAAGAGATGGAGGGAAAAGCAGGTCTGTGTAGGGGTTGAGGCCTTTGTATTTGGAGCATAGGACGTAGAAAATAAATTGTTGCAAGTTATAGGAATTTGAAAGTAGGCACTTATCTTCAGCAAATAATCTTTATCGTTTTGTCCTTACCCTTCTATTAGGCAAGATTATCTAGGTGGCACTTGCTTGATTAGATAAGCTTATGAACAGCTGTAAAAACTAAGGGATGTCTGTTTCTGAGAAACCTTTCTTCCCTGATTTTACAGGTCAATATTCCCTAATCTTGTGTGTCCTGAGTGGAAAATTTCACCCATGGCAGGTGCACCTGCTCCAGCAGGGATGAAGGCCCTCCAGTCGGTGGCTTGAGTCTGACCTCAGCCACGTGATATTTGGCTTCAGCCTTGTAACACTGAGCAGCCCTGGCTGAAGTGACCATATCTGACCACAGATCAGACTCAATGAGAGTATGGATGAACTCACCAGAGCGGGTCTGTTGAGTCTGTCCTGCTCAGAGCAGAGGATCTACAGTGGTCTGCATTTGGGGCCTCTCCCCTTGGATGGGATTGCTGCCCAAGGTAACTCCTCAAGCCTGACTGGGTGTATGATTGCACATTCTGGGTTATCCCTCTAAAACCTCATGAATTCTTAAATCACTCATGTGGTACCAATTCCATTTGACATCACAAATTGATAATCAAATGCAGATAGAGTTTTATTTTCTTTAATTGATTTATCTGGTTTAACTGGTTTAGAAAGTAAACCTAATTTGAATACATTATTTCTCTCAATTTTATAATTTTCCCTGACGTCAACTTGCAAGTCTATGCAGAAAAAAACTGTACATCTGGAGAGTGTGAAAACTTGAAATCAGCAGAGCAAGAAGTGTGTTCTGCCTTCAACATCTGAAAATCAACAAATATCATTGTCATCATCCAAGCTTGGATCCAAAGAAAATAAGGGAAAGACGTGAATCTGAAGAAAATAAGGGAAAAGAGACTTCATATTACATATTTGCTTAAGAATTCTTTCAGCCTTAACACTTGTTAAGCAGTAAGGCAAGATAATTAATAGGAAAGCAGATATAAAAACATTCATATCCAAACTACCCTCTTTCTTCCACCCTTAGAGGTAACTGGGGAAAATACAATAATTATATTTCTCTGTCTGATGAGACAAACAAATGGCCTGTTTTGGTTTTGCTGCAAGTATTCCTGATGTTTTGCTCCTAGCTTTTAGGAACTACAATAAAAATGTTCCAAAACTAATTGGCCTTTACCTCAAGTTTGGATGAGCATTTTTTTGCCCACACGATTTCACTCAGCAAAACTATTACACAGTTGCAAAAACAATAATAGCATTAAAACTATAACCTCAACTTAGCTCTGCTGGGAACTGATCATGTTTAACAGTCATGTGAAAAATGAAATGCTGATTAAATACAGCAAAATATTTAGAAAATCTCTCAGAAAATATTAATTAAAAAACCTTTCATATCAGACAAAAGAAAATATCATGAACTATGTTTAAAGTTGCAGGAAAATTAATATGAATTGTTTCCTTATCATTCTAGTGTAGTCAAATTTTATCACATTAATGATTTGAAAAGAGAAGGAATAAGAGACAGATATATATGAGACACTGCTATGAAAGAACTCAATAAAGTTTGTAACAAAACCCTGCAGGACAAACTAATCAAAGTCAGTGAGTAACCAATCAAAAAACAAGTCAGTCTTGATAAGGATAAGACACTATAAAAGAAGAAATGCTTAATGCTTTCTTCTCAAGGACACTTGCAAATTGAGTTGCTGTGGGTGATAAGGTTTTCTGGAAAGAAAATGACAGTAAAACTATATACACATGAAGAAACATGTCCTGTCATGCACTGTTATGTATCTGGCTACATTGGTGGTGNAGCAACCCAAAGAAGTTTTGGGATAGTCACTGGTGATTTGCACTCTTAGAACCTAATTTGGGTGAACTTTGGTTTGACATCAACTGACTGCCAACAATTCATTTTAGACTTATCTGTTTATAGAGTAATCTCATCATGAAAGTCTGACATGTCTTTAGCTTTATTCTATCTATTCAACATTTATATCTCTGTGCATAAATTCCAGCGGACCTTTTCCATCTAAGATAAAATTCAGTTTTGCTGTGAACATCCAACTGAGTTCTACCAAGTTCTTAATTTGATGTGATGCCAAGAAAGTGTTTAAAACCACAATTAAAAAACCCCTAGAATAAAGTATCTTGCTGTCACTGTTCTTTTATTTATATTTATAGATGATGTGGAGATATTAAAGCCAGTTGATTAACTGGCATTTATTCACTAGAAGTTTAATGAAGAAAGGTAGGTGTTTTTAGTATTTGAATGTTGACTACCTGTGTTATCTAAAATACTCAGCTTTGGGATTAATAATTTTTTGGGACACCCCCAAAAGGATGCCTAAAAATGATCCTATGATATAAAAATGTGAGATAAAATGCTAACATGAACACAAACACAGAATTTGTTTATTTAAATGTGTTCCTATTTTAAGAGATTTAGAGAACTGAGCAATTATGTAAGAAACAAATCTAGGCATGAAATGTGCAGAGTCTTTACCATGTATCAATTTTATCTATTGCAAACTTTTTTTGCTTCTTTCATTCGGGACTGATTTGGTTCCATGGAAAGGTCACCATATACAGCCAGCAGGATGCAGCACATACATTACAATTAATAAGGTTCTTAGAGAACGAAAGCATTCTAAACTCAGCTAATATAACTTTATCATGTCAAATCAACTTCACTATGGAATGGAAAGTTATAAAATGCCTTGTTTTACAGCGATTCCTTAATATATAAATTTTATTGATGTACCAATTCAAGAAGTCAAACCCACAAATTTTACTCTTTAATTTACTGGCCTCATTTTAATAATTTTAATTTCTTTTTCTTGCCTAGACTTGAGCTGCTGTGACTTGTTTTTTTCTATAACAGTTCACTGCTCATTTGGTATGCAGTGAATCTCTGTGGATCTGACATAGCTAGTGCAGCCCTCTCAAACAGGAGCTGAATTTTGCATTGTCCTTCTCCCTCAGACAGCAGAGTGGCTCATGTTCCCCTTGGAAATCCTCTTCCACCACCCTCAGCAGGAGGGTAAGGATGTCTTTGATCCAACCTTATCAGTGTTGGGTGCCTCTTGCCTCTGAGGGATGTACCACCTCTCCTGGCTGTCCCATCTCCTACTTGCCCTGGAAGTCTCAGCCTCCTTCTGGTCATGCACTCTCTTTACTCCACCTCTTTCTGTCCCCTTTGGTAAAATGTCATTCCCATGTGTTGGCAGGCAGCTCTCTGGCTGGCTGGCAGGACCAGTGTCCCCTTCCAGTTAATTCTGAAATACAGCAGAACAAATGGTCTCTGACTACCACATACACCAAAGCCATTATCATCGAAAATGTCACAACCTCTCAGGCTTTCATGTGGCATGTTTGCCATTTTTTGAACTTATCATTGCCATGTCCTCACAAAGCACCCTCTTACTGGCTGCTTGTTTCCTTTGGCTCGGGAAGTGCTGTTATATAGACATATACCTTTATATTTGTTTCCTCTATTTATAGAAAGAAGAGTACAAATATGAATAAATATTGGTTTTAATTTATTTCTATATTAATATATCCAAATATAAAGATGAAAAAAATCAAATATATATCCACTAGTGTATAGGTATGTGATGTATCAGACTGTTTTTATTTAGAGCTAATGAAACTATTAATTTAATTTAAATGAAAATATGACCTAGTGATGAAGTGAAATTGGAATGAGCTGCAAGACCGATGCAGGGCATAGTTAGAATTCACAGTGATTTTCACCAGTTGGAGAAATGATCTGAAAAATATTAGGATTAAAAGCTACAAGGATGGAGGGGAGGACCCATGTTTAGTGGGAAAAACGTGTAGAAAGACATACAGGAGACCCGTGAAAGAGAAAATAGTGCTTATAGAGGATAACAAGATGAAAAAACGTCAAAAATATCACACACTTACAAAAAGAGACAGCCATCATCCTGGGATATAAGAAGAAAATTAAGAGATATATAAAGAGAAGTTTCGATTACACAGAAAATACAATTATCTTATAATTTTTCTCAATTTTTAGAGGTCAGAGAACAGAATACCTTTTTTATTCACCACATTTAGAAAACGCAAGGATTTAGAGAGACCAAAGAAGAACCTCTAGAAATCAGTGTGAAGAGCTTGCTCCTGCCAAGGTTGCCTTGAATTCCTGGGTTGTATCCTGAGTTCACTGACAAGAGAAAAACCAACCCATCCCTTTTTCCTGCCTTCCTCTTGCAAGACCTTCATCCCAGTCCAATGAAAAAAATCTAACAGTCTTGAGAAGTCTAGACATAAAACCGGAAATAATGATGTGTGAACCTGGATTGAAAGCAACTGGACAGTATAAGAAATATGATTTCTGGAAGAGAGAAACAATAGCAGGCTTCAAGTTTATAAATCTCTCATGGGGAGAGTGGGATCTGTTCTTCAGATTGCTGTTGGACAGGATGGGGAAATTCAATTGCAGAAGAAAAATTAAACTTGCATATTATGGAAACTTTCCAGCTATGTAAGGGTCGGATTAACACTGTCTTTTGTGGTCTGGGGAGTTGGGGAGGCTCTTGTCAGCAAAGGTTTTTAAAAGACGTTTTGATAGATGTTTGCAAGCACTTACATGGGACAGCAGATCCTGCTTGTGTCAGAGAAACATCTTTTCTCTCCAACCTTTCCTTCCAAATGTCATTTTCTGTAACTCTCTTACAGTCTAATAAAACAGAAATGCTTCAAGGATTCTCCTTTGGAAAGGGTAGAGTTTGGGATGGGAAGATTTTTTTGTGATATCAAAACAATGCCTCAATATTCAACTAAAATTCAAAATAAGAGATACTTTAGAATTCAAGGCCACTCTTTCTTTTTTGTTTGTTCATTTGTTTGTTTGTTTGCTTTTTGTTTTACTTGAGCAACTAATGACGTATCTTGACTTTTGGCTAGTACAAAACAAGAGAAATATACTCCTACAGACACTATTTCCTATGCCACCTCCTCTGGATTTTGAGAATTATGTTATGTCAGCAAACTCAGACGCATGTTAAGAAGTGACATTAATCATATATAAAAAGAAATTTTCACAGAGATCTGCTAACTCAATAAAAAAACTCACTGAAATATGTATAAGAACATTCATATTAGTATAGGAAGCACAGAAAGTACAGTCAACATAGAAAAATTTATTCAAGAATATTTCCTTAGCCAGAACTTCTGCTTCAAAGGTGGAGTGATCTTTCCTAAACCAGCCTGGAATGGCAGGATGAGAATACCAGGTCTGCTGGGGAAGATGAAGATCAGTCTTTGGCCTGTTGCATGTCTCCTAAGGTTTATTTTGGACTTCCTATTCCCACAAAGAAAGGGTAAAACAGCACATCTTTTCCTTTCATAAGTAATTCCTGCAGATAGAGGTAAAGGATTTTGTATATTCTCAAAGACTGGAGATTTTACACTCTATTTGATAGCTTTCTGATGGCAATATTAACAATTTATGAACCCGGATGTCTTTCAGGGCTTAGGGGGAGATCCTGAGAGGCAACATAGGTGTCTCCAGTTAAAGTTTTGTAAAGCAAAAAAATGGCTTTCTTTCTCTGCGTAAAGTGAAACAAATTGTACCACTTGCTCATTCTTCTCCTATAGTTGATGGGACATACAATCTCCTCCAAAGATGAGCTAGAGACTTTAACAAGCAGCATAGAAAGCCAGTAACAAAAGCAGAACTTGAGAGTTCTAAGCTTCTTGCTCTCTCCTCAGAGGAAAGTTTGAGTAATGTGTTCCCAGGGGGAGCAAGAATCACTTCTTGCAGCTCTGCTTGCCCCTGGGTCCCTGAGCCCCTGTGTGTGGCCTGGCTGTGCTGTCACACTGCACCAGGCTGAGCCCCTTTCTTAATGGGCTGGCTCCAGCCTGTAGGGAATGAGTGGGCACTCTGGACTGGAACTATAGGGCACTTCTACGTGACCATGACTTTAAAGTAACTTTTCAAACCCTTACTAAAAGGATGAGGGAGTAAAAATGCACTCTGCATTTCTTTCCCACGGACAAATGCAACAAGCGTGCTTTAAAATGAGCAACAACAACCACAACAAAATACTCAAAGAGTTTGTTATTATTGTAGCAGGATGGGAATCTGTTTAATGAGCACTTAGGCAGAGAGAATGGAAAAATCTTGATGTGTCTGCTGTTAGGGGCTGTTGTTCCAGGTATTTAGTAGCACAACAGATGACTCTCTAATCTAATGAGGTACTATTTATGGTTGCACTTGGAACCTGACCCTTCTATTAAAACTAGAATTAGGTAACTCATATGACTGAAGCTTACACTGCCTTTATTTTACTGACTAGAAGGGTATCTAGATACTGCAGCTTAGTAGCTTAAGCTTACTGCAATTCAAGCCATTAAAGACAAGTGTTAAAAATGTAAACTACTTTCCATGTTTTAAAGAAATATTTCTATTCATATTGTGAAATAAAAGCCAGAGTTAATGGTATTTTTTCAATAGTTAATGTTTAATTGTTTATCAGCCACAGAAAGTGCCATCTTTTTTAGCATATCTCAAAACTTAAAAGATTATATAACTGACCTTCCATTAATCTACTTATGTTGCACTGTCTTACAGAAGCAAGTTGTTTTGTCTACATTTGTCTTATTCCAGCAGATGATAATGTAAGATAAGACAGTTGGTTATACAAGAATTCTGTTTTTAAAAATTCTGCTAAATAGAGCCAACAGTTTTTGAGGTCAAGATGGAAGATGAATCTATTTGTACTTTTTGATTTATCAGTCTCTTACAGCTATTTCCACAAACAATAATGTATGCTAATAGGACGTGAAAAATAAATGCAAGATACTCAGTATTGCATAATAATGTTTTCTATGCTAAACTCTAAACTAAACAATTCCTTAATTTGTTCTGTTCTCTACAGATGTTCCCACTGATTTAAATATGATGGCTGGAAGCATAGAAAACTGTATGAAGAAAGCAAATAAACTAGTCTAGTGCTAAGCTAACTAGTTCTTGGTTCATTTCTGGAGGTGAGGAGCTCCATAGGAAGACCACATGCCTCAGATGTTCTCCAGAGTTGTGGGTCTGGGGTTACAGGAAATACAGGCAGTTCAGATGCCCCATAGTTGTTGTGAAGCCATGGTCAGGATTTTCTACTATAAATTACAGTTTCCTTAAAGACTTTTATTTATTAGAATTGCCTTGAAAACTTTAGAGTGTCAGTTGTTTCATTCCATGACCGGAATGAAAAAAGGCTATTCCATCTAGCTGTTTCAGCTATTATTGAAATATTTTGGAAGGGCTAAGAAAAGCCTTAAGAATCAAAATTACCAACTTATGAGCAGAAAAAAATAAGCAGTGCCGAAGACAGGGGAGAAGGAATTGAATCAAAAAATAGCTGAGGACAAAAGAGATCACAACCAACTGAGCTGACCTTAAGAACACATATCAGTAGATAATATGCAAAAGATTAACTGGAAACTCATGTAGTGATAATGAAGTGATATCTGCAACACTTCTCTAATGTTAGGAAAAACTTAAGCTACAGTCACATCCTTTCTCAATTAAGCAGCTGAAGAGATTAATCATGTTGGAATTCTGTTCTTAAAGGAGAAAGATCCTAAGAGGAACTTTGCATAAAACTAGGGTTTAGAAGGCCATCATATTGTCTGGTATACCAACTTCAGGGGCCTCTGGAATGGAGAAGGTTAGAGCTCCTAAGGACCTAACCTGGGATAAAATTCCATCTCATCTCAGCAGGAAATACTGATGGATAAGTGTAATGGCATTCCCATGCAGCCACCACCTGGCTGTGCAAATAGGCAAGGAATCAGTCCTGAGTGCTTGGTCACAAGGTAGAGGACCTCCCTAATTTGTTAACTTTCTTCAAGCTTCTGGGGCCAATGCTTCAGTCTAACAATTGGTAAATTGGTAAATTCAGGCAAAATGGAAAATAAAACAGCAAAGCCAGATATTAAAAAATGAAATGTACAGAGGCAAGCTAACATGTTAAAATTAAAAGCATAGAGCTAGGAGGACAGGGGTTTTTAAGCTCAGTAAATCATCTAAACCATCTTAGCTTTTCTCATTCCCCAGCAAATTTTTTGCCTCAGGTAACTAAGTGCTTACTTTTAGTTTTATTAATGACTTTTAATGTGTCTTTCAAATTTTTTTAATTTTTTTTTTTTTTAATTAGAAGTAGCTTCTTTTTAGGTAACAGCAATTTCTCAAAAGTCAAAAAGAAAGGTACGTTTTCATATAACACTGGTTTTACCAAACATACAGTTAAGTTCCTCAAGGATATATAATAAGTTGGGTTGGAGGTTGTTGTTTCTGTGCTTTCTTTTTTTTTTCTAAGGAACATGGAGGGCACCAGTTTCTAAGTATCTTGGATTATTTCGAGGAAATTTACATGAATAGTTTGGTTGGATCCTCCCGCAAAACTCAGTGGAAGAGGCTGCAGTTGTTTAACTTAGATTTCTCGCAATTACTTTTTAAACTAAAGGTTGCTTTGCTGGTGAAATTTGGTGAAAATTTAACAGTTTTGGTGAATATTTAAGAACTAAAAATGGTTATGAATAATCAGTATGAATAGTGTTACCTGACAAGATTCCTTTTTGATTAGACTTGAGAAGTGCTGGCTCCAAATAAATTATTTTTATGGGGCACTATTTTTAGGTCCAGTTCACTCTTCAAGACTGTAGCTCAACACTCAGTGTTGTAGGGTAAACTTGAGAAGATACCATTTGGCCAGTTCAAACTGGGGTGATACAGCATTTCTCTTCTCCTTAAATGTGTATCATGTACAAGGAAATTTACTCACTTTCCCATTTACTGTTTTTCAGATTCCTTAGTGCAAGAAATTTTCTTTCTGTTTTATTGTCCTGAGTTGGCATGCAAAGTTGTAAGCACTCCACAGTGGTCATTACATTAATATCCTTCATTGGTATCAACCTTATTATCAGATAAAAATAATGCAGATATTAAAAATGAAATGCGTGGGATTTCCTGCCATTTTCTCACTTTGTTAAGGTGGATTTCCTTCCAGCTGCTGTTGGCAGCCACAATAAGCTTATGTTCGTAGCTGGTACCTTTGACTTTCTTGGCTGGGTTATGTAATTTTTTAATTCATTCTCAACTCTGCTTTGTATTTTCAAACAAGCTTAATGTTCAGGATGAACTCAGATTTCAGTGCTATTACTGTTCTTTCTAGCCATTGTAGATGTTCCTGCACCTGATATTTGTAGATTGGTTGCCTTAGGCAGAATACACTGAGACAAAGAAACAGATTTTCAAGGATCCCAAGAGGTTGGCAACATGCATATAAATCCTCATACTTAATTGTTGCATCGTTCTATAATGATAGAATTAAGCCTTCTTTACAAAAGGNCAAATTATCTAAAGGAAAAATATTAAACAAGAAGAGGCCTTTTATGGTATACTGTATAATTTTACTGAGAACCAAATTAATTTAAACATAATTAGTGACAGCTGAAAAACATGCAAAATATTCTTTACTTGAATCTCCTTGTGGGTAAAATTAAGTTTTTGCAGGAGATTCCCTTTTCCTAGAGACTGTAAGGACTGGAATACTAATAATTTTTTCAACCATACTACAGTGCTTCAGAATGTGTTTTCAAAAAATTGTAGATTGATGGCAAAATAGTACACTCGTCCATCCTTACAAAACCTCACTGCTTTTGACAGAAATTTGGAAGATTAAACTAGTTTCACTGGATGAGATGATAACTAACTAATACAAAATTTCTACATACATATATTTAAAGCTCCTCAGTCTTTCCTTTAATCATCTTGATTTATCTTTGAACCTTAGCAATGCAAATGAGAGTGATACAAGCAAAGGTTAGCTCATTCAGTGGAAGCTAAATGCACAGAAGTTGAAATGAATCTTACAGACGAAATTTGTTTAAGCTTTTTCACCTTTTCTAATAAATGGAATGTTTAAGATTCATGTTTTCTGAATCTAGACCATTTCACTGAGCCATGTTTTGTGCGAAGAGAATTCCCTGTAACAATACATTGTGGAGGAATAACCTGTTTTTGAATTGCTCTTTTCTGTTCAATAATGGTTTGTGAAAATTACCTGGTATTATAAAATGGAAGAAAATGAGAATAGAGGAGAAAGTTCAGCAATGGCATTTCCACTCAAAAGATTCCAGGTTTTAGTATCTAGTCAGAGCAATACAGACCTGGAGCTGGGTCTTAAGCTCCCCTTGCATTTTATCTGAGAGAGGGATCCTCAGAAGCCTCCTCTCCAATAAATTCCTAGGATAGGTTGAGGTGAAATGCATATGAAAAGGGTGAGTTTTGGCCACTTCACATGGAGCCACACAGGAGAGCTGGATGGGGACTTGACACAGATCTTCTGTCTGAACTCCCAGCTCTGAACCTTCCTTTGGAATGCAGTGCCAAAAGAAAGGGATGATTATACCAAATGTCATACAGGCCTAAGGTATGAGAAGTGGGGTCTAATTCCCTGCTTGAAGGACAGTTCTGAGATTGTGTCCATCATATTAGAAGGAGCAGACACACTGAACTTTATGTCTTGTTTGCTAACTTCAGTGTTTTCAGAGACTGGTAATTTTGCTTTGTAGTTTCTTGGGATGTGGACCAAATATGGGCTCCCAGAAGTTCAAAAACCCTTTTTTATTCCCATTATCTGTGTCACCTCTTATATATAGAAATCTAGGAATTTAAAGGATTTTGTGATTAAGCAGCTGATCTGAAACTGTCAATGGCACTGAACTGAAAGACTTGGACAGTGAATAAAATGCCTAAGTCCAGGGTAGTTTGTTTGAACTCTTTTCTTACTTAATTTTCAAAATTTCTGTCACAGCTCATTGCAAAAGAAGAAACTTTCTGTAAAATAACCAACCCAACCCAACCCAACCCAAACAAACCTCAAACAAAAAGTCAGGCTTGATTAGCTTTCCACTTCAAGATCATTCTATAAACCTGACACACTATCGTGTGCTCTTTTCCCCCCTCTGACTCAACAAGGCATGACAGAAACTTAGGAAATAACAAGTTCACACAGATTTTGCTATTGTAAAGGAACACATAAAACTCAGAGTGAGAAAAGAATTGAACAAACAGTTGTCATTTCTTAGAGCAACTTCTGTCACAATTAGCCAAACAGAGAAAGTGGAAGACTGAAATACAAGATTAAAGAAAATATTTCAACGGTTCTAATACATGTCAAAGTTACTGTTACAATTAAATAGAAAAAGAAAACAACATCACAGTTTAATCAAAACAAACACATCAGCAAATCTATAGGTTGTAGTGCTATAGGACTCTTTCTATTAGAATCACAGAATATGCTGAGTTGGAAGGGACCCACAAGGATCATCAAGTCCATCTCCTGGCCCTGCACAGGACCATCCCCAAGAGCCACAACCATGTGCCCGCAAGCATTGTCCAAACACTGCTTGAATTCTGTCAGGCTTGGTGCTGTGACCCCTTCCCTGGGAATCTATTCCAGTGCCCAGTCACACTCTGGGAGAAGAACCTTTCTCTAAAATCCAACCTAAACCTCCCTTGACACAACTTCAGGCCCTTTGGTTCTGTCACCGGTCACCACAGAGCAAAGATCAGTGTCTACCCATCCTCTTCCCCTCACAAGGAAGTTGTAACTGCAGTGAGGTTTCCCCTCAGTCTCCTCTTCTCCAGGCTGAACAGACCAAGTGCCCTCAGCCACTCCTCACACGGCTTCCCCTCAAGGCCCTTCACCGTCTTTATTTCCGTCCTTTGGACACTCTCTAATAGTTTAATGTCTTCCTTCCATTGTGGCACCCAAAACTGCCCCCAGCAGTCGAGGTGAGGCTGCCCCAGTGCAGAGCAGAGCAGGACAATCCCCTCCCTTGCCTGGCTGGTGATGCTGGGCCTGATGCCCCCCAGGACAGGGCTGGGCCTCCTGGCTGCCAGGGCACTGCTGGCTCATGATCAACTTGCCATCAGCCAGGACCCCCAGGTCCCTTTACGTGGTGCTGCTTTCCAGCATCTCATTCCCCAGTCTGTCCATACATTCAGGGTTAGCCCAGGTGCAGAATCTGGCACTTTCTTTTCTTGAACTTCATGTGGTTGGTGGTTGTCCAGCCCTCTGATTTGTGGAGGTCTCTCTGCAGGGCCTCCCTGCCCTGGAGGGAGTCAGCAGCTCCTCCCAGCTTTGTATCAACTGTGAGCTTGCTTAGTATCTCTTCCAGTCCAGCCTGCAAGTCATTTATGAAGATGGTGAAGAGCACGGGGCTGAGGAGCCCCATGGAACAAACCCCACTAGTGACAGGTCACCAGTCTGATGTCAGTCCATCCACAATAACCCTTTGTGTCCAACTCGTGGGCCAATTGCTCACCCATCCCATGATGTGTCCAGCTGCGTGCTGGACATTTTGTCCAGGAGGATCCTATGAGAGAGAGTATCAAAAATTGTGCTGAAATCCAAAAATCAACTGGCTTCCCTTGGTCCCCTAGGTGGGTTACCTTGTCATCAAAAGGAGTCAGGTTTGATAAGCAGGACTTTCCCCTCATGAAGCTGTTCTGGCTGTGATAAGTGACTGTGTTGTCTTTCAGGTGTTTTTCAATACCTCCCAGAATAATCTTCTCCACAGCTTTGCCAAGCACTGAAGTGAGACTGACAGGCCTGTAGAGTGTGGGTTCCTCCTTCTTGCCCTTCTTGAAAACTGGGACAATGTTCATCAGTAGCTGGGACCTCTCTGAATTTCCAAGACTGCTCAAAAATCATCAGGAGAGGCTTTGGGATGATATCAGCCAGGACTTTGAGGGTTCTCAGATGAATCCCACCAGGCCTCATAGATTTGTAGGGATCCAGCTGGAGCAGCAGATCCCACACTATTTCAGGGTTGATTGTTGTCACAGTCATGGTCATCCAGCTCAGGGCACTGAGAACCCCTTGCTGAAGAGGCAAAGAATGTGTTAAACACCTGTGCCTTTTCTGTGTGCCTGTTTGTGAGGTGACCATCCTCACCCTGTGTTATTTTTACACTGCCTATTGTCATTAATATAATTGGAACAATATTTTATGATCCCTCGTGTTTCTGGCCAGCTTCAACTCCAGCTTTGGCCACATAAATTTTCTCCCTTAAGAGGCAAGCAGCATCTTCATATTCATCCCATGTCACCTGATGTTGCTTGCGCTGGGTACACCCTCCTTTCTCCCCCTTATTTCCGAGAGAATATTCCTGTTCAGCCGAGCCTTCTGCCTCACCTGATTGACTTTCAGCACTTGGGAATTTCCTGTTCGTTTGCCCAAAAGGGGTGATATTTGAAAAGTGACCAGCACCTGCAAAAACATTTTCCCAGAGCCTTTACTTACTAACTCCTTGAGAAACCTGAAGTCTGCTTTCCTCTAGTCCAGAGTTGAGGTTTTGCTCACAGTTTTTCCTCCTGTCAACAGAGATTTTGAACTTGATTTCTTTGTGATCACTGTGCCCAGGATGGCCACCATTCTCCACTTTGCTCACGGGATCCTCTCTGTTGACAAGCAGCAGATCAAATCAAGATGAACCATGTCAAGCCAAGGTATTTTTATTTGTGTACAAATTCAAAAAGCCAAATTGTGTCTAATGTAATACTACCATCCGCAGTACAAGACCGATCAAATTTGTGACAAATCTGAGAGCAATATTCCCATTAGACATTTTCTGATATGGTTTCAGATTGAGGTACCTTTGTATGGGTTACAGTGTAGTAAAAGTCGAGGAAATGATTTCTGTCAAACAAATCTTGGATCTGCTTCCTCCAGGCAGAATATTTATTCTGCAAGACAATGCTGTTATTCCCATTGCATTTAATGTGGCAGACTTTCTCTTGAACAGATGAAAAGACCCAGAAATTAAAAAATTTACTGGTATAAATGCAGTTAAAACAGGTACAAAAATATTGTTCTATGACTGGCAAATGCATGATAAAAAAAATCCATCATGCAAAAATAAATGTAGATAAGATCTCAGCTGGTGGCACTCTGGTGACAGCAGTGTCTTGGTGCTCTATTGTAGCCAGCAATATCCTTGGAGTTTGGAAATGGCTCTGTGAAATTATGGGAATTATGTTTAAAGCAGTTTCCTGGACTAGTATTTGAATGTTGAGTAACACAAGTAAACACAAGCATTGCCTACATAATAAAAAATAGACACTGTAGGTGAACTTAAATCAATAGTGCACATGCATAAATTAATTCAACTTAGATGTAAATAAGTGTAGATATACTTATTTGATTGGAATAAAAGTTGGGATGTATTTTAGCCTTTTAAAAACCTAACTTTTTCAGAACTGTCATTATTACTGTCAGAATTTTTAAATACGTAAGCTGCAGAAAAGAAAAGTGGGCAAAACCACTAGCTCTGAGAGTGTTATTTCAAGGTTTTTTTTTTTTTTTCCCTTTTTTTTTCTCTCTTCTTTCTTCCTAGTGGGATTTTCCTAGGGAAAAGGAAGAATCAGAAAATCCGAAATGAGTTCTTAGCACTCATTTAGACAGAGTTAATAAATAATCACAATCACAGATATGCATCTGATACTGTGATCACAAAATTTTGATATTTTTACTTAGTTTTCATAAGCTGTACCCTAAACCAGCTGCAAATATGAAACCATCCACAGTTATTATACTTTAGCTTACGTTATTGTCTCATAAAATCTGTGAATAACAAATATTTTGCTCATCTTCTTTTATTTGGTTTCAAAATATTTTTGTTTTTTTACTCACCCTAGGTTTGGATAGTAATCCATGTAATCCATGAAAAGACTTCATTTTCTGTCTATGCTGATGTCAAAAGCCAGAAATTCAAATAAAACCTTTCAAAATCACCAAGTTTCACCTAATCTTGTGAAAAATCCAGAGATTTTGCATGGTATCCATTCAAAACCACAAATCAGGACAGCTTTCCTCAGTACTATGTTTCATAATACAAGAATGCTTGTGAGGTTCAGAAAAACTTTCGAAGAACTTGGGCTAAGTTTTGGATTTTAAGAGAATTAAAAACCAGATGTTTCATACAATTTGGAGTTTTGCACTGAAGCTTTGCCCAGCCCTTATTGACAGCTAAATGAGACAACATTCACTAAGAAAACAGTATTTTGTAAGGATTTTTTTTCTCATTTCTCTTAACAAGGTGCACTTTTCAGAATCTTTATGAGAATATTGATTTTTCTGAGCCCCTTAAACTGATAAAAAATGACAGAGGTTAACTAGTGTCATGTAATCCCAGTTTCGTGACACTGTGAATGCATAGTATGTTGCAAGGGGAATAGAAGATTGCAGTGAAGATATGTCCTGGTATCCAGTAGTTTGCAGAGGGCTTTCTAGCCTCCTACCTGGCTCCAGACTGACCGCATTCCATTTCACCATCTACTTTTTTTATCATCTGAGTTGCTCCTTTTCTCTCCTTTCAAATGTGTGATTTACAAATGCTATTGCCACATTCAGCTTATGTAACTACATGTGGCTGCCTAAGTAGAACAAAAGACAATTTTTATGTAGCTGGCACATATTCTTTGAACATTGCTAAGGTCTTACTACACCAATCATTCCCAGACAACTGTTGGCACTACTAACTCATAGCACCTCCCACAATACACACTGCAACATGGTGAGTTCCTTAATATATCCTGTGGATTGTGTTGTGTTCAGGGAAACACTCCAGAAAATATTTTCCCAAAGGCATGTATCATGTTGTTGAAGCAGAGCTCCCTTTTTCTTGCATGTTTGTAGCATAGAATGGGTTGAGAATTTCTCTGTTTTATACCTGGGCTAAGGTACTCAATGTAGAAAATTCCAACCCCTACTTATTTTATAGTTATTTTGAAGTTCAGTTTTCCCATGTTGCCATTTATTTTTGCCCAGTGTCCCCCAGAATTTGCCACCTAGGCTCTGAAAATCTGCTTCCTGCAGAAGCAATCCAAAGAACAAAATGAGGGGAAAAAGAAAGATCTGTAGAGGCAGCAATGTTTCAGTGATTGGACAAGGGACTTTAAGGTCACATTCTTGATGCTGGTAGTTGTAGATATACACCAGAAGAATGTTCACAGAGCTTTTAAAATGTAATAGGCAGGCTACAAGGGGAAAGGGTGTGGGGAGAAAATGGAAAGTTCTCTGAGAGTTTTAGGGAAAGTGTGAATTCTTGAAACTGAGAGGTAGATATGACTATCTCCAAAATTATTCCGACATCTTGAGATACTAGGTATCTAAAAGAAATTTAAAAAATAATTAAAGAACAACATGAAGATCAAAGAAACTTGAGCAGCCTGCTAATCCATACATTTTAAGACACCAGGAACAAGCATATATCCAAGAGGAAAAATACAGATTTAGTTGGAAACAGAAGACAGAAGAACTTAGAAGTGCTTATCAAGTGGCACATAGCTACTTGTTTTCAACCCAGCATATGAGATTTAAATGACAAAATAAATAATAAGGGTTAAAGGAATATTTATCCTGAAACCCTGTGATCAGTTGCTTCAGCATTTAACATACGTGGACTTGTACTTGAATGCCAGAAAACATTCAGGTAAGTCCCATTTTGAATATACTGATCCTTCCGCTGCAAGGACAGATAAAAATAAGAAGTTGTCCCATGGAAAAAGTAAAGGCAAAAAGATATTTTACAGCATTGCCCAAGTAACTTTAATAGCTATGAAAAGTACACAGAATGCCCATGATCTCATAGTAAAAATATATGTTTCTTACACTGGGCAACGGAGTTATGTAAAAAACATCTGCCAGCCAAGCTGTCTACCAGACACTTATGCCAGCACTTTCAGGACAGAAAGTGTAAAAAAACCCAAAATCAACCCCAAAAAATCAAAAAGAAAACAAAATTCCACAGTTAATACAAGGAGTTGAAGATAGAAGCCTTTCATAAAAAATCTCTGTTGAACAAATACATAAGCTCACCTAACCGGCTTTGCTCAAAAAGAGATTTTTTTTTCACCTGATCTGAAAGGAAAATAACTACTTGGCAACTTTTTAAAATATGGCTTATGGCTAACTGTCCTCACAGTTAAAGGCAAACAGAAAGAAGCTTTTGGTAACAGCTGCACCTCAATTTTCCAGTAATGTGACTGACTCTCCTAAAGTACTTTGTTTGTCTTTTTCTAAGGCTAGGATTTTAAAAATATAATCTTGGAAATTCAGTCATTTCTATACTGATCTTAAACTATNCTTTAGGGCAATGCCTGTATCATGAAGGTATTTTTTTAGAGGGGGTGGCCTTTTTTTTTCCCCAGAAAACAAGTTTTTCTCTGTGAAGGAAGAAGTGGGAAAAACAAGTATGGCGGTAGAAAATATAATTTTCTAAGGCAATTTAAATAAAGTATTTTCAACTGTGCTTCATGTGCTTCAGTAATATTGTGTGCTTTTCTGTTCACATGGATTTTCCTCTCTTTTCTCCTAATGAATTCACTTCTTTTATGTATGTTTTTGAATGTTTTCACTTTAGGTGCTCAGGGATGCCTAAGCTTTAAAGGCAAGATATCAACAATTAGGCTTTACAAGAAAGACACCAACATGAAAAAATGAAGAATGTAGTGATTATGAAAATGTTGCTGCTGTTGGAAACTCTGTCTAATACAAATTTGTTTTCAAAAAATAGAGTATTTTTAAGATTAATTATTTAGTGATCATAAAGGTGATGTAAGTTAGTCATGTCTCCATAGGTCCTGTTGAGTTTTACTGAACTTTGGCATCAGAGATGCAGTTTTTGTAATTTTAAATCTATTAGCAAATTTATGTAGGAGTTTGCCAAATAATTTTTGAAGGTGATTGGAGTGCGGGCTCACAGAGGTTCTGAACAGGAATTTACTGTTTCTTACTCTAACAGTCCAGTTGTTGCAGCAGCTATTTAAAATAAAAAACAAACTAGTAGAGCTTAATGATGGTGATGATAGGGTTGAGTTTCTATGGGTAAGAGATAGGGGGAAGGCTAACAAGGCAGATGTCATGAGACAAATCTGTTCTAGACCACCTAACCAGGAGGAAGAGATAGATTCTACAAGCAGCTGGGAGAAGTCTCACAATTGTGATGACACTCGAGATCATCTACTCCATAACCCTTCCCAGCACCAAAGTCACGCTGACTAGCCTTGCTTTTAAAAACTAGTCTTGCTACTAAAGATTTCTCCAAGAACAGTCAGGGGATCAGGCCCAGACATCATGGGTTTATGAAAGGCAGATCCTGCTTGACCAATTTGATCTTCTACTTTGACAAGGTGAAACACTTTGGGGATGAAGAAAAGGCTGTGGATGTTGTCCACCTGGACTTTAATAAAACCTTTGACACCATTTGTTATAGCATTTTCCTGGAAAAGCTGGCTTCTTATGATTTGGATAGGTAGTTGCTCAGTGGTGGACTTGACAGTGCCGGGTATTAACCGGCACTGTCAAAACTTCATGATCTTGAATGTCTTTTCCAATAGAAATGATTCTATGATTCCATTCATCTGATCTCTCAGTTCATTTGTATACCTCAGTATCAAGCCAGACTAAAGGCGTGTACCTGCTATCTTCACTTTGTGTAATTAAGGAAGTGCTTTCTGGATCAGGGGTTGGAAGCCAGGTGTCACACCTCCCTGGCGATGACCCAGCCTTTAAACCTACAGGCAGGTGGGGCTTAGGGACTGATCTAGTACCCCAGTAGAAAGTGGATCAGTTTCAGGTGGAGAATCTCATGTAAGAACTGTTAGCCCAGAAAATAAGCATCTTGGGTTCATTCTCCTAAAACAATGCATTTGACCTAAATGTTGCCTCCATTCCTTCATGTAAATCATTGTATTTCATGTAAAATCCTGAAGCATTAATTGAAAGAATAATCTGAATAAAGATTTGGGAAGTTGAGTACTGAAGAGATGGGATACCTGAGCTCAGACACAAGGCAGGTTGATATCAATAGCAAATAACAAGACAACCTCAGTCCAGAATTTTAAGGAGTTTTAATCAGTAGATATTCTTTTTGG
>VZTR01007630.1:125852-137426 GCA_013400775.1 Chaetops frenatus
GGGGTGAGGGGGGAGAGGGAAATCAAAGCATTTAAAACAGAAGACTAGAAACAAAGGACTTCAGAGAAGTGAGGTTCTTTTCAGCTGTGCAAACTACAAGCCTGCAATACTTCCTCTTTTACAAATACCAATATCACATTTTTCTCACTTAGGAGAGTGAAAAGTGTGTTGTATAACCAATCATTTCACAATCCATTCCTGGTATCAATTGATCCTTATGACCATAGAAACATCTTGGCACCTTTCACATATTGGTGTTTGTGTGAGACCAAGAACTTATTGTTACACCTGGTCTGAACTCAGTGATCTAAAGCACTTGGAGCTTTTNTTAATTGAAAGAATAATCTGAATAAAGATTTGGGAAGTTGAGTACTGAAGAGATGGGATACCTGAGCTCAGACACAAGGCAGGTTGATATCAATAGCAAATAACAAGACAACCTCAGTCCAGAATTTTAAGGAGTTTTAATCAGTAGATATTCTTTTTNGGCTCTGACCAGGTTGTGTGCTGCAGCTAATGTTGCTGACATGGCTGTGCAAGCACCCTGTATGATCTGGTGTTTGTTAGAAGAAGAAAATGTTGTTTCTATTATACACATACATTTCTGTAGCTAGACAAAGTTTCATTCTATGTCTAATATTTTTTAATTGGTTTTTTATTCTCCCTCCTCTAGCCTGTCTCAATGATTACTTCTGTGAGTAAAAAAGGAGCCATACCAGCTAATGTGTTGTCTGCAGATATGAATATTTCTAGGAATGGAATAAGATATTGGGTAAGAAGTGGTTAAAAATATTAAATTGCCCTACAGCCTTCTACAACAAATCTGCATTGCAATAACTTGTTTTAGATTGAGTCAGGAAGATTTCAGGGAAATACCAGATGAAAGTTTGTTAAAGTTGAAGGGTTATACTCTTGCTGTCATGAAATTTCCAGCAATAAAGGAAAGGCTTTAAGGGAGCTCTTCTTGTTTGCTTTCCTTGCTCCCCCAGCTCCCAGACTGCCAATGAAACAATGAGCCAGGACTCCAGTACTACTTGAGAGGATGGCTTCATGCAGGCTGCTCTGAGTTCAAGTTTTCCCAAGTGCTCTTTTTTTTTCTCATGTGGTCCCACACCCTTTCCCATAAAACTGGGGCAAATTTCATTGCTCGTTTCACCAAAAATTTCAGAAATTTGAGACTGTGCTCTGAATTAGAATATTTGGCAACATCAGAAACCTCTATTGACGAGAGCCTTTATAAGTGCATCTCCAGTTACTTGTGTCTCTGATCTCCTGCCAGTCATATAGGGATCTACTTCTAAGAGTGCTCCAACCTCATAACTTCAAATGAAGTTATGGGAAACTCAAGGTCTTTGAATATCAGGCTCAAAGTAGAATAGACCATGTTGAAAATTGCTTTAATTTGCTCAGAATCCCATTAATTTTCAGCAGTACTGAAACAAGTGTAAGATGGTATGTGGAATAAGTATTTTTTTATATCTTTGGAAAAATGTTCCACACAACTTTAGCTTTTGAGAAATACTCCATCAAGTCGTTTGGGATGTACTGGAGAATCAGTTAGTAGAAGGTTTAAGTGGTGTGATCACCTTTTCATGCAGGTATTAGAAAGAAATCTGTGACTAAATGACTGATAATATTCCCCAGAAAGACACTTGTTACAAGGCACTTGTAAATTGGCTTACCCTAGAATGTGGTAGGTGTTAAAATTAGGTAATTATCCAAGAAGTTGGAACAAATGGTCTCACACAATGAGTCACTTAACTGTGCCTTGTGAGCCCCCGAGGACTCGAAAGTGACCACAGGGATGCAATATGTTTGCTAGTAGTCAGCAGCCCAGTTCCTCTGGCAGGGAAGGCCTCCAAAACAGCTGAAGGGATCCCATTAGGAAGAGAAAATCTGCTGTTAAGTGCTTGTAATGGCTCGCAGCAGCTTGGTCCCTCCAGGATTGGAAGTGACTGCTTGCACCTGCGGCCAGAATGTGCAGCTGCTCCTACCTCACCCAGCCTGGGGGAGCTGAACTGCTGCTGGATGAGGTCTGCATGAAGACAGATGTGCTTAAACGGAGCTGGTTTTGACATAGTTCAAAAGTACTAAAGGTCCTAATTTGGACCTTCAGTAGCTCTGGCTGTGGGTTCTTAAATTCTCTGTCCAGTCTGGAAATCAGTAATTCCCAAAGTAAATAGTTGTGAGTGGACTTTTCAGCTAGCTGGAAATGCAGCTTCAGTAGGGCAGCCTTGAAGCAGGACTGGTCTGAAAGTGAAATTGCCAGACAGCTTGGAGCTTGACTCCTTAGCTAGTAGTAGCAGTCCTTGAAGGAACTGAGAGTTCACACACTTGAGATTTTTTTTTCTGCTATCTTTTTGTGGTTTGGGTTTCATAGTTTCAGTTTTTATATATATGTATATTTACCCCTATCCAAAAAGCTTAACTGCCATCTCAGATACTCTGGAAAGTCTTCTGCCTGGATGACCACCATATAAAATGACACTGCCCTGCAGATGCTTGAGGTGGAATTTTTGGAGAGGCTTGGTGATATGTTTATCTGTGCACAAACACTCCCTCTCTTCCCTCAGCCTCTGCCTTCAGTAAGTATTAACTTTAAATTTAGCCTGAGAGAAAAAGGCAGTCTAGTGCTTCTCCAGAGAGGACGTGTCTGTTTTGCTGCTTTCCAACAGTTTGCAATGAAAAGTATCTGGATATCTTCATTTCTGTTCTAATTACTTTTCCCAGCTGCCTGTGTTTGATGACAACAGTACTTTCAGAAGTAGAGGTGCAATTCACAGAAAACAGAAAAAAAGCACAACTGTTTCATAGATACACATATAAACTCAATGGTTTTTTGGATTGACTAAAAAACGAAATGAGACCGTTTTCATCATCTGAGCTAAAAAGCAAAGTAAATGGTCCTGTGAGGATATAAAATAATTGAAAAACTCTATTTGTTTCTTAAGTTCTATTTTTGCTAGAAGATGAGTTGATTTCATTTAGGCATCTGAAGTGAATGCCAAGGGATTTTTTTGGTTGAATCATTTCTCATTCATTTAGTACTTCAAATTAGTAAATTTAAATATGACTGGTAAGAGCGGAGATTTCATTCTGCTTCAATTTTCAAGGTCCTCATGCAGTACTTGCATTAATCTTTTTGTGGTGGACCCTGTAGAAAAGATTAATGCCAAGAGTTGAAACTGAAGAGTTGAACTCACTTGTCACAAAAGTATTTGTCCTTCAGACAGTGGTTTCTCCTGCCTGTACAGAAGGGTCCAAACAGAAGAGCTACAAAATTGATGGCCAGTGCAGAAAGAGTAGAAAAACAGCTTTCAGTACTGGGAGCTGGATCTTGGAATTTGAACTATGAGATTTTGTTTTCTGAAGTCTAGGGGAATGTATTCATGCTAAAGTATTGTCGGTAAGTCATTGCTTCCATTAGAACTTGCAGGGCCCTCTGAAGTCAGCTGGACATTCAGAACAGCATGAAATGTTAAGATGGAACATTGCTTGGAGTCAGCAACCACCAAGGCAGCAAAGAGACACTCAGAGACAAGGAATGCCAGAGGCAGACACTGGGTGGAATGGAGCAGGAGCTGTGGCAGCCCCGCCAGAGAGGTGTTGAGCCGAGCTCCTGGCACACTCCAGGGAGCTGACCCAGCCCTGCCAGTGGAGGTCATGCTTGCTGCTGGCCCTGGGACCATCAGTGGCCAATGAACAGAGTCAGAAAGGTCTCTGCTTCAGCACTCAGCCAGACTGGCTTTTGGAAAGAGTCCAGTTCTCTTTAAAGATTTGGGCAGCTTTGTAATCTACTTTACCTAGGCTTTCAATTGTATGTGATAAGTAAAAGATAAAGTTTAAACAAAAAGCATGAGTTGAGTTCATTATCTTACCTTGTTTGTGTGCAGGAAAGAAACAGATATTTAGGAGTCGTGTTGTGTGGTCTTCATGTCTTCTGGAAGCATCAAACTGTTTACTGCCATGCCTCTTTGCCTTTGCTTCTGGTTCAGTGATCTCTGATAGGCTTCATTTTACAAATTAAAGTCTCTGTTTGCATTGTTGTACGAAAAACATTTATTTCAAGGTGTCATTTCTGAACTTGTTACCAAGTAATAACAATCCCAGCACAGTCTCTAATCAGAAATGGAGAAATCATTTCCATTGACACATCTTGGCTTCGCAGTAAGGCTGTTCAGCTTTTCAAAGGGAGCTGTTTCTGGCACCGACTATTGTTTAAGGAAGTGAAAAGTTACTCTTTGTGGAGATTGTAGATGGGACTTGGCTGGTTTTCTGTGAATTCAAAGCCGGCTTGTTTAACAGATATTTTACTTCTGAATACTGGCTTTTGAATGTCAGTATAGTACCAAATAAACTACTTTTTAAAAGACTCATAGTAAGTGTTAGCCCATTTGAAATTATTTTTATTATTTGCATGTTAACACCTGCTGTATATGAAACTACAGTTACAGATAAACTACAGGACTGCATGATAAACCTGATGCAAATCTTTAAGTGGCACTACGCCCTTCTTAATTCTCCTAAGTAACTTCACAAGGTGCACACTAAGGTGCTTTACAGAAGTGCAATGGCACATAGGCAAGGGAACAATCTCAATTTTACACAGTGGCTGTCACCAGCATCCATCTGGAGGCAGGTGGAGATATTACATCTCTAACTGTGGATTGCTGGCTAGGCAGTGTTTTTGAACAACCATATTCACAGAGAAAAGGGGAGCTATTCATGGTCAGGAACCAAACACAGTCACTTCAGAACTTTCATGGGAAGTGTGCTGTGCTTAACTTACTAGCTAAGAAGTGAGTGGTATATGGGTATGCATGTCCCACCATGAAGTCATATAGCAGTCACTGTGACAAGCCATCATAAAGCCAGCTCTGGGCATGGCTGCTGGATAGGAAATCACAATGGCCTTTTGGTGGTTTTCTGGTTTTCAGAATTGCTTTGGTCACCTGCAGAGCAGAAAATTCTGTAAAAAAGCTCCTAGAAAGGCCTTTGTACATTATCTATTTTACTAATATTCCTGTTCTGAAGCTAAAGAACAATGTTAAGAAAAGGAAACACCAATCCAGTCTAAGCTATTCAGTGTCAGTGAACAACTGAAAGGCTAAATGGACAAGTAAGAAATTGTCCACTTCTTGCTGGGACTTGGGCTTGATATGGAGCAGCAGCTGTCATTTGCTTACAAAGTTAATTTTGCATAATTCTTGCTCTCCCACTGGCATATACGCTGAATTGTTTGACTAGGGAATGATATGGGAACTTTGTCTAAGGTTTTATCTCAGTGTTGCTAAATGTGCAATGAAACCCATCATGAGAAATGATGAATCAGAACATTTGTGTACTGACTAAATTGTCTTTCAAAAGGTGCAGGGAAAACTGTGGTGAGTTTTCCTCATTAGCAATAGCCTTGCACCAGAGAGCTTGGTCAAACAGGCAGTCCCAGGCAACCGCAGGCCCCTTTTGTGTTAGACAGAGTGAAGAGTCCTGGATTCAAAAACAACCTACTCCTTGGTCTGAGTGGAGCAAAACCATCCCATTACCAGGTCTGTGTTCCTGAACTCATGTGAGAAGAAGGTGTACAGGTCTAACCAGTTGCATCCCCTGTTTCATCAGAGCAATACTGGATATGTACAGAGTGCTGATCCTTGCTCTTCAGGTGGCTGTAGGAAATGAATCGTTCTCAAATGTGGAAAGACAAAATGTCAGGTACAGCCATAAGAAGCTGAAAAGGAAGATGAGTGTGGGCTGCTGAAACCATTTGTATGGTGCTACTAAGGAATTAAAAGCAAGAATAAATGTAAACCTGACATGGTGTTGCATGCCATATCTGTGGATAAGCTGTTGCATTAGATGTTGTGGCAGTTCTGACTCTGTTTGGACAAAGATAAAACATTTGCCATGCTTTACAGACTGGTGCAGGAGCAAAATCTCCACTTTCCTGACACTGGCAAGAGAACCACCCAAGAAGAGCAAGCTGCCACAAGTCTGTGTGCACTGCTCAGCACACAGTGGAATGCTGTGACTTCAGTGAGAAGGGTGACCAGGAGCTGTGGGAAGGTGGCTGGGCTCAACAAGGATACTTGAAGAGGTGCACAAATGTCAGCTGCTCCTTGTACCTGCTTAGCAACCCAGCATGGCCTTGTGAGGAGTGAGCCAAGCCTTAAAAATACCAAACCAGCTTTCTTCCATACAAGTATTTCTTACTCCAATCTATCCTAAGGCACTAAGAACATTTTTTTTCGTGATTGAAAATATTATTTTTCCTGTGTAAACACAAGAATAGCAAATCTAGGGGAAAGAAATCTCTTTAAACAACAAAGCTGAGATTCCTGCACTGAGTACTCTGAATTGTGCTCCTTAGGGGGCAAGATACAAAAAATGCTTCTGAGAGGAAGAAATAAGATCGAAACATGAACATTATTCGAGCTTAATATTTATACTTTTTGTTAAGCTTTCTCATATTTCATTTTGCTTCTCTACAAGGAAAAAGCCCTGCCTTGCAGGATCGTCTATGTTGCAGTAATTAAACTCAGTTCAAATATCTTTTCATATTTGTAATTGCGATTTTAGTGAGGTACTGCTGGAAGACATTCATCCAATTTAGATCTGCTTAACTATTTTTGCCTGACACTTTCTATTTCAACCTAGCAATTATCTTCTTTTTTACATTATTGTACCTTTCCACTGTAATTTTTTTAAATAGCTACAGTAACTTTTAGCACATGCACAAGCTGGATGCTCTTATGTAAAGCACTGTACAGAATTACATTAACCACTAGAAACATTTGCATCACTTCAAATTCCCTTGTGTGAACTAAATGAACTGCTTCATTTGAACTTTCCCACCTCAGGCTTCAAGCCTGAGTCTTGTGATGGTCTTGCCTGGGTGTTTCTCCTTTCTGCCTCCTTCATCAGGAACTCCAAGTACTGCTAAGACTTAACCACAGTGTTATGAAAGACATCTGAGCAAGCTGCCATGCCAGAAGCACACAAGTTGTGACAATATGGAGATCAGCATGGATTAATTAACCTTTTAGAGTAACAACAGTTAGATTTCTCTGATTGTTACATATGTCCTCTTTACCTGCTTGTGGGGAATTTAGTATGGAACAATTTAATGCTTTAAAGACCAATTCCAATAAAGTTTAGTTTGTTGGTAAGATAGTTTCCAAAGTGAATAGAAGACTAATGACAAATAAAAATAATACATGTGAAGTCACGGTTGCCAAAATAATATTCAGACCACTGCTGAAGTTTTAGCAACACAACCAAGGATGGTAACAAAAAGCACCTGGCACAGAAGAAGGCACAATTGCTTAGGGCAGAATTTTTCCACCCTAACTTAAGTGTCTTAAAAGGTGAATACCTGAGTCTAAGTAGGATATGTAGTAAATACTGAGCTAATAAGAGAAACAGATGCTTTCTGCTGGTAATTCAGAGAATCTTGAGCTCAAGATGGTATGATGACTTTGCTTCTGGAAATGACTCTGTTTTCCCCTTGAACACAGGGGATGATTTAGCTGTGTAATCTTTAGGCAGTAAAAGTGGGAAAGGTGAGCAAAAGAGATGCTGCTATGGAAAAAGAATATTTGGTAGTGTGTTACCTGGAGCTTTTCTGGTAATCATTATAGGGTTCTACTTAAGCAGAAATTTATGGTTTTGAGAACATTCTGACAATACCTGAGAAAGAGTGCTACAAGTGTGGCCACTCTGCTACCCTTTTAAAATGTGTATCACTGCAGTGGAAATGTGCAGCAGAGATAATATTAACACATTGAAACCTGAGCTCTGATTTCAGAGCACCAAGCATTTCAGTTACTGTTCTAATCTGAAGCTGGATGTCCTATGCTTTATTAAAAGCTCTCCCTGTAACGTAGAAGTTACCTGCATACAAATGGGTGAATTCAACAACTGGAAAAAAAATCTGTGAGGTCAACAATCTTTGTGGAGCTTTAGGAGAACTTCAGGGTATTTACATACTTGATGCCCTTTGATTTAAATGAATGTCAGTGTCACATATTGTCTCTGGTTTCACAAAATTAAGTCTTGGTTTTCAATGAAAGTCAAACATCTAGGTGCTTTTTAAAATAGCTCAGGTATCTTTCATTTAGATGGTATTTACATTTGAAACCATAAATTTAAACTGCTCTGATCCAGGAAAAGGTTACAGGTGTCCCCTCTGGATATGACCACCAGCAAGGATAGAAATGGGGCACAGGATGTGAATCTCTGGATTCTGTTGCTGGAGCTCCTGCTTCTCCCTTTTTCCAGCCTGACATTGGACAGCACATCCACTCATGATAAAATTAGATGTGCAGATCCTGGTGACAAAAGTCAGTGCTTCACATGACTTGGAGAAAGGCTGATAACTCCTAAGGCGTGCTTCAGGACCTTGATGATAGCATTCTGGGGGAAAAGAAGAGAGAAAATCACTGGGTGTGTTTTTATGTCTCTCTTTATTTAAAGTATTTCAAATCTTGAAAAGGAATTAATCTAGAAAATGGCAAATCTGGAGTATAATAGTATTTCTTTAAACTCTTAAGATAAAAAAAGTATACTTCAATCTTTATTAAAAAATTCATGACAATGGAGGGCTAGACAAGAATAGAAGTTCCTCTGATAACTCTTTGATTACTCCAAACAACAAATATGCAAATACCCTTTCTGTTCATTTCTAGCTGGTAAGTCTTGTGTCTGAAAGAGAAAAGAAATTAATCCTAGGCAGTTTAAGAAAACATCTCAGTGATTTTTAGTTATCATATGGAAGATTCATAACTTCTTCCTGAGTCATTTCAATATAATTGCCTAGACATGATGAATCTTAATCACCACTTTCCAATTGTGCTCTGCACAGTCTGGCTGTAACCACTTTTATTCTTTACAGGTACTTTTTCTTCCCCCAGGAAATATGTACCCTTGCAGTTCCAAAATAAAATATACTGCAGCTGTTATACACAGTTATCTTTTATCACCTGTTACTTCTATGGAAAATATTAACACTGGCACCTTTGCAGCAAGGAAGTAATTTCTTGCTAACGAGTTTTGCTTATTTCAACAGCTATCTTTAATATGTCAATTAGTCTCAGAAATGATGTAAGCATATGTGGTTACAAAAGTTTTTTTTTTTTTTTTTTTTTTTTTTTTTTTTTTTTTTGTGACAAATCCATCATCATTAAATTATGTCCTATTTCAGAACTCAGTTTATTTTCCTGAATACACACTGATAAAAGACATGATTTTAGATACCCTTTAATACAGGTGGTAGAAATGCTGATCTTGTGGGTAATGTAGAACACTTGCCGAAACTTTAAATATTTCTCTGATAGAGACCCTGGTGCAAAACTAAAAATCAGTGAGCTATGATAATTTACACTGTATAAAGACCTTTACAGTGTGTGCACTACTATCTAATCCTCAAGTATAATGTAAAAATCTTCAGTTTAGGGTTTCTGTTTTCAAAACACATAGGACACTTCTAGAGTAACTAGAATTGCTGTGTGATTGACCAGGCTAGAGTAACACTGATCAGTCTGAGTAGCCAAAACCTGACTGTAGCCATCCCTTGAATGGTACCAGGGGTCTGGGAGAGTTTTGTGTCTGGGCTGTTTGCTCTCTACTCAGCAATCCAGGACTGAATTCTGCCAAACCTCACATCTCTCCATCCATCTGGCAGAAGCACCTGAAAGAGGAAGCAAGAGCAAGGGCTTATGTAGGAGACAGCCCTACTATTTTCAAGTCTGAGAACCAACTAGCAGACCATATATTAATTTCATGTAAAAAAATAAAATAATAAATTATAAAAAACCCCAAATTTAGAAAGAATCTCATAATTTGAAATTACAGGTTTTGTAAAATAAAAGAGCTTTTTCTGTCACCATTGAACAAGAAATATACTTTTTCTTTTACAAATTATGTCATTGTGTGCTAATGCATTTTTAAACATTTCTGATCAACTTTTCTCATAGCATATCCTGATAATATATCACACTCACAGAGAGATTAATCTAACTGGCAGAGAGTTATTGCATTCACTCTTCCTGTAGGCCATCACTTTTCCTGGGGAGAATAATTTATATCAAACCATTCTTCCTTGGTAACACAAGGGTTTTTATTTCTCATTCCCAACTTACATTTTTCAAGACAAATTAATATGCATTCTATAAAGTAAAAGGTCATATATTTTATTGTTGGAAATAGTTTAGTTGAACAGAGCTAAATAGTAGAAAAGATCTAATCTCAAAAGGATATTATTTTCCAAAACATGCATTTCTCAAAAGGATATTATGATTGTTGTTTACAGACTTAAAATGGGTCCAAATATTTTTTACTCTATTTTACTTTTTAATCTTTTGGAGTTTCCAAAATAGTTGCATTTGACAGATCTCTTCACCTGATTCTACTTTTTGGTCTACAAAGTGTTTGCAGTCTCTAAGAGATTTATTTTGTTGTAAAACATCGAGAATAAATCCTTTATTGGAAGGGGATGAAATTGTGACAGATAAGGACAATGAAGGCAGGAATCTCATGGAGAATTTTTCATTCTTCACGTACAGGTTGTATAAGGTGAAGTACTTTTACCCATTTAACAAAGGAAAATATCGCAGTTGCACCTAACTCTTCATTTTAATACCTACTGATGTCAATGAGATGGACCACATTACACTAGGAAAATAAATTAATTCCAGCAGTTATGGGGGTTTAAGCACACATGCTACCTCAAACTAGGTTTTTCTACTATCTTTTGGTGGCCAGTATCCACGTATTCAAAAGAATATTGAAGAGGACAGTACAGTGGATAATTAGATTCTAATATAATTTTTGACTTGCTTCAGTTCTAGTTGAGAGAGGAGGTCTGTGGAAGGATTCAAATATCAATGTCAATGTAATCAGCATTTTTCCAAGATATAAGCTTTGAAAAGCTCCAATGCAATGCTACCTAGGTATTGATGCAGGTGAGATACCAATGTCTCAGAGTGGCCAGTGTTCAGATTCTTAAGGCATTTGAAGAGTTTTGGATAAGCTTTTAAAAATGCCTTAACTGCAGATAAAGTTAAGCTCATCTCAGCCGTAACTCATTTTGAATTTCAAAGAAGGATTCCTCCACCTCTTTTTGTCTGTTTTCTGTAGTGAAACATACAAGTTTTCACCATTTCAAATGGTGTCTGGATTTTTGGTGTTTTATTTCTTCCTGTGGTAAAGTATTCTTTTTCATGTAAATGTGCAGTCTTTCTAAACGACAACTTTGAAGCCCTGTGAAGAAAATCTAAAACTAACCTGAAAATAACTGCAGGGAATACATGCTAGAAATCATTTTGATCCTGGCAAAAAGAGCAGATCAGATAGTTTAACATCTTTTCATCTCTGGGCTCTATTATTCTGTACTGATTCAGTTGGTCTGCTGTCAGATTCATTTGCCATGTGTATGTTGGAGAGAAAAGAGAATAAAAAAATGGATGTTTGCTTTGTATCAAGTTTTCACAAGATGACTGTCAGTGTTGAATAAGGTTTGACATTTCCCTCTGACAGACAAACAGCTTCTAAAAAATTGGAGGGGTTTTTTGTTTTTTTTTT
>VZTR01007630.1:147437-168414 GCA_013400775.1 Chaetops frenatus
GCAGACACCAGGATGATGTAGTGGGGGCAGTCTCTGAGACTCTCTTCTTCCTTCCTACTGAATAGCAATGGTGTTGCAAGGGATACTTGAATCCTGGTGCTAAGGGAGCCACCAATCCTGTCCTCATGGTTTGGGCATGAAGGCGGGAGAATTTACACTTGAAAAAGTGTTGGTTTTTTTTAGATTAGTCATAAGGAACATACGATGACTTTGAGGCAGGTATTATATTTTGTTTGTATTTTTTTTCTTCTGCCCCTTTTAGCCTAGGGATTTAAGCAATCATGATAAAACAAAGACCTTGCTTCAATAGCAAGCTGAAGAATGTGCCCATCCAAAATATCTGACTACATAAGATTTAAAGAACATTTGGGCCCTCGTTCTCTCATGCTGGGATGGGCAGAGAATTGAGAACCCAAGGTTACAATGTCCTGGACAGGACCTGTGACAAAAGGTGCTTGTTCCCTGCTGTGAGGGGATTTGTGATTAACATCTCCATCACTGACTGTATGTGAACTCAGCCCTCATCCTGGATGATGGAGGAAATCATCTCCCTGTACTGGGGGCTTTTAAGCTGTTTTGTATTGAAGTTTAGACATTCATAGGATTTTAACAGCAACATGAGAAAAATTTATATTACCAAATATTTGTTTAGTGTTAAAGAGTAAACAGTCTGGGTGATATGAGAAGACTTTGGCATCAAAACAGNGCTTGTTCCCTGCTGTGAGGGGATTTGTGATTAACATCTCCATCACTGACTGTATGTGAACTCAGCCCTCATCCTGGATGATGGAGGAAATCATCTCCCTGTACTGGGGGCTTTTAAGCTGTTTTGTATTGAAGTTTAGACATTCATAGGATTTTAACAGCAACATGAGAAAAATTTATATTACCAAATATTTGTTTAGTGTTAAAGAGTAAACAGTCTGGGTGATACGAGAAGACTTTGGCATCAAAACAGTGACTGAACATCAGATAACATAGTTGCTTTCCCTAACTACTGCAGGATTGTGATTTAATTTGTTTTGTCATTATCATCACAACATTGTCTCTGTATGCTTTTGTAACCTTTGTAGGTTTATAGCAGTGTTGTTTTGTTTATCAAAGGCCAGAGTAATATGTCTTCTAAAGACCTTTACAAGTATTTTCTTCTGTTTAGTTTTAGTTTTAATGGAATGCAGCATTCACAATCTCCCACTGAAATCTTTGTCAGCATCTTGAAAATGTAAAAAGACCACTTGTAGCCTTCACAAGTACTGTTTTCTCGTGCTGACTGATTCTTGGAGCAATATTTTGCTGATATTACCAACACTGTTAAAGAAATGTAGCCTCAGTAGATGCTTCAGAAGTTTGTTCATAATAGTCATAGATGGGGATCTGTACTGATTTGTAAAGCAGTAGGAAATACAGTAGATGCAATATCATTAACAACAAGCTGGCCTCTTCAGCATCCTCTTCAGTGTCTAGGTAAGGTAGCACTAAAATGTTTATTTTAGTAGATTTTCAAATGTATACTTTAGCTTCTGAGTAGAACCTATAAAAGAAAGGCTGGTAGGAGATTGCTATGTGACATTCAAACAATTTTGTAAAGTATGCTCTGTGGTTGGTACCATATTTAAGACTAAAATAAAAAATCTTATCCCTCTCTGAAACGTATTGTACAGACTTAGGAACTAGGAACTTGAATTTCTCTCCCACAGGTTGTTGGAGCCATCTATGTCCACAGCAAGAGGCTGATCTCTTAACTTCCCCATAGTCTTCAGATTTACAAGTCTGACTACATTTGGGGTTCATATGGGTTTAGTGAAGTGGAATGAGCCCTCCTAGGAATTAGGAATTAATTTTACAAAATATAGTTTTATTAAAAGGAGATAAGGTTTTCTTAGTCCCTTATCATTCAACCACTCCCCATAAAATGATTCTTTTAGTGGCTCAAAAAAATCAGTGCAGCTGCAGATCATTTTTCCTATACCAACCTGTGTAGAAACAGGTTCCTACACCACAATCTGTCAGATTCAATCAGGTTTTAATAAATATGTAAAGCCTACATGAAAATAAATGGAAACATCTTTAGTTTGCCTTTGTTTCAGCATTCCTTATTACTTCTTGGTGATATCTTGGATGCTACTTCTTCCCAGATACTTGGAAGTTTTTGATATTATTCTGTGTTGCAACACTTCATCCTCAGTGACCTGATGCCCATCATTCTTTTTAACCTTGAATCAAATGTTTAGTTTATCATTGGTGGGGAGAACACTTTAGTGACAGATCACCTGGGCAGGAATCACCTAAATCATCTAGCACTGAAATCACCAGGACAGACATGAAAGCGAGCAGTGCAGCCTAAACAGCTGTGCTAGAGACCTGATGCCTGTGGAGCATGCAGAACCTTTCCTCCTTGCTTCCAGATTCTCATGTTTACTCATTAACTTCAGATCAGAAGGGAGGGACAGTTTTCACTCTTAGCCCATCATTAATTCAGACAAACTAAAAGTGAATATGAACTTTTTTCTTTTTCATCTGCAAGAGAGATTGTGACCGAGGGTGAGTCATCTCATGGTTAACAATCAAAGTAAAGCATAAATTCATTTCTATGACAACATTAAATGCAGTACCAGGGTGATTCTTTAGCAGTGTTTAGTTGCTGAGTCCTTGGAGAATCCCTGTCTCTGAAGAATACATTTTATTAGAGTATGATAAGTAGCTCATGTGCTAACCTTGCAGACTGACACTTTGTCTTTCCTTCCCCTTTTACACCTCTGTCAAGATATCCATACTGAGAACTGTTTCTTTTGCCATTGATGTGCTAATGCAACTCTAGATATAAATATTAACTAGCATTGTATAGGTCTAGAGCTATTGTAACTGAGAAACCAGAGGAATTTCTTTTTATTGCTTTGGCCTTGCCACCGGTCCTGGTTAATTTTTGCAGTAGCGGTGAGGGGGCAGGGCCAGGAGCCATGTGGGCATGGCCAAGACCCAAATGTTATTGATACCATCTTATGTCATTGACAGGGTTGGGGGAAAAGGAACTCTTTCTCCCTTCTGGGAAGGAAGAGTGTTCCTTTCTGGTCCTGGGAAAGCAGAGTGGGCAGAGGGTGGATCCATCATTATTTTTCATTGTCCCAGGCACGGTGAGCATTTTGTATGTAAATCAGCCTCCCTGTGTGACAATTTTGTCATGGGTATTGTTGCTATTTGTTTTCTTATCTCATTACTGTTTCCATTAAATTGTTCTTTTCTCAACCCATGATTTCTGCCTTGTCTCCCTCCGGAGGGGGGCAAGCTATTGATTTTCTTTTCAGTGGAAGTCCTAAATTGGGGAATACCCATCACAGCATCACACCTACCAAGAGATCACCTGTGCCAAATTTTCCACCTGCATTTTGAGATATAGACAACTTAAAAGTCAGTAATTTGCTTTTATCAGGTGTCTGNTACCATCTTATGTCATTGACAGGGTTGGGGGAAAAGGAACTCTTTCTCCCTTCTGGGAAGGAAGAGTGTTCCTTTCTGGTCCTGGGAAAGCAGAGTGGGCAGAGGGTGGATCCATCATTATTTTTCATTGTCCCAGGCACGGTGAGCATTTTGTATGTAAATCAGCCTCCCTGTGTGACAATTTTGTCATGGGTATTGTTGCTATTTGTTTTCTTATCTCATTACTGTTTCCATTAAATTGTTCTTTTCTCAACCCATGATTTCTGCCTTGTCTCCCTCCGGAGGGGGGCAAGCTATTGATTTTCTTTTCAGTGGAAGTCCTAAATTGGGGAATACCCATCACAGCATCACACCTACCAAGAGATCACCTGTGCCAAATTTTCCACCTGCATTTTGAGATATAGACAACTTAAAAGTCAGTAATTTGCTTTTATCAGGTGTCTGACACTAATTCCTAGGAAGAAATGATATTTCAATAAACTAGATTGTGCAAATGTTTTGATTATCCCTGACAATGCTAGATGCTGTCACATCTGGCTTCTTCCAGTCTAGTGAAGAAGTAATATGTATTAAGAAATTAAAGGGGATGCACAAACCCAAATTTTTTTGACTTTGTAAACAGATTACAAATTCTCCCTCTGTAATTTTATTACTTTAAAATATGAAACTTCTTTCCAAATACGTGGCTCCTGCAAAATAGGCTAAAGTAGTTCACAGAATATAAATAACCTAGATCTCAGCATATTAACCAGCTGCAAGGGTCGTGAATCTGTCTTAAAATGGAACAATCCTCAGAATCAACTGATCATATCTGTGTGTCTGGCATTTTCATTCTGTTTGTGTGGTAGAATATTTTTCAAGCTTCTTGTTTCAATGAACTTTCCCACAAGCGAAATGATTTGCTATAGTACCTACAGGACTTCAAAAGCGGTTTTCCAGAAAAAAATGAACCCAAGTTATATTTCTTTTAGTAAAAATTCAGGACAAAGGGCTTTCCCTGGCATATGTTCACTCAGCTGAGATGTCTTAGCCCCCAACACCACATGGTGAATCTGGGCTGGTTATTTATTAACAGTCTTTAACACATACTTGTTCCCAACCAAGCACTGTCTCTGATCCTGCTAAATCTCTTGGACCAAGACCATGCCAGGGAGCATGGGAACAGTTAAACAAGGTACAGGTGCCAGACCTCAGCCTGGTTCCTTCATGCTTTTTAGTTTGCTAGCATAGATACAGTCTGTACCTTTATTTGACTCGGTTTTATTATGCATTTTACCAAATAATGACAGGGAATGTCATTCTTTTTTCTCTTAAATCTAATTTAGATTAGAGTTTAATATTAGGTTTCCTCAGAAGCTTTGCACTTTATATGTAAAGAAATGTTTTTCCAATAATATTAAAGACACGTTTCTTTTTCTGTGTTCCTCAGCTATGCTGTACTGATTTTAGTAGTGATAATGTCAGGAACAGTAGTAATGAAGCAATTACTGTGGTGCTTAGAAAAGAATTTGCTGTTAATAAAATGGATTAGTTTTCACATAAATGAAGTGGAATTAATTCAGATAAATCCAACCTATCATTGATAATTTAACTCTGACAGAGATTTATATAGAATTTAAGTACAATCACATATAAGTGTATTTGGCAATAATGTGAAAACAGGAGTTATGCAGCAGAGAATTAAAGAATAAAAGCTGTTCAAGAGGGAAGCGGTGAAATGAAAAGAGGAGGTCAATTCAAATACTGAAGGAATTGAATTTCAGATAGCTTTGTTAAAGTTTGGGTGAGGGTAGAGGACAATAAAGGAATCATGGCTGCATTTTCCTTTTTAGAAAAAAATTAAAGTAACAATCCCCTTTATTTTCCAAGTACAATTGAAAAGGTAGAGTCTATGATATTCTGACCCTCTAAAACGAGAAATTTCTAAAGGCTTTTCAAATTTTTTTTTCTGCCCTTTTTTTTTCCTTTGGACAATGAACATTGCCAAAAGCTATTTTATATGTTAGAGTCTCCAGTCACCATGGCAACATCTATACCATGGGACTCAGGAATTCTCCCAGTTTCTGGTACCATGTGTCTCAGCTGTATTTTATTCCTTTGTCAAGGTGAAAAATGGGCATACATACCCAAGGCCAGAGATTACTTGGCTTCAGAACAGAGAAAACCTAGACACATGGGCCAAAAAGCAGACAAGTCTGAAAGGCACATCACTGCAGGCCAGCTTCCCTGATGTACACACAAAACTCCTGTCAGAAGGAGAGAAAGATTCCAAAGAAAGATAATTATGCTGGTATCAGTCTGGTAAAACTAAATTGAAGTCAATTCACATTTTATTTTATCGCAAACAAAAATGTAGGTAGGATTTCCAGCATTTCATTGCTCACAAGGATATTTTGTCCATTAAATATTGCATTTTACACAAATACAATAAATCATCTAAATTTCATCTTAAAAGGCTACCAAATAGTTTTGGTTTTGGACACAAACAGAAAATTCAGATATTTTTCTTCGCCTAAGACAAAAGAACACCTATGTTCTTACCATATTTACAGGAAGGTTTTGTTTTTTTTTTAAAAATAAATTCAGCAGAAGGTGTTACATATTACAATCAGCTTTACCTTTTCTTCTGCCACTCTCACAGCACAATTTCTAAATGGATACTTCAGAATATGTCAGAGTGGCATTTGGCAATCTTGACATTCTTGTCAGACAGGAAAAGGAAGAACATAAGAGAAGTAAGTTTTCCCACTCATTCCAAACTCCTATTTCACACAGCTGACTTTGCTCTCATTTTTCCTGCACAAGGACAAGACCTTGATGCCTATACAAACTGTACTGATGTCAGTGGAACACCAAGAAACATTGACTGAACAAATCGCTGATGCTGCAAGGTCAGAGGCCCTGTGTATAATTTTCAGGAAGTTTCTTGGAGTTTGCATGTCACCCATTCACACAATCCTACTTCTAAGGAAAAGTTTATGCTTTCATAAAAATCTCTGAGTAGTTTTTTAGGTAAACTTGTCCCTTTGAATTCATTTTGATTTACTTTTTCTGTTGCATCTCCACTGCTAACAGGTTGGGTTTTTTGTGGGTTTTTTTCTGCTGTTTCTTTTCTAAGGTGTTTTTGTGTTGATTTCTGGCTTTATTTTTCTTGGTCATTTGGGTTTTTAAAAGGTTATTTCAATAATTCTAGAACAATTGGAAAGAATTTGCAATTCATGAAATGGTCAAACAACATATCATCACAGATTGCAGGTTTTATCCAAAACCCTAAAATGCTTTTGTAATGTCTAAACTGTCCTCAATCGAGAAGAAGTGAAGCTTTTCCTCTAAATCCTGGACTGCTTTTCAAGCTGCTACATATATGGATCCCTGATGCATTCTAATTGGTTAGGTAGACAGACAAATATGCACTGTAGTGTTTCCTATTCTATTTTATCTTGTGAATCTATTAATGTCATATAAGAAAGTCATAAACATGGGGAAAAAATTGGGTTTGTTTCTTGAAATGAGTAACTGAAGTAACACTGTGGAGAGTGACAGATGCACTCAGTTGCAAGTAATTCTAATTGTCTCTCCTCTGTGTACAGCTGTGGCTGCAGGTAGGTTCTGCTGGTGCTATGAAACACTTTGGTTTAAGAAGCTAGACCTGCACCTGGAGAGGGATTAACCCAGATGTACAGGCAGGTGTTCTGGAGAGCTTGAGTCATGATTTATGACTGTCAGTGAAAGGTGTATGAGTAAAGACATTTTCCATCACCTCAATGAAAACTGATTGTGAAATTAACAGAGCTCGAGAGATGTGGCAGTCCACAGACTTGTGGAGCTACCAGCAACAGATGGAGGGATCACACTTGAAATAAATGAAGCAACTGTTTCTACACAGAAAGCAGTGTAGCTCTTGGGTAAGATATGGAGGACAATATGGTATGAGTATGAGAAGAAGTGCATGAAGTAGAGTAAAAAGCAATTAGAACAGTTAGTTTAATAAGTATGTACTGGCCATCTTGTCAAAGGGGTATATTTCCAGAGCTTATAAAAAATTTAAGTGTCGCTCCTTCTTACAAGGGTTGGGTCCCTAAGGACACACACACACACACACACAGATACACACACATTTATGTGTGTCTAGTACTAGGGGCTGTGTGAAAGTCTCTCCAGTGCTTTACTGAAGCCCTCCAATGATTTTGCAGAAGCTTCAAGGCCAGATGAATCACTCAAATCAAAAATGTTACATAATATGGAACTTTTTTCCCTATAAACTCATAACTTTTGGAACAATTTCTCTTTTCTCTAATTCATATAGGTCTGAAGTTTCAGTTCTTAGGCAATGGAGTCCCTCAAATGTGAAGTTTAAAGGAGTTTTGTCTGTCTAGCTTCTGTCTTTCTACAAAAAAATATTGGCTGGGACATCAAATTTGCTTGTCTTGGAGTTAACACACCTCCCTGGTCAAGGCAGCTCTGTCTTCAACTCAGGGGGTCAGAGAGCATGGGCTTAGAAAGGACTGGAGTGTCCATCCTAGCTTTTATTGTAACCAGAATTTAAGGACTTCAGCTTTTTTGTCCTGGATATCTTTTGTCATTAGCAATAATTCCTTGAACTTTAAATATCTTACCATTTTTTATGTATGCCTGAACTGCATCCTAAGCATGCACTCTCCCACATATTTTTCTTCATTGCTATTTATAACATAGCTGTGCTGAGTGATCTCAGTCACAAAAAAGACTGAAACTTCTTCCTTTGCACATTAAATATACTTATGTCTCTGACAGTCCACCATAATAGTCCACAGACAACTATCCTTCCTATTTATATTCCTAAATGCTGTCCTGCTTGTGAGTTATGACATTTAATTAAATTCTTTATATACCTGTAATGGAAGCACAATCCTTTATGTGGCTTACACTGTTCACACAGAGCATAAAATAACTAGTGAAGGAGAATTTATATTTGAAAGGTATGTTCTTGATCTAATAACTAGAAAGGTTTGGGCTGCTACTCTGTGCAATTTCTGGTCAGCAAAGAAGGCAGTGTTGGCCACACCTGGGTTTTCTCCAGGCCAGGTGGCTTAGGGAAATCACAAAGCAAACCCAGGATTTATATAATATTTTACTATTATTTGGATGCCATATGACTTGGGGTAGAAAAACAGTGCACTAGCTTTTTTCCTAATCTGTTTTTGGCCTTATACTTAAGCACCAGTGAGCTAACTGGGAGCACAGTTGTAAAAGACAGTGACAAGGGTGACTGGCACAGAAACAGAAGGGGAAAAGGGCAAAAGCACTGGGATTCCCATGCAGTGCCTGTGAAGGGAGAAGCAGTAGGAGGAATGAAGGGCTTGCTAGCATGAGGGAGCTTAAACTGCAACCAGCAATAACATGACACATCAGTATTTTTTTGTCCCTGTTACTGAACCTCCTGATATCACTTTCAGCTCCTGCTGTTTGAAAATGTATCATCAAAGCCCAGGGGAAGAAAAAAAAAAAAAGGTGTTTTTTCCAGATATCTTTTTTTTTAAAAAAAAAAACTTTGGAGAGTCAGTGAGAGTCTCCCTGCTGTTAGCTCCCATGTCTTTGGGCCACCCTCATGGCCTCCTACGCTCTTGCTCTTCCATGGACCACACAGTTTGTTAATGGGAAGGAGATGCTAAAAAAACTCTGCCTGAAGAGCCTGGTCCTTCCACAATGCACTTGTCCCTCATTGAGACAGTAAAAGTAACAACTCTGAGAGCTCTTGAAATCTGTCAGTTCAGATTTTTAACATGAATTGTTATACAATTATTGATGTTAAAAATGTCGTCCACAGAGCACAACACCATTCTGTCTTTTTGTCAGAAACAGGAAAGTTAAAAGCCCTTTCAAAGCGGGAGATTGGTTTTAGGACTGCTGAACTACTGTCCACAAATTGCTCTGTTTCATTTCATTATCAAAGGTGAACAAAAGCCAAAAGATATCAGCAAGAAATATTTTCAGCATATATATAGGGTTGTTTTTAATTTTTAGCTGCATATATGTATAACAAATATTAAAGTGAAGTTGTATTTTTAAACTGCTCTGTTTCAACCACTTGTGTGCAGAAGGCATTTTTCTGCCCATAAATAGTTAATTCTTGATATGAACCATGGATTAATGTGTCAAAGCTGTAACATAAGGGTATGCTCTTTTTGCATGGAGAGTGACACATCCAGAAGTGACACATATGATAACCTGAGAATAACAAGGATGCATGACCCTTTGGCATAGCACTGTGCATAGGAATGTCCTCAGGTATTTTATTAAGTTGCAATTGTTGAGTTTAATGTGATTGATACAACTCTGTGGCAGAAGAAAATATCCAAACTTAGACCCAAGGAGCTGAGTCTACTTCTTTTGAGAGACTATGCACAGCACCACTGGCAAATGTAGCCATTGACCCAGGCAGGGCAGGCAGAGCTCCCCAAAGTACCCATTCTTTAGCACATTACTAATGCTAAGATACAGAGCCATATCAGGCCTTTGTGTCAGAACATAAAGCTTCAGCAGCCACCTTGCCCATGGTAAATCATGTCCCAAGGTTCTAAACACTTCAAAGACTGAGCAGTACTAATTCTTTCCTGGGTGTATATCCAAAATTTTAGTGCCCAACTGTTTTAAGTAAGGCCCTAAAAGAAATCTTTCAGCTCATTTACTTTAGTGGAATTGCTCTAAGCTTATAATTGTATGATTAAACAAAATCAGGTCCTACATAAGCAGCTATTCAGACCATAAGACTTGGAAATATATTGTCAGAAGAAGAACTTGCCAGAATGCTGCAGCAGTCCCTAATGAAATGCATCTCCTTCATAGATGTGACAGCTGCAGCCAATGGGCCTGCATGTCATGTTTTAAACCCTATAAATACTTCCAGGAGACTGAAAAGCAAAAAAAGAAAAAAAAATTGAATATAAAAACTAAAGATCATGTAAATTTTTATTCACAGAGACAGATGAGCTTATGAAAAATTAAAATTGTATTTTGGGTTTGCATCGCCAGGTTTTGATAGCAGGGGGGATAGAGGGGTGGTTTCTGTGAGAGGTTGCCAAAACTTTTCCCCAAGTCCAACAGAGCCAATGCCATACAGCTCCAGAATGGAGCCACAGCTGGCCAACGCTGAGCCCATCAGGAACAGTGGTAGCACCTCTGGGATAACAGATCTAGGAAGGAGGAAAAAACATCTATGCAACTTCAGGCAAAGAGAGGAGTGAGAATATGTGAGGAGCAGCCCTGAAGACACCCAAGTCAGTGGAGAAGGAGGGGGAGGAGGTGTTCCAGGCACTAGAGCAGAGTTTCCCTGCAGCCCATGGATGGCCATGCTGGGGCAGAGATCCACCTGCACTCCCTGGAGGAATCCTCGCCAGAGCACGGGGATGCAGCCAGAGGAGGCTGTGGGCCCATGGGAAGACCATGCTGGAGGAGAATCCTGGTGGACCTGTGGCCCTGTGGAGAGAGAAACCCACCCTGAAGAAGGTTTGCTGGCAGGATGTGTGACCCCATGGGGACCTGAGGCCTCCAAGTTTTAATTCAGAAGGCCTGTGTCCCAGGGGAATGACCACACTCTGGAACAGGTGAAGAGTGGGAGCAGCCATCCCTGTTTGGAGTCAGGAGCTGTTGGGAGGAAGGGAGATTGGGACTACTGTTGAGCCTGGGAAGAAGGGATGGGGGAGGGGGAAGGTGCTTAAAAGGTTCAGTTTTATTTCTCATATACCCTTCTCTGATTAGATTGGTTGTAAATTCAGTCTAATTTCCCCAAGTTGAGTCCATTTTGTCCATGATAGAAATTGATGAGTGATCTTTTCCTGCCCTTATCTCATCAATCCATGACTCCTTTGTTATATTTAATCTCCTCTGCCCAGCTGAAGAGAGAGGGATAGAGAGGCGTTGGTGGGAATCTGGCATCCAACCATGAACAACCCTCCACAAATATGCACGGTTTTCTACCTAAATATTTAACATCTACACATTCACATTTTTGTAAAGTCATCATATGTATGTCTGCAGATTCCATGCTCAGATTTAGATTTGACTACTACTATAGGAATAAATTGTCAACAATCAGGTAAACAGTCTATTTCCACCCTGCATGTGTGCAGCTCAGAGGTCTTGTACATACTTATTTTTTCCTAATCATAGTATGAAGACAAGCAGAAGAAATTTAATCTTCAAGGAGCTAGACTTGGGTGAAAATTGGCCAGTAATAATAAATATGCTTTTCACCTGTAATGATGGCATATTTCCTCAGGACTAGAACACAGTGTCATGATGGTATTAGGGAATATTATCCTAGAAGGTCATGTTTTAAACTATATATGGATTAACTGAAGGTTTAAGTTACTGTTGCTGACATTAGAGAATTTAGGATGAAAATATTACTGGTTTAAAACCTGAAAGAAACAAAGGATATGTTATACCTAAACAGACTAATTTTCACCTAATAAAAGGAATGTGAAACTACTCACTTCACTGAATTTACATTTTATTTGCACTTCAGAGGCTTTAAACTCCCTGTGGAGCAACACATCTGGGATGTGTCTTGCATAGATGGTTACACAAATGAAGAGGCTTTAATGTTTTATGGCAGCCATGTTAAGGAAAATACTTTCATTAGCTCTACAGACAGTTTATATATTGTACGGCTGTTTTGTTTTATATTTTGAAGTACCACAGTTCAGGACTTCCTCTGAGAAAAGTTCTGAAAATGCAGACTAAATGCCTCAGACAAAACAGTACAAATGAGAACAATTTGTATCAGTGGAGAAGATTACGAGTGTGTCCTCAGGTAAAATGCCTTGTGAATTTATATTTCCTGTGGAATTCCTTTCACAGTTCCAGGATAATATTGCTCCATTTGCATTACAGTCTATGCTCTATGTGGAAAGTATGAAATAGGAGTTCTTTCCACCTGCACCACAAAGTAGAAATTTTGCTGCTTCTGTTCTTTACAGCATGAGCTCCTTTTTTAAAAAAAAATTCAATTAGTGGTAACACAAAAATGTTATTAAGTATATTAGCCTTTAATAAAGTTGATCGCTTAAGTAATCCCTCCTGCAGAAGTGTATTTTCAACCATTTTAATCTGTTTATTTAGAAAACGAGACATTTTGAACAGCCACTGCACATTCTTGAGTCTTGCTGAGCTGAATATGTGGATAACAGAGTTAACATGCATGGCTGTTAAGAAAACTAAAACTGTCCAGGAATTTCTTCAAAAGATGGCAGTGTGTCTTGTTTAAGCATAGAAGTTTGGAGAAGTTTGGACTCCTCTCAGCTTTTACAGCAACAGGCAGCACTTAAGGCAAAGATTAACAAAGGTCAGAGGAAAATGACCATAAGTGTGTCATCAAGTTGTAGAAGACAGGAGGACAGGACTAAAATCCTGATCATGACATTGAAATATGGACATCTATATGTAGATCTTTATGTTCCCATTAGTCAGTGAAGCTCTACTCAGCACAGGCAGGTGTTAGCTAGGTAGGCAGTCATCAAGTGCCAGCTTCAGAATGATAGTTGAATCACTATCAAGCACTTAACAAAAAAATAACCTGATTCCTTCAGAATTTTCTTTTTTTTGTAAGCCTTGAAGAGTTTGTTATGTACAGGTCACAAGCTGGCGTGGGAAAGTTCCATCTGTATTAGAAAATTGCATTTATCTCTGATTTCTCTCTGATACTGAGGTATGGAATGGCCTTGTTTATCCTATATTGAACAGTACTACCCTGCCAAGTACAATGGACACATCTAGACTAGTATCGTGAATGGTTTCTGGTATCTACTAGCTGACAAACTATGCCCAGGAATTATTTGTGAAGCTGCTAATTAGATTAAGCCAAAACTGTACCAGGACAACTGAATAAGTACAGACTTCAGATACAGTGATGGGGAACACTCCCCGGTGCTTTTTAATTTCCTAGCATAAATAGGGCTACTAAGTGTGAGCATTTAGAAAAGCACTAATTTCCAGTCTGAGCCATCATCCTGTCAGTTTTAGGAATCAATGGCCACTCTGCAACCGGGCTATCACAACTTTTATCCTTTACATACATTCAGTGGTCTTCTCTGGTCTGTATTTCTAAGTGAGCAGAAAATAAGTCAGCCTTTGAATGTCATCAGATATGTAGGGCAAACAAAGTTTTTGGTTGCATCTCCAGCTGACTAGGAACAGTTGGACCCACTGAGGCTGAAGGTTAATGTCTATATGGCTGTTCATTAGTCATGGTCTGCAGAGTAAGTAAGGCATCTGGCCATGAATCTGTTACTGGACTCTGACCAAAGGCCTCCTAGGGTAATACAGATGTTTTTTGTCCTCTGTGATCAAACCAGGCTATAGACAAGACTCACCACATCACCTCTTACTTGTCAGTGGCAAAGGGAAAGATTGTGGTAGCCAAGTTTGAGACCTTTGATTTCCCTTCCCCATTGTTGACCCCCAAAGATTATAAACTATAGAGATGGAAAGCCAACAAGGCATTGAGAATAAATTTGGCCATAAATATTCCAAAACATAAAAAAAAAAATTGGAAAGTAGCAATTCTTGTTTAAATAAAAATCATCTAAGACACAATTTAAAATACTGCTTTCTTAGCTTAAAATATAAAAAGCTTTGGCATCAGGCCAAAGCTGCAGTAACTGTTGAGATATGCACTGAGATTATTTGTCAAGATGACTTTCCTCAAGCTCATCACAATCCCACAAGAAGAGAACTGCAGGCACTTTGTTCACCTTACAGGAACCTAACATTAATAGCACTAATGCAAGTTGCATTTGTTTTACCTGCTTTCAGCTGTTCCCCAGTTTTGTTGCACCTCAGGCAACAAACTCATTTATGCACCTTATAAATGCCTTAAGTCCTTGGGACATGCACACCAAGAGAATGAAATGGTTTTTCAATTGTGGAGCTTATTTCCAAAAGGTTCTGTGACTGTCAAAACTGTCAATGTATTCCAAAAAGGTAAAATATCGTCTCGACAGATATCCATTGATGGATAGTAAACATGATGCTCTAGATAAAATTTTGGCTCATAAGGTTCTGAACCAGATTAAGGATCTGGATTTTAGTACATGTGCCAGAGAAGAGGTCACTCTGGTGCTTTGGTGTTCCCAGCAAAACTGCTGGCCTCTGTGAAAGTCAGCCTTTAGACTATTGATGTATGGTGATGCTTACCTTATTCCCTAATCAAAACAGCATTGCCTTTATCCACAGAGCCCTTTTCCTCATATTTCTAACAGTTCAGTAGTCCCACTAGCCTATAACAAAATACTATTAAATCAGAATGTATTTGTATATTGTAAGATATCAGAATATATTTATTCGTAGTATAGAGATAAGAGGAAAAATGTTATTTGGAAGAATTCTGAGTCACATTGAAAGCTCAGGAACTTAAAACTCTTCAGCTCACTCCACTTGGAAGCAAAGCTTCCATGGCATACCTCGAAGTCATGCACACACCACTTGCTCTCCTTGCCATCATCCAAATGAATGTTTATGAAGTACAGCATATTCTAGGAATAATAGCAACTGCTTTTGGGGGAGTCCCTCCAAGGTGTCTATATGAGCTATACATGATCTCTCTACCAGAGCTCTGAGGAAGAGCTGCTAATATCTTTATTTTTGTAGTCTTCTAGCAAGGCTAATCCAATGTCTATTTTTCTGAAAATATATCCCTTCTTCTTAAAACATCACTCACTGTCTGTTGTAATTTCATACAATGTGATCAGCTGGACACTTCAAGAGCTCTTCTGGCACAAGGCTTAACCCCAGGGTTATGTTATTCCACTGCTGATTATGAAAAGCCAAAACAAATACGTAAACTGAACAGCTTTTGTCATTGATTTCATTATTGTAATCCCTACTCCAGTTGCTCTTGTAAAATAATGAATCATCACTAACTTACTGTAAAAGAATATGTTCTTTCAGCACCAGCATGATTTTCATGGCAAGAGCCTATTCATTCTGAATTGTTAGTATAATCTTCTGCACATTTTTATGATTACACTCTTTTTCAGAAGGTTTTATGTTGAATCTTGCCAGCAGTAGTAATGAAGAGAGGTTAGAAATGTTTTCAAACCCCAGATTTTTTTAGTACGTTTGTGACTGATGCCACTCTGTTCTTGTGGGGGTAAATGTATGGATTTACCCACCACTGCTTTTGTCATCAATGGGTAGGTATGAGATTGCAATTGCTGGTGAGACATCTCATAGATGGAAGTGTCACATATAAAAGTCACATGTGCATATTTTGAATAGCTTGCCTAATTTAACTCAATATAAAACAATGCGTAACAAAATGTCACAGGTTTTTGTGTAAAGTCCCAGTCCCAGTCGTTTTACATGACTTCCTCCTGTTCTGCTGTGTGATCAACTTACATTCTAAAATATATTTGAGAGATTTAGGCATTTAAGGCATAATAACTCTCAAAGAGCCATAAGAACCTAGTAGGGCAGGAGTCGCTGCTGCGAGAGACAAACTGGGTCAACAAAGCCCTAAGAATATTCTGAAAATGCAATTTTTGCCTCTGTTATTTACTGTTATTCTAATCACTTGTCACTTGTTTCGACACTTGAGGTGAAAAAGATTTGTGTATCACTGCAGCCATTCACATCTGAATGGTCAGAGAAATAGGTGCTATTTGAGTTTTTTTATTTATTTTTGATCTCCACTGTAAAATTCCATTAATTAAGTCTTACAAATCATACAAACCTCTCCTAAATTATAAGGAGAATAAGAGTGCCTAAGTCAGATGTAGTTGACTAAAACTTTTACCCTTACATTCCACCACACTATTGAACTATGCAGTCATATTCAACAGCCCTTGGAAGATTTAATCAAATACTGTGAAAAAAACCCCTAATGCAGAGATAAAGGACCAGACCAATTTTAAAAGGGAAGTCACTAACATGAATGAAAAGGGAAGGTCAAACCAAGTATCCTGAGCAAGGAATCTGCTGGCAATCTTACCACTCTGAAATAGCATTTTGATATATTCTGTTCAAACCAGGATATCCAGAACTACTGAGGGCTAGGCACTGCCATAAGTGCAAATTAAAGAGTGTGAGAAGCTGTTTCATCTAACATCCAATTCCAACACCATGAGGTTAATGTTGGGTTGATTGAGCATCTGAATTTTCATTTCACAGGTACATGGTGATTTTTCAGTGGTGGGGAAGGAAGGTATGTACAATAATTAAAAACATACTCCAGTCATATATAGAGCCTGCATAGAAGAAATTTGTACAAAGTTTTTCAGTAGTATTTTATCACCTGACACAGGATGTTATTTTCAAAAATATGGTGCTTATGATCTTTGCTCTTCAACCCTCAAAACAACTACAACGCAAAACTTGGGCAAGTGAGTTTAAATTCTAAAATATCTATAGCTACAAAATCTGCTGAGGATCTGCAGATTTCTATTATCTGAGGATAATAGAAAAAAATCTGCAGTTTGGGTACAGCTAGCTCAGTTCTCTTACTGACATCAGGTCATGTTTGACCATGGAAATATTGACACTAAACAGAAAATCATATGAATGCACAGATCATGGCAAATTACAACACACACAAATATGCCATTCTATGAAAGCACAGATTACAGGAAAAATCTTAGTCTCCAGCAATGTACTGTAACTCTTTCATGAACTGCATTTCCTCCCATGGAGGAAAACAACATTATTGTAGCACTTATTTGCAGTGTGCCACTGTTGCATACATCCTCTAGTTATTAGCAAGCAATACATTTTAGATTGCTTACAATAATTTTCTCTCATTTCAGCCAATTTGGTTCCGACACAGGAAAAGAACTGTCTACAAGTCTGACCTAATTTGTTAGGTTTGTGCATGGTTATGTGGGAAAATCCTCTTTTTGTGGAAAACTTTGTCTGTAGAACCGTATGGCTATTTAGTGAAAAAAGGGTCCTGGATTGTCACCAAAAGGTTTAGATTAAGTGCAAGACAGAAGTAAGTTGACTCAGATTTTGTAGATGTATCTAGGCCCCTGCCTAAATGGCTTTACCAGAACACGAGGTCAATCCTTGGAGGCATACCAACACTGATGCTGAAATCCAAGACCCCTGACATTTGCAATTCTGAAATACACTTACTCCCTCTCCTCCTATGCCCATACACCCTCATAGCATATAACCAGGTCAAAGTCCCTAGTCAGCAAATTACAAGGATTAGACACTGTAACATAGAGCAGATTGATCCCCAAGGACTTTTACTATTCTTAACTACCTCAGAGCTACCATTTTTAGGACCAGCAGGGAATGTCAAAATCTTGAAACAAACCAATAAATCATCATATGTGTTTCCTGTTTGCTTATTTTTTCCCCCTCCAACTACTATTGTCTTTTTGAAGTCCAAGCTGTACCTGCTTTTCATCACATTTTCAAAGTTATATTAAAATTTGATTATATTTAACAGGCTCTGACTCAGAAAACCATTTGTATGCAGAATAACAGAGTGAAAATCTGAAGTAGCTGCACTAATTTCCCACTGTTCCCATCCTGCTGACCTTTTTGTTGCCTCGAGAAGGAGCCCAGAGTAAACTCTTTGGATTAGCTCTTATTTGAATCCAGAAGAGGAAAAAAAAATCATACTTTGTAGTTCTTCTTCTGTATGATTAAGATAATTAGATAAAAAAATCCCACCAGAGTATAAGGAAACAGCATTTCAGTACTGAAGAATATGAAACTATAAAAATTAGTTGCATACTTCTTTACAAATATAAATGCAGTTTTCCAAATTTTCTCTCCCACACAAGCTGTAGCCGCAGAACCAATGAATTGGAAACTCGTAAAAGGCTGGGGCATGTCCAGGGAGGATATCTGAACCTGGTGCAGAAGAAGAGCTTGGAAGCCTTAATTACACTCCTAATTCATGTAGGTCAAAGTCTGCACCCTGTATGCACACGAGCCCAAGTAGTTGAACTTCACAGTTTTAACAAAATCAAGATTTTATATTTCGAGGCTTCCTGAAGTTCCTGTAGGGAAGTGGAGATGGTCAGGGATAGGAAAAAAAACTTCTAGATTGTGGAATGAGGAAGAAGTGGGGAATTAGGTAAAATCAGACGTGGAAGGAATGAAGAGTAGCAGAGGGTCCTTAGACACCTGTGAAAAAGCCAGGTAACTTGACTGCTGCTCCGTTTCTCTCTTGTGATCTCCTAGAATCTGGCTCTGGGATACATATGCCAACTAGATGGCAGTGCCTATTAAAGTCACACTAACATAATTTAGGTTAGAAGAGATCTCTGGAAATCATCTGATCCAAACCCTATTCAAAGCAGGGCCAACTTCCAAGTTAGGCACAGATGCAAACCTGGTGAACCAGGCTGCTCAGAGACAAATCCAGATCATTTTTTTGGAGATTCCTCAGTCCATCCTCACAACCTGTTGTGTAGACAACACTAGAAGCTCAGCTGCCTCCTCGACTTGGGTCCTTTCAGCTGTGAGCATTTTTCTCATACACACCCCCCCTTCTACCTCGTTCTTCAGAGCTGCCTAAATTGCTGCTAATTGGTGATGCTGCTGCAGAGCTGAATATTCTCTGTGACCACTGCCCAACTCTTCACCTAATAGAATCATAGGATGATTTGGGTTGGAAGGGACACTGAAGATCAGTTAGTTCCAACCTCCCTACCATGGGAAGGGGCACCTTCCACTAAACCAGGTTGCTCAAAACCCCATCAATCCCAGCCTTGAACACTTGCAGGAATAGGGCTTCTACATTTTTTGGGACATCCTGTTTCAGTGCCTCACCACCCTCACAGTATAGAATTTCTTTCTTATAGCTAACACAATACTAACCTCTTTCAGTCTGGATCTATTGTCCTTTGCCCTACCACTGCATGTCCTTGGTGAAAAATACTATCATTGTCTAAAAATCCTCTAGGGGAAAACTAAAGTAGAATAAAACTTATGCATTGCTTATATCAACAATGAAAAAATCAGACAAACAGAAGGTGCAACATGAAAAAAGACATGTTTGAGGGAACACAAGCCCCTGAATCTGCCTATGGTGTTTCCTGTAATGCTTGGCCAATACAGTCTTGTAAACCATTTTCTTTATTATGCACACAGAAGACAGTCTAGGTGATAAGATATAACTGCCTGATTTCTATAAATACTTGACTAGTACCCCTATACTGCTACCTAATTATGATAATTAACATATTTACTTGTAACAAAAATTATATTCTGTGGAATAGCAAATTTTGAATCAACATTATTAAACTGAGCTGACAGCTAAAAGTAAGTCATTGTTCTGCCATTGGGAAAACACATTTTCATGAATGCATTGGGACTGGGATGAGACCAGGCTGAAAATTTTTATGATTTGTATATAATTATTTATTTGAGTGAAAATACTGAAAAATTAGGTTACTCTAGTACATAGTTAAACAGGGAAGGTAGAGTCTTTGCTTGTGTCTGAATACATACATAATGCTAAAGGAGACTTTTGTTTTAGATGTTTTTTTACTTTCCAAAAATAAAAGAAGTCTTCAAATCCAATAAAAACCATCCCACAGTAAACAGGTTTTGTAAAAAATATTGTTTTTCTTCATTTATTTAAAAAATTTATTTGAAACTAGAGACCTAATAATCTCCCTAGCCTGGATATATTTACTGAATGAGTAGCCTGAACGCTTCCAGGCCAAAGTGCACTCCTCACTTACTCAATACAGAATTCAACTCCTCTGACCCAGATGTCAAAAAGAGAAATCAATAAAACTTGCGCTACTCGAAACAGACAAATCATGAACAGGAGAACCATTCTCTGCCTGTTTAGGAAGAAATCTCTTAAATATCTGAGTAGAAGGAAATACTGCATGAGTAATAGAAATTTAAAAGAATTTCCTGGCTACTGTTTATACAACAAATATAAAAATAATAGGTTACATTTTAACAAGTAAAATGTGAGACAGCCTGACATATGGTGATGATGTTAAAACCTGGACCTCCAATCCTAGAGTTGTGGTAGGGAAACCCTGAAATTGGAGCGTCTTTTTTATTCTTCCAACTCCAATAATTTACTTATAAAGTTTGTGTAGTCCAGTGATTGTTTGCATGAGTAGAAGTCTCCAAAGGCCATACTTTCCATGCTGCAGTCTCACAATGTCTTTTGCAGGCTTGGTGTGGAAATTTACAACACCCTGTTCTTCCATGGTTTCATTGCTAACAATGTGGTTTACTGATGAACAGATCTAAGTGTCTGACAATTTGGAGAAGGGTTGTGCGTGCCACTTGCTCTGAATAAAGGCTATCTCTGTGCTACCTGCTTCTTTGCTGATGCTATATCTTTGTAAAATATACTGTTGACAACTTTAGAGAGTGATGCTTCTGTAAAGTCTGTAGCAGTTGACAGGCTGGATGGGCAGTGCTGCATTTCTTTTTCAGAAAGTATAATTTGCAGGAAATGGCCTAAAATTTCCAAAGTGACTAGAGATATTTTGAGTGGTGATTTTTTATTCTTTCTATTATTATTTTCCTTTACTTCTTTCTTTTTTCCTTCTTTCTCGCTTTTTTTTTTTTTTTT
>VZTR01007630.1:168456-180663 GCA_013400775.1 Chaetops frenatus
GCCCAGCTTGGGAAATTTAAAAAAATGTCTTTGTTCTTAGAAAGGAACAACCTAGCCAGTGCTGTGATAAAAATCTGTTCATCTTTCAAATTAGGTGCTCGCAAATTCATCCTGTCCAAATCACATTTAACTTTTTTTATACAAGGTCAAAAAAAAATCTCATAAGTGCCAAAGCAGACCTATTGAAGCGGTCATGACATCAGTTCATTGGAACAAGGTGGCTCCAAGCCATGAGCAACAGTCCTCCCCAGACTGCTGCAGTGTGGGTCACTCTTCCACGGGCTGCAGTCCTACAAGGGCAGGCTGCTCCCGTGGGTGCTCCCCTTTCCATGGGTCTCCCATGGGGTCACAGCCCCCTCTCAGGCATCCACCTGCTCCAGTGTGGGAGCTCCATCCACGGGCTGGGGGTGCATTCCTGTGAATCTCCACAGTGCCTGGGGCACCTCCTGCCCCTCCTTCTCTACTGACCCTGTTACTCTCACATGTTCTCACTCCACTTTTCTCTGGCCTCAATTGCAACTATGCAATAACTTTTTTTTTCCTTTTTTCTTAAATCTGTTATCACAGAGGCTTTACAACAATTTCTAATTGGCCCATCCTTGACCAGTGACAGGTCCATCTTTGGAACTACCAGGGATTGGCTCTGCTGGACATGGAGGAATCTTCCAGCAGCTCCTCAATAAAGCCACCCCTGTAGCTCCCTGCTACCAAAGCTTGGCCATGCAAATCCAATACAACACTTTATTCTCATGTGATTATAACCTAAAAAATATGACACAATATTTAATAATAGTTTTCTGATATTGCATTTTATACTGTTGTAAGAAAAATAAGTTACTCTGAAAGATATCATTATATGTATTATAATTGTATGAGTATAATAAAATAAAAATAGAAAAATATTAGAATATAATATTTTCTAATGTAATATAATGCATACAAATATATATATATACACACACACATATGAAAATATGGAGATGTGATACCTTTGAAATCCTTAGCATTATTGGACACACAGGCTAAAATGGTAAGCTGAACATTTCATGCATCCTGAGGCCAGCAGTGCAGCTTGATGTAATTTATACTATTAAATTGTCCTACCTTCCAGAGCAGGGTGGTCATGCTCAGGCTGCCTTTTAGATATGGTGCTTGGCACATGCTTGCTTCTAAGTCATGCTTAGGAGTAGTTTGGGAGATCCTTGATTGCCCGACATAACCACATTAGGGACCATTCGTATTAGTTACAGATGTGCCAATAAAGTTGAAAAATCAGACTTCTCTCCTCCACTTCATGTTTTAGACAAGGTTGTTGAGAGATTTAACCAATTCTCCTGATTTACAGCGTGGTGCCACCCTGCTTTAACCATTGTACCTCATATAATTTCCATTTTACAGAGTAGACCAATACCCCTACTTATGATTAAATAACACGCTAAATGAATATGTCATAAAAAAAGCACAGAGTGTACCTGATTTTAACCTTTTTCTTTAATGTACTTTTAAAAGACTGCCCTTACTCAAACGTTGATGCTAAGAGAAAGAAGCCTCTGCTGGCTTCTTTCTGGTTGTTATAAAACCACATGTTTTATATCCCCATTACCATCCTCATCACAGACTTGATTGTAGTGACTGTCTTGCTCATCATGACCTACAATTACTTACACCTTGTGCTGCTGTGTATTTTAAGCAATCATAATATTGAGCACATTATAGTGGTGTTTAGGTAACATACATGAAATTTCGGGTCTCAAAGAGTTATATTCTAAAGATGTGGGAAGAAATAATAGTCAGAGATAAGGAAAATAGCAGTAGAAAGAAGAAAATTGTGATAAACACTTTTAATGAATGTCAGTCACAACATGCCAGCTGCTAGAATATTGAGTGTTTCGCCAAAGGGCTGATACTTCAACTACTTATTCTCCTGTATAAACCTAATGAACTGAGCATCCACAGGGTCAGGACCCCAGCTTGCATTTTGTTACAGCTGTCTGGGGAGCTATGAATTCCATGGTGTTCATGTTCTTAGCAAATTTCCGTGACTTTCAACATGTTGAGATATTTGTGGATGGCTGGACGTGAAAGTAATCAGCTGTGCTAACTTCACTGAGAACCCTTGAGTGCTGCCAATTTAAACTTTAGACTGAACAGACAGTTGGTAGAAGTAATTCAGCCAAAAAAATTATGTGGTAATGTTCAGGTTGTAGTTCTGTTCATTTCTTAAGTATTGACCTCCTTTGTTTCTGGTGCCAGGGAGAACCACTAAACCTAAATTTCCTTCAAGGTGCAGGAAGAATGAAGGTAGTTAAGAACTGTGAAATTCATTTGGATTTCTTAAGCCTTTCTTCAATAAGAAAATTATCATGCTTGAAGGGTACTATTCTTGCTGGCATGTTTGTTGTAAAATAAGATTTATCCTTCCTTTAAGAAAAGGTTAATGATACTCACCTTTTTCAGTATGTTCTCATCACTTTTATGAATCATCCTGAATTGTAGCAAAAACTAGTACTTCTGCTGTTTTCTGTTTGTTAGTCTTTTTGCTTGGAAGAATGATTTGCATGTGATCCTATGTTGCAGCCCTGCAGTATTTCTTAGGCTCAGGCTAGATTCAATTTGGCAACAGTCAGCAAAAGTCTTGCATTTTGGCACTGAAAAAAGACCCCTATAATTTTTTAATACTCTGCTAACTCTAAAAATACAATGACAAAGGGAAGCATGTAGGGTGAGATTTATGTCAGCTTATTTTAGGTGTTTTAAAAAGTTTAACCCTAAAATCTAAAGCAGTCGCTCCCTTTATAGTGATCATCAGGATCTTTCAAAAGACCTTTATTCTGGCATGTATTAGGTATTTATTTTTTGAACAAATTGATCTGATTTGATATCCAGAGGTACTTATTGGTTAAAAGACTATAAAGGGATCCAAAGCACATTTAACATTTACCTGGGACTTGGAGCTAACTTTTTATTTATGCTTGGGTCAATGTATCCTTCTGTTAACACCAGCCAGAATGCCTTTGTATCTCATGGATCAATATCAGAGCAATGAATCAATGGGAACTGTAGGAAAGGTTTCTTATTCTTGTGAAAAAACAGGAATAATTGTACTAGAAAATATTCTAGACATATTACAGATGTGTTTTCACTCTCGAGTTTCACTTGTTATATATAGTCAGATGAAGTAATGAGCATTAAAAGACTCTCTTTTTATGACCAAACCTTATTCAATATGTGGTTTTTTAATATTTTCCTTCTCAAAATATCTCATTCTAAACAGTAAGTGAGAGCTGCTATTTTTTTTCCTAGCTCTTCCCAGATACCTGACGCTTAAGTGAACTTCTGGGCTAAGGATCATCAGGACACAAAACACCTAAGCAGAAAGTGAAGTTATGGCTCTCTACCCAGAACTCCCTTGGTTCCAATCAATTTTTTCCATTTAACCTGCAAATCAGTCTATAGACTATAGCAATCTAAAGCACTGATTTTTAATGCTGTGCTCCAGTTTACTCTGTGTCTGGAGAAATGGCATGGATATGAAGTTACTTTTAGCCTACTGCAAAGGTCTCTCACTCCTTGGCACATTGCAGTTCTTTCAGTTTGACAGCCAGGGAAGGTCTTCATTTGGTGATTTCTGTACTCAGTGTGCTATTTTGTGATACAAAACTTGTGCTGCTGTGTCACCCGGCCAACAAACCAGAAATTCTATAGCCAGATTATTTTTGCATTCACTCATTATTTTCACATAGCTAATAGGATTAAAAATGTGCTGCTGTACTGAAAACAAATTCTTCTAAGATGCAGATAATGTCAGAGACACATAACAATAATCTAATTAAGCATGCTGGATGATCAAAACTGACTTGTGAATTTTGGTTTCTGCAGATTTCTGAACATTGGGAAAAAAAACCAGGATTATGTTTCTAAGTTGGAATTCTCCCATTATGTTTTTAATTATTTTTTTTCTTTTTTGGTCCACTTTCTCTCCTATCTCTCCTTATAACTATTTACCAAATGTATATTTTGCAGATTGGTTTTACACTTTCTTACAGCCCTTATTGGCAAGGACTGAAAACAAGTCGATAACCTGGAAGGTGTTTAGAGGTGCTGCAAAGAACTGTGTGCACTCTCATTTATGTCCTAATAACTCTGTTTTGATGAAGTGGTGAGAATCATATGGACCTTTAAAGCTGGGATTAGGAGGGAAGGTCAGGTAGTTAGGGGACCTTCAAGCACAGAATATAACTCACAGCCTGGGGTTACTGAAGCCTGTTCCATGGAAAGATGTGAGCCTAGACTGATTCTAGTGTCTTCTGCTTTCAGTTATGATTCACAGTTTAGGCCCATAATATTTCAAGTTTCGTGTTTATGGTCAGAGCGTTCTGTACTTTTGACCTTCCCTATGTTGAACTGAAAGCAGCTTTGCAGCTCAAACAAACTTGTAAGAATGGACAAAAAAAGATTGTCACCAGTGTAGTGAATTCACTTGCAAGGGAATGTGAACCACATTCCACAGGGGCTCTGTAAAATTTTTTTTAACTAGTTGTATCCTTACCTTGTGAGTGGACAGTGAACAGCTGCAGTGTAAAGAAGACTTGGGATAGGTTTCCTTCCTGTCTGTGCACTGCCAGAAGTGATATTTGTGCTTTCATATACTGAAAACTGGATAACTGGTTTTAGAAACTAGACTTCCATAAAGGAGCAGACATCACTGTGAGCTGTGAAACACTGGGATCAAGTTAATGAAATCACAACTTAATGGGGAGAATTCTTAATATTAGCAATGACGTACAAGAAGGAAAGTAGGTTGAGTACTGCAAGTAACTGCAAGTCTGGAAAGAGGCAGGAGCAGGCTTTTGACATAAGCATATTTGATACATAAACTATTAAAAAAAGTAAAATGTTGCTAAGGAGAGAGGTAAGGTCTGACTGAGTGTAAAACCTCCAAAATTTTAAAAGCAAAGCAATAACATATAAGAAAGTGGAAATGTGTATAAAACTGAATTTTTTTCTAACAATGCTTTCAAGGACTGTAGTAACCCTGCTTTTAATGTTCCTTATGATTAATGAATGACATTAATAATAGGTAAATACATCTACTTCTTACATGGAACGGTTACATATAAATCAGATTTAGTCCAGGTTTGCAACATGTGATATATGCAGGGTTTTTTGAAAATGAGTTGCATTTACCATTACAGATTACATACTGAAATAAGATCCTGATATCAGAAAACACACCAAAGGCGCTTGTGGAGCAGAAGGCTGAGAGCATCCACTTTATGCATACCATGCCCTTTTTGTGGTTCACTGCTGCTGAGCAGCCCCTTCATAGAGAATTGGTTGGTGGTGGTTCTAAGGTTGGTTGCTGTGGGGTGTGGTTTCCACCTCTCTGATCTGCCATAGATATAGCAGGATCAGCAAAAAGAAGGCTTGTCCAAGGACGCCTTGTTGCTTGGGCAGCCAACCTTGTGGGAAATAGCTATTGTTGGTAGTGTACTACTTCTGAGGATTTGGCTGGGTAGCAATGCATGTGAGTTGGGCTTGCATTTTAATTGTACAGTCAGCCTTAAACAATTGTCTCTTCAATGAATTTCTCTTGGCAACTTCATGTTTTTAATTCCCTCCCAAAGTATCACCAAGAAGGATGATGCACTAGCCTTGTTAATATCTGTGTGAGTAAAGTTATTTGCTCCTCAGGAGCTGACTCTTCTTCTGAGGTGGAAACAAGGGATTGAGGCAGGAATAAAGAAACAGTAAGGGAAAGGCTAAAAATACATAATGGGAAAAGCAAGAAGGAAATTACAGTAGAAAATAACCCTGAACAAGAAGATCTTGTAAAACCTGTGTTTTTTTAACTCATATTTTAATGACAATATGAAGTTCACTACATGGAATTCTTTGATACAGGACAGATGCTTAGGTCAAAAGTATTCTTACTTTGTAAAAGAACTTGCAACTATTTCTTCACTGTAGATACATGAAGAATAAATCTCCTGTTGCTGAGCTGGAGCCAAACTTTTATATCTGGGGTGGAATTTATATCTAATCTCCCTGCTCTGTCTGGCTCACATACTGAGCTACTGGCCCAGGTAATTTAACATTCTGAAAGGGAAGCACACATGACCCAAACACAGAAGACTGTTCTGGTTTAACCTCAGATTAGAATGCTGTCGTTACACAGATCTGTAAAGTTACCATGCTTGGAAAACTGCATATATTTGAGAGGGTTCTGTTATATTTTTTTAAAACACCATCAACAACCTCCCTCTTTTCCTAAGAACTCTCTGATTTCCTAAATTTTATAATTTCCCACTGCAGGTTTTAATTCATGTACCATATTTTATTTTTGGCTTAAGCTGGGAAATATTAGAAAATTATGAAAAAGCCTTTTTGATGATCGTGATTACTTCACAGCAGCTGTTTTTCTTAGGCTTTTATCCTTGGTTACTCTATCTGCTTTGGCCTTCATTGTTAAAGATAATTCCTGTCTTCTGAGAGTATACTTGTGAGGAAAATTAAAATGAATAGTGATTTTATACATTGTCTTATTAATTTTTATTTAATGAAACTTTTGTACTGCTTTGATGAAAATGCTTTTGCATATAATTTTCAGCTGCACCAGTAAAGCTGCATTATTTTTTTTTTACCACCATATTTTGAACTCAAGATAGTTGTCTCTTGAATCTATTTTCATGTGTTACATAAAATGAAAAGGTTTTCTTTCCTTTTGAAAAATATAAGGATTGAGGACAACCCTGCAAAACCAGTAAGAATGTATCTCATCACCTAACCACTGCCACTGAAGTTTTAGTATAGATTTGAAGTCTGGTCTTTCACTGAGAAGTTAAGTGGAAGTGAGAGCATGAAATGCCTTTATAAGTTTGTTAAAATGCATTGGATGCATTATCTCAGAAATATAGTAAGCAGCTCATATTGCATTTTAGTTTAGTCAGAGTGAAGTTGGCCTTTGGAGTCCCTTGTTACAAAAAGGGAAAGATTACAGGACAATATGGACTTTAAAACCCCTGGACAGTCAAGGTATTTCTCCCATGTATGTTTTAGGGAGTTTCAGAATATCTAAACCTATGTAAAAAAAGGATAGACTCATATGGAGTCTACTATGGATTATATGTCAGCAGAAGGAATTAAAGTTGATGAGAAGTAGTATATATTTATGGGATTTATGTGAGTTTTATGCAAGTTTGTCAAAAAGGGTTATAGCAGGAACCCTCAACTATATGTGAATTGGAAGTTATAAGATTAAGTAAACTGTCTAGCAGTCATACTTACTAAAGTCATTTTCTGACTGATAGTCACAATGCTGGTACAAGATTTATATACACAGTAAGAAAAACTGGTAGCATTAACATGGGGCTATAAAAACTTCTTGGCATCAAGAATTGCAAAAAGACTTAAGCAACTCAGCTGAAGTGACTGAAAGTATGCACTGAAGTATTGTAACAGCTAAAAACCAGACACTGCATTTTAAAAAGAAGAGCTTTGAGTAAAAAGTTGCTATTGCAAAATACTTAGAGCTGTTTATAATTCCCTGACCTATAAAGTGGCAATAATAAACGACACACAAAGGATTTTTCTCTTATTCCTATAGTTTCTGGCAAACAAATAGCTATAATGACTTTTCCAGAATGGTGTCTTTAAAAAAAATCTTGTTAAATAGTATTTACACTACAGCTGAAGTTCCTTGTGTAAATGTTTTACTGCTTAAACAGACTAATGTTCAATTCAGTTGTGAATCATACTGAGAATTAGAAGGGGAAAAGAAAACTTTAATGAAATCCTGATATTTAAAGGATTAGAAACCAGCTCTTGCTGGGATTGCGAGAGAATACAGAGCTGCAGCATATAAATTTCCAGACTTTTCTCATGTTTCCTGCTGACAGAAGACAACTCCATACTGTAATTAGACCAAGTGAAAGAAAAAAAAAAAAAAAAAAAAAAAAAAAAAGGGGATTTATTTTGCTTCAAAGTTATTTCAAGTTCTTACNACAAAACCAAACTGGAAAGAAGGAGGAATTATACTTGGCTCTGGCATTTCTGAAGCTGAAAGGCAGGGGACCAGGACAGGACAGTAAAAAGATCCTTTTGTACATCTGTAGGGATATTAAAAAAAAAAATCCATCTGACAGCAAGATTCCTAGCCTCCATCTATATTGTGGAAAACCTCTCCTAGTATCTGAGACTCTACAAAATTATTTCAGTTCTCCAGAGGCTGTCTGTGATAAATACACCTGACTCCAGTCTGTACTTTGGTTTGGGCAGACTAAGAAGAAACAGAGACCTTGTACTCAGTGATGAACCTGCAAGATGGAATACTCCTTACCTGAAACTGAGAGCCTTCCTTGCTCAAGGTGGAGACACCCCTTACTCATGACAGATCCTCAGTGACTGATAACATGCTAAATTGGTACTGAAAACTGTTATTAATCCATTTAACTATTCAACATTATTGTAAACATTGCATAGCTAATCCATTAGGCTTAAAACACTGTCTAAATCAGAGCCTGAGATTGGATTTAGCCACACCTAGGCTCCATCTAGAGTTTTGGGATGAAGATTGTCCTTTCTGAACCTCATGAATCAGAGGGACTTCCTTACCACTTGTGCCTCCAGGCTTGGTGTGTATTGTTCCAAAATGTGTTATATTCCATCAAATTTGTTGAACTCTCTAAAATTATTGTTCCACTTTAGTAAAACCTGTTAATGCTTCTCTCTTTTGAGTGAAGTACATTCCACTCATCCATGACACCAGCTGAACAGAGTAGCTGCACCACAAGCCAGAGGAAGCGATGAAATCCTCTTTCCCAAGACTGTGACATATTCAATATGGCTAGTCTGAGACTCTGCAGGTAGAAGTCTCTCAAGAAAACTAGCTGGATCAGCTTAAACAGCAGCTTTAAACATTGGATATTTGCAAAAAGCCCCTAAATCCTTTCTTTTATTTCAGTCATGTCCAACTTTTCATCCTCAGCTCCACTTTTCCAAAGGATTTCAAGAAAAATTCTCTGTTTTGCACTCTATAAAAGAAAGCAATTATGTCTTGCATATCATCCCTGGGGATTTTCTGTGGAGGCATGGTGTGTGACCAGGATTAGCATAACTGACTCCTGTTCCTGTTTGTGCAGTATCTCATGCACTAGTAGATCCGAAGGGGACAGAAGGATGGCTGGAAAATGACTCTCTCTCTTTATTCCCAGATGGCATCTGGTTCCAATGGACCCATTGCTAGCTGTCACAAAGTTAATTTTAAGCAGATTTCATTTTAATTTGGAGAAATAAATCTGTAATTATTTTGGACAACCATAATTTATTTAGGAGAACTCAGCAAATCTACACATAAAATGAAGTACTATGATCGTCAGTAATTTCTGAATTAAAGATACTATTATAAAATGATGTTACCTTGTGTACCATCTGGATTCAAGTAGGGGAAGACAAGATGAAGAGCATATTTTTTAGGACATATCTATTTTTCCAAAACTACAACATTTTGTCATTTGCTAGATTTTTTGTCTTGTTTTTCATCGTGTCTTATACCATCCTTCCTGCTGAAGTTCTAGCATGAACAACTTTTTGCCAATCTAAAAGAAGAGGGTTTTATAAAAATACCAGAAGAAATTTGGATATCTAAACTGGAACTTTCTCCTTTTTCTGTTGGGAGAAGAGCTGCCTTGTTGATTATTTTTTCTCCCCAGCTGGTTTTGCAAGTGTGGGTAACCGGCAAATATTTCTAGATAGGCATTCTAGGATGTCCTAGCAAATGCTGAGGTATTTCAGCTCCTCATAAGTCTTCTAATTCCCCTTTTTCTCCAAGAAATCCTTGTAGTTTGTCTGGAATGAACAATTCTCTCATTTCCTACTGCAAAGACAATTACCTTAGAGATAACTGTAAAGTTCTTGCAGTTCTTTCTTCCAAGACCTAAATGTAATGTAAGTGTGGCACTTCCAGTCACAGAGGGTTCAGTCTTGTAATATCTGTGTGAGGATTAGAGGATGAGTTTTATAGTCTCTGTGGTATTTAGGAGCACAGGGCATAGATAGACATGGTTTGGGAGAAGCCATACAGCTGGTTTATGAATTCAGTACCAACAGGTGGGTTAATTTAAATCACCATTTCAAACATTTGCTATATCCACATGTCATTTATCAAACAATTTGAGACAGCTAAGGATGTCAGTTGTGAGTTCCCATTCCAACTTCTTCAAGTATTTCTGATTAACATTCAGGTTAGCTACAGAGTCGTTCCTGGTATCAGCTGTAACTGGGAAATCTGTCAGTACAGTGCTGTGAAACACTTAAAAATAAATTTTTTGCTGGCCATCTCAAAGTGTATTCCTAGTCTTGTTAACACTTGCTCCAGATCTTTTGCAATAGGTTAGATTAGATTAGTGACAATGCAAGTTGTTCCAAAACACATAATTATCAAAATCCTCATCATGCTGTGAGTACTTTAAAGATGACTAAGTGGTAAAAACTTAGGCCAGCGTAGGTGCTTTGTTTCTGTTGTCCTGTGGTCTTTCAATCCTACTTGAAAAATCAGAAGATAGGATTTAAAAAAAAAAAATCTATTAATTTAGATTTCTAACTGATTCATTAAATGTCATCATATTGTTCAAGAGAAGAATTGGAGACTTCTGACAAAAGTTTTCTTAAGAGAAAAAATATCAAACCCAAATCTTCCTGTAGGTTTTAATAAGAAAATTTCCACAAAGCTGGGAAAAAAGAGCACCTCTATTCCTGAAGATGAGTTTCAGGTCACTAGCATGAAAAAGTATGGCACAGCAGGAGTTTAGAGACAGATCCAGCACAGAGCAAGAAAGTTTATACTCTTGTGCATTTGCTGCTTTTTGATGACTCTTACGTGGAGGGTGTGATGTTTTTTGTTTTAGAGCTATCTTGGCTTTGTCTCGAGGTAAAATGCGTACATATGCATATGTATTTCATAAACCAGACTTTTGTCCAGTCCCACTCAGAAGACCATAATATGACACTGGATAAAAATGGATAACTTCCATCCAGAATTGCTCAATTTTGATCATAACAGACATATTTTCATTTAGTCCATTCAAAGCAAAGCAGAGGGCCAGGGCTGAAGAGCAGAAAAAATTTTCCAGTCACTGAACCTTTGCTTGTCTTAATTTTTTTTTTTTTTAATTTTAAGAATGTCTCATAACTGGTTTCACCAAAGCATTTTGAATTAAATTTATACAGTATTTTTTAAATAATTTTTTTAAATTAAAAAAATTAATAAGTGGAAGCTTTTCATGTTCTTGGATGAGTAGGAAAGATTTTGGGGCAGCTAAGGTTTCTCATTCCCCTCATAATTTTTTTATAGACATTCAATTTACAAAGTCAAATATGATGGTTTTTAAAGACCCAGGTTGTTTTGCATGAGAAATCTTCTTGCACTATAGTCCCTAGGTACTTATGATATGAATTATTACATAATTGAAAGTTAAATTTGCAAATCATTTGCTTGGCCTGATGAAGACTTAGTAACATTCCCCAGTGCCAGAAGAAAAGTGGAGCGTGCGCCTCACATGCAGCCCGAGAGAGTCCTCTCTGCTGCTCCTTCTGCTGATGGGAATCTGGCATATGCTACTCCTGCACCTGCTGCTTTGCTGTTGCTCAGGGACATACTGTTGCTCTCACATCATGTGCTTCTGATTGGCTTTCAACATCTGCCAAAAACCCAAGGACACATGCAAGATTTTCTGTAGCGGAATGGAAGCAAATACATTTTCTTCCCCAAGAAAAGTCTGCCCATGCAAAAGAATTATAAAGTACCATACTCCGTGCTACCATAAGCAGATCCTTCTTGGGAGACCTTCGGTATCAGATTTGGACTGGCATCAAGGCCTTGTTAAGTGGAGTTTTCCATTGATCCTGATGGCTTCTGAATGAGGCCCCATCAAAGACATTGGCATAAGTTCAAAAGGTCTCTGATGAATAACAAAGGCATTTCCAAGTGCCTGCCACCATTCACGTGCAGACTTGTCTGAGTCAGGAAACCAGAGTGTGGAAAAGAAGAAAGGTAAGAGGTGGAAAAGCACAGTGTGATAAAATCAGAGTTAATATGGCTAAAATTTAAGAACTACCAACAAATTCATCTTCATGAAATATAAACGCAGTTGCCATTAAGTGCTTTATTTTATTTTATTTTATTTTATTTTATTTTATTTTATTTTATTT
>VZTR01007634.1:1560-26009 GCA_013400775.1 Chaetops frenatus
TCGCAATGTGAAAGTCCTTCCCTCAACACACAGTTCTTCCCACAACTGTTTTTGAGGACTCATCTCTGTGTCATGGGGTACTATTTTAAGGATGAGCTGTTCTGGTAGAAAAGCAAAGGGTCTTCTCTTTTCTCTCTAGATCTCTAGAAGCAAGGTTTCTCCTATCCCTGGAGCAAGGGTTCTCTTCAATTTCTGGGAGTAAAAATTCTCTTCTATTTATCCTTGGGGCAAGGGTTTTCATCTCTCCCATCTCTGTAGTATGGTTCCCCGTCACCACAGTTATTTCAACATTTATTTGCTTCAACTCGAGTGCCTTTGCTCAGGCTGCAGTTAGAACATTGCATCCCCCCAGTTGTATATATGAGTTTCAAGGAATTGTCTAATACATTCTAGTGCATTACTATGGCCTTACAAAAGAATTTCAGCTTAAAGCATCTCCTTTTTCCTCCTTCTGGGCCCTTTGGCCCCTTCTTCACCAACCTTGGTGTCTCCATGGCGGTTTCTTCTGTGCACTGAGAGAATTGTGATCTCTCCCGGGTTCTGTTGCTGGTCACATGATGTCTGCTGGGCAGCAGCCACAGCTGCATACTTTTCCCAGGGAGAGGTGAGGGAGGCAGGAACAGCTGGGATCTCAGTGGACAGGCCAGTGGCTCAGCTGTGACAGGATCTCAGCAGACAGGCCAGGATTTAGCCGCAGCAGGATCTCTGCTGCATCTGGCCTGGCCGAGTGGGTCTTGCCCAGCCTGGCCACATGGAGTGGGCAGAGCCCGACCAAACGGGCCTGGCCTGGCCGGCCCTGCTGGGCTGTGGGCTCTGCTGTTACCTCTTAAAAAGCTGTAAGTGAGAGAGTGAGTCTCAGGCTTCTCCTTTCTTAAATACTAAATCACAGAGGTGGATCCAGCTTTTTAAGTGGTTGCACAGAGTGTTTGTCTTAAAACAAGTCAGTTAATTGGTTCTCCAGGTCTGAAGGAAGTTGTACCTGCAGGAAGCTGTAAAAATCCTGGCAGGTAAAAAATTACTTCCTGCAGGAAACTATATCTGTAACAATGAACCACATACCTGTACATGCTCAGGTGATCCTTGCTTTCTGTTCCACCTGTTCTAAGAAGTCCTGGATAATTGGAGTTCTTCCTGAACATGCTTTATTTTGTTGGTTTTTTTTTTTTTTTCCCCTCAGAATTTGATTTGTTCTTTCTTCTGTGGGCCTAACATTTAATGGGGATTGAATGTTTCATTGTAAAGTTCAGAATATTTAGTTGTGATGTAAACATAGTGAATGACCAGACATCTATAATAATTGTGAGGAAAAAAAATCAGTAACCATAACAGTGATGATTATCCTAAGAATTTGAATAAATTTGACGTTACTGCAGCTTGAGGAAGCTTGCTTCTCTGCAGGTTAATTATATACTAATCTAAATAATTTGTGAGGTAGATGGCCAGAGATTTATGCAGCGGTCTGTGTCAAATATCAAAGAAGTTCTCAACTGAGATGTGAGTAATGCTCAGTTAACAAGCAATGGGATAAGGGTCATTAAAGTAGATCTTGGTGGAAAGAAATTAACAAAAGGAAATCAGAATTGGTGGTGAGGTTTCTCAGTGTAAAGCAAAGCTATCAGTAATCAAGGAAGCAAAATTTCTCCTGACTTCTAAGAGGAGTCTCCAGATAGAAATTAATTGTAAAACTCCTGAGGCTTCCATGGCAACAAAATGCAGGGATGCGACTTGAGAGTTCTGGCTCTTGCTACGGTGCTTAACTGTTTGCTTCCTACCTTCCCCCAATCACAAGTCTGTATCACAGTGGTAGCTGACAGATACTGTGCTTGAAAAGTGACTGAGTTCACAGCATAACTCGCAATCTGAAATATATTGACTAAGTTAATAGTACCAAAAAGAGATGAGTCTGTGGAAAATCTGTATTGCTATAGTAAATCACACTTGAGGTGCAGTCCAGAGTATAAAGTAAATCTGTACTTCAGAAACTTTCAAGCCATATTTTCTTTCCTGTCTTGTGTTTTAGTCTTTTTGAAGACTAAACTACTTTTATCTGAGTTCAAGATCTTATTTTTAGAAAAAAATCTGGAAAATAAACCTAGAGAAGGGAGATTATCTAGATAAATTACTATTCTCTTGATAGAACAGTGATGTAACAGTGTAACTCATGTGGAAACAAATGAGAAAAATGGCATGTCAGGTTTAGGCCTGCTTGTCTGAAAACTTAGTGCAGGTTAGTAAGTGTTAACATAGAAGCTTCAGAGATGTGCTAGATAAATATGTGGCTGTTTAAAGAGGCTGAATGTCGGTGAAATGAAACAAGTGTACATCTGTAGTACCTTCATGTTTTAAGATAACTATATCTGGGTTTGTGAAGTTGAAAATTCACTAGTTGTCACTTCTGTATTCTCCAAGACGACTATCTAGACACTTTTTGGCACTAGTACGAGCCTAATATCTGCAGTATTTGTTTTTTTGAATGACTTGCGTAGGGCAAAAAACCTTTTGAAAGCAATTAATATTCAAAATGTTTCCTATTCAGGTATATCTAGTTCTAGAAGTGTGGGCTCCATCCTCTGGGGCTATGAAGTACTGTAGGAGTAACTTCTGGACAATCTACACTGCTGTCTAGTGAGCTCAAGTTTTAATTTAGTAAATCCTTAATGTTTCAGTACATGTATAATGAAGATATTCGTCAGCATTTTCAGCCTGGAGCAGTAGCTTTAAGTGAAAAATTCCCTACATTTCAATAGATAAAAACCAGAACATGTAAAAGTTTTTGTACTTGGTCAGTTATTGCAAAGTGATTAATGTGTGCAAGGTCATATTTCAGATGACGTCTTGGTAATGCTTCAAGAGCCAAAAAGCTGCCCTCTAGTTAGAAAGACTTTGAAGTTATTTTGTATACGTTTTTATGCTACTGCTTTCATGCTTTGTGTTGGTTTCTGTTGTTTCTCACATGGAAACATTTCAAAGTAATATGAAATTAGATTTTCTAAAACCTTCAGAGTGAAAATGACTTCAACTTGAAAAGTTCAGTAAGACTGGCATTTTGTTTGGTTTTACTTGAAACAGTTGGTACCTTTACTTAAAATAGTAATGTTGGCCTCATCTGTAGGATGCTATAGAACTGAAGTTTATTTTCTTAACAGTCTGACTAACTGTTTGTCTTGCCTGCAGCTCTGGCAAGTTTGGGATATGAGAAGACCTGTGTTTTGTTCAACTGTGGAGCATTGGCAAGCCAGATAGCAGCAGAACAGAATCTGGATAACGATGAAGGACTAAAAGCTGCAGCTAAGCACTATCAGGTACAGAAGCTCCCTGCTTGTGCTTATGAATTTACAATTTGTATCCTTAAAACATCAGACAAGTATGTCTCAATTTTAAAACTATATATACATATATGAAAATGTGTACATATTTTCCTGCTCTTAATTGCAAAGATGGATTGGCTGTGTACCTGGTCTTGTCTCATATTTGTGTATCTGATTTGGAGCATATAATTCTATAGAGTTCCCCATACTCCTTCCCAAGCGAGTTGGTTCCTAAAGCTTCAGCTTAAGATTTAATAATTTTAGCTAGTATAAATTTTACTTTTCGAAAGTATTGCAGTAATAATCTTTCTTCTTTCTCAAATGCATTAAAATCTTAGACTGTTAGGTGTAACCAATATACCAATATTTATAGTCTGTCATGATAAGTGTCTCATTGTAAGAGGCTACAAGAACAAGAGATCACAAAGAGGTTTTTTTGGTGGCTAAGAAATAAATGGGAGACTGTACACCAAAGAAACTTTTCTTTTTGTATTTTTATATGTATTACATTTGTTAGTGAGAAAATATGTATAAAAAAATGGATAATAATACTTATAAAATAATAATTTTGTTTTACTTAGTTTGCTAGTGGTGCTTTTCAACACATCAAAGACACAGTTTTGTCAGCCTTGAATCGAGAACCTACAGTGGACATCTCTCCAGATACAGTTGGTACTCTTAGTCTTATTATGCTGGCTCAAGCCCAAGAAGTCTTTTTTTTGAAAGCAGCAAGAGGTATGTTTTATTGCTTGTATATTTGAGAATATGTTATAACTGCCACACAAACTCAGAATTCTGTGTTCTAAGTTACTAAGAGACTGTAAAGGATCCAGAAGTTTTTGTTTGCCTTTTCTGATTCTTCCCATGCTCCTTGCAGGTCATTAAAAACAGAATACAGATGTCCCTTAAGAATTCGTCCAAGGTTCACCTGACAGTGCAGTTCTCCTATCTTCTTTTTTATGTCCAAAACAAGTAGTCCTCATCTTTACAAATGATGTTACTGGATTATATTTTTCCATTCCCCCCTTGAAAACAAAAGACATTCTCTGAGAGAACTGAGAGTACTAAAAATGGTGCATAAGGACTTTTGCAAGTACTCCCCTCTTCCTCTGTCTAGGGAGTGATTTTACATGAATTTAGAAAGAAATGACTGTGCTAGAAAAAAAAGGAAATTTTCTAAGAGTTGAAGGGAAGCAAATTCTTTTTGGTTGCTCCTGCTTTTCTCAGAGGAACTCTTTGACCAAATCTTTTAGAATGCCCAGTTGATCTCAGAAAGGGAAATTTTGCAGGTAAAACAAAAAATCATTTCCCTAGATGTTAAGGGTTGATTGTGAAATACCCATTCAGAGTTTAGCTATCTTAATACAACTATTCAAGAACTTATGTTTCAAAGTTTTCTGTGGAATGGTACTATCTTTGATACAAAATTTCTTATTCTTCTGCTCTTCTCTCTTCACTCTTTATTCAGAAAAAGTTGTTCATCTAGAAGTTACAGATATTTAAAAGTAGGACTAAGGACATAGAGGTCATTCATATGTGGTTGCCCGTCAAATGGCTCTCTCCTGATGTTAATTGGAATCCTTTGGAGGAAGACTTGGGTTTTCTTAATTGGGAAGTTTCTTGTCTTCACAGGGAAGATTCCTAAAAATTCTTGTAGCCTTTCTGCCTCTAGGAGAATCTCAACAAGAAACTGTTGTCCTTCAGCCAACTGATAAATTATATTTGTTCTTAATCATGCTGGTAGCAGCATTTTTAGTCTATGTTTGGACATTGCTTTGAAATAAATTTGTATAACAAATGCTTGAAATGTTTCCTTCAGGAATGGAGCAGGTACTTCCCTCATTTTGCATGACAAATTGATCCTTCTTGATTTCTTCTTCTCCAAAACATGAAAAAGACAAAACAAGGCTAATGTTTTAGGCAGATGTGCCCAGTGAACTGAAGGTTTTTGTAATTACTCCCAAGACCACAAGTCTGACAGTGTTTGAAGGACAGTAAGGTTAATAGTCATCTATGGAAGCTGGATTTAGGTTCTTTTCTGTGGTGGGAAAGACATTTTGTCAAGAATCATGTTTGACAACATGATTAACTTAAAAAACCTGTTTTGTCAAGTGCAAATCCTTCAAGGTTAGATCTCAAAACAGAAATCAGGTTTCTTACTGCATTGACTATTTACTTGGAATTCTGTGTTTTCTCTCACGTGAGATAGTTTGGTATCTCTGATCTAATGGTATTTGTGATAGAACTGAGTTTATTTAGAAGTTGAAAGAAAGCAGAAGTGTTTGACAAAAGCCAAATTGGTCAGTCATATCTAATTTCATTGTGTAACTACAGGCTGGTTCTTTAATTTCTGAGCCTATCCTAATGTTTTCTTGAAGTGTCTTTAAGTCTGCATATTTTGATATTGTCAGTTTGCTATTCTGAATCAAGGCTTACATTGTACCTGCAATATTTTAAAGATACTTGAGTAAAAACTGAAGCTTCTGATGGTGAAAGATATGTTCTGAGTTGTCTGCATGGACAAATGAGTCTCTAACATTTTCTTTGTTAATGGAAATGTAGTTAATATGCCAGTATTTTTTCTTTTCTTAATGGTCCATCTATACGAAGGAAGATGCAACTACTGCATACTTGGTGGGGCTAGAATGAAAAATTATTGAAATTTTTTGTGTGGTTTGGTTTTATTAAATATGTAGTGCACCAGACAGGAACATTCTAGCAAAGAAGAAAGGTGATAGATCTCATAAGCTCCTTTCTCCCAGTTTGTCCTCTAAATCCTGCTCTACAGTGAAAAGATCTTTCTGGCATACCTTAAACATGTTTACCTTATAGAAGCTAAGTATATTATATCACAGCTCATGTCTGAAATGTTGTAGATAAATATGTGTGAATATGCTGGTATGAGCAGACCACTTGGGAACTCTCTTGGTTGAATTTTGGCAGTTAAGCTTACTCTGCAGAATTCCTAATCTCCCCATAGACCAGTCATGCTTATCAGTATGTCATTATTGAAGGGTCACTGGAGTCAGGAGGTGCTTGTTTGTAAGGGCAGCTATTTAGAGCAGACAGCCAGTGTTTGCATTGATTGCCTGCCTTCTCTTGGAAGGCTGAATTGCTGGTGCAGGCCAGAGGTTATTTTTACCTCTTTTATAAAAGGAGATAATCTCCGGCCTGCACTACCAGTAGTGCACATCTTTATAAAAGGAGATACATTTTTTGTTCCTATTCTAGCAGTTTTGGCTTCAGGAACAGGGTGAAGATGTAAGGCAGGGAGTACCACTGCAGATAGGCACTTGGACTGATAGGAAGTAGTGGGTATGACTTTGAGGAGTGGTGGTTATATATGTCTAGGAATAGTGTTTCTATATTTGCTGTAAGCTAACAGTGGTGTGGACTGCAATGGAAAGGACCAGTCCCTTCTCCTCTGTTGCAGTTTTTCAGAGTCCTAAGATGGAACTGGGATAGGAACAAGTCCTGCTGAAAATAAAATCTATTTTGCTAGGTAGTTTTTAGCTAAATTCTTTGACAATTGCTGCACAAGTGCTTGTGCTGGCATAGGGAAGGGCTGGGAGCAAGCTGCCAGAGCAGGATTGTGGCTTTTATTGGCGACTTGCCATTGGTTTGAGGTAAAGCATCACTCTTAATCCTGCATAAATGCTTGCAGCTGCCAAAAGATTTCTTATATAACTGACTGAACCTTTGGTGTCATGATTGAAGTAGAAATTCTGGTAACTGCTGCTGGGTGTCAAGAGGGAAGAATAGAGCTATAATGTAAAGCTTATAATTGTACCCTTAAAATGCTGTTATTGCTGTTTGAAGATGAAATAATCGCCTGTTCAGTTGTAAAAACTGATGACGATCTTAACTGTTCTTTGTTTTTTCTCCTTCTCCCCACAGACAAAATGAAAGATGGTATAATAGCTAAACTAGCAAATCAAGCTGCAGATTACTATGGTGATGCTTACAAACAGTGTCAGTATAAAGATACTTTGCCCAAGGTTAGTAACTCATGGAAATAATGTGGGATCTCTTGTTATTGTGAATAACTGTTATTGTTTACAGTGTACTTAATGAAATAGACTTAAAATATATATCCTCAAGAAAAGCTCATGTATTGCTGCTTTTAAGGGAAATGAACCTGTAATTTGAAAAACAGTGAAGAATTGAGGGCGCAAAAGAGTGTGTAGTTTTTTAATAAGTAAAATATTTCTACATGAAGTGCATTTATTTGTAATGCATTTCATTAAAGTGAACTTGAAATGTTTATGATGTTATTTAGGGATGCATTCTTAGAACTTAATGCCTTACTAAATCTGTTTTCAAACTAACACCTTCTATTTGGGCTGAATTGGCTTCTTAGTCTCAGTGTTTTCATGTGAAATTTTTCTCTCATGTTGAGTACAGTATGAGAACAGAGGTACTGTTCACTCACCTGTTAGTAAAAAACATGACTGGAAGTCAGTGTGTGTCATCTGTCCTTCTGCCTGCTTTCTCTTGAACTACCCCAAAACAATCTTGATACTTGTAAAATATCCCACTTTAATCTTGACTGTTCATTTGAATGCTGGTGGTTTTGGAAGAGGTGGAAAGATTTCTTATGTTCCTTGAATGTTCCTCACATTGGTGTTATGTTGTTCATGACGATTTTTGACAGGCAGTGAGATATAATAAAGCCATTGCTTTATCTTTTGTTGTTGTGTACCTTTCTAAGCTGTAGATCTGCTCCTTGTTCCAGTTGCAGAGTAATCTGTCAAGTGATTATTTGAAAGAACATAATAAGGTTTGCTGGTTAACACCAGCTCTGAGAACAGTTACATGTTTAGGAGCGTGACATCGAGGTTGATTGGATGCATTGAACTCCAGTTGCACGGCCTTCCAGACAGCTTTGTCTTCCAAATTTACCCTTTTTTTCTTAAGTGTTATTTTTCCATCTCTGAGGGAGCAGCAAGTTTGCACAAATGTGAAGAAGCAGGTCTTTGTATACTGAGGTCTTTAGAACATTGCTCTGGTTTTCCAGTGCTCCTTAATTTAAGAAATAAAACAGTAAGGCCAAATCCATGATCTAAGACCATGTCTGTACTGCACGCTGCAGCTTAATGTTTTCTTCATGTCTTGGTACTCCTACAAAGATAAGTGGATTTATAAAAAGTCTAAAAATGACTTTTAAGTTGCTTTCATGTCAGTAGTTACTGGTCTTCTTTATTTGTTCTTTCCTTTCATAATTGTCATTACTTTCTTGATCAGCCTGCTGCTGTTTTAAGTGTAATTACTTTGTTTAATTAAAAATCAAACCCAAAAACCCCTAGAAGACCTTTCTTACCACCCACCTCCATTTCTTAAGAACACTGTCTTGGCTTTGTCTGGGGGCATTTGGTGTATTCTTGCAACTGTCCTTTTTACTATATGCATGCATTTCTTATCTTTGAAGTAAATGTTGTGACTGCATGGCTTGAATTTAAATCATAGTTCATCTAAAATAATGGACACCAAGACTTTTGCAACAGCAGATAAAAAAATTCAGTCCATGCAATGCCACATGGTCTCTGGCATTTACCTCTAAAGTTTTAACCTATCTAAACCATTAACTGGGTGATTCTAATTTCCTTTTCTTCTTCCTTTTTCTTCCTGCATCCCATGTTGTCTGTGGTGGTTAATGTGGTTGGACTTTCCCCTGGTCAGTATTTTTATTTCCAGGAGGTGTTTCCTGTTTTGGCTGCTAAGCACTGCATTATGCAGGCCAATGCAGAATATCATCAATCTATCCTGGCAAAACAACAGAAGAAATTTGGTGAAGAAATTGGGAGGTTACAGGTGAGTAATTTTCTTCTCTGAAAAATGTGGAAAAACTTTTAATCCTGAAAAGCTGGGTTGGAGATCGGAAATCCTAATAACTAAGAATGAAATGTATTCAGAAATTGTTGAGCATGGTTATCACATGAATCGCATTATTATCAGCTGCAAAGATGAAACGTACCTCTGTAACTTTTATAAAGATGTATTTTAGTGATCTTTGGGCAATTTGATACTGCTTGACATGTTACATTTCTATCTTTACATTTGCATAGGCTTCATATTTCAATATAGCTAGTATGGCAGTTTTGTTAATAGATTTTCCTACATAGTGTTACTAAAAATCCCCCAAACATTAAAATTCTACCTGATCTTTTGCTGATATCCTACTTTAAATCTGAGTAATTTTTAAAAATTTTACAAACAGTTCTCTTTTTAGTCTTTATAGTTTTTACTCCCCCTATATTTGGTTTCTAGAGGGACTCAGATACAGATGTTGTAATGAATAAGGTTGTCTCATATTTTAAGTACAGTAGAGAAAAAAGAATTCCTAAATGAAATTCCTTCAAGTCCCCTGATCTTTTGGGAAATAAATATGTGAAATGCTGCTTCAACTGATTGTGAAGGTCCATGTGCACTGTGTATCTACTGATCCGCAGGAGAGTTGACAGACTTATGTAAGACAGTGGTGTTGACATCCTGAAAGTTACCATTATGCATTTATCAACTTTGTGCAGGATGGAGCTTAAAACTTTTTTGTATGCTCATCTTTTTACTTATGTGAAAGGGAGAAAGAAAATTCATTATTTAAAATTTTTTTTTTAGCATGCCGCAGATTTGGTGAAAACAGTGGCATCTCGCTATGATGAATATATAAATGTTAAAGATCTGGTTGACAAAATCAACCGTGCACTTGCAGCTGCCAAAAAAGACAATGATTTCATTTACCATGACCGGGTTCCTGACCTGAAAGATTTGGAGCCCATAGGAAAAGCCAGTCTTGTGAAGTCTACTCCAGTTGTTGTTCCACTCAGTCAGAAATTCACTGGTAAGTGAAGTGTGTAGAGTGCACAGGGTAATTGTTACCTTGTGAAACACATGGTCAACAAAGTTAATTTGTACCATGCAAAAATAAGCATTTACATTTTGCATTGTATTAAGTGTACAGCAGTGTTTTTGAAACTGCTGTTTTTCTTCTCCAGTTTGTTGTTGCTGTTCTTGATAAGTGTAATAAAGCACAGGTTGAAAATTCTTACCTGAAATGTACAATTCTCTTAAAGATCTTTCTAAGATTTTNGACAGTACCCAGTTATACAATATTAACTAACCTTGTTGCTAGTCTCCCATAAAGTTGAAAAATTTCAGTTTTTTGGCTCTACAGATGAGTTGTGAAAAAAATCTTTCTTTTCTCATATTTTTCCTTTAATGAAACAAAATTAGAAATTAAGCCTTAAGGCAAATCTGATTTGTTACCATACAATTGGTTTAAATATATTCAAATCTTAAAATTATATTTCTATATAATTTATTAAAATTATATTTAAATTATTTTGAACCCAATTCAGCCTTAAAAACTGAAATCTAAAGGCCTTTATAAATAGATTTTTGTTTTTAAGACATCTTGGGGAGTAGAAGGAGAATATCTTAAACTGTTTGGGTCAGCCTCTGTAGTACAACCTGTACAAAAAAAAGCTCTGAAGATGTTTGTGTGCTTTTACTTTCATAATGTAGCTTGTATAATTTATACTACTTTAATTGCAGACCTGTTTGAGAAGATGGTTCCATTGCAGGTGCAGCAATCTGTGAGTGTTTATAACCAGAGGAAGGCAGATCTGGTAAACAGGTCAATAGCCCAAATGAGAGAGGCCACAAATCTGGCAAATTGTTAAATATGGCTTCTTGTTAAGTTTCTCAAGAGGAATTGTGCACAGCCTCTAAGCTGTAGGTCTCTCACAGCCTGCAGATATCCAGATTATAGCAGTGTTTTTTCATTTCTGTATGATAGGCTGGCAAACTTAAATCATAACGGGGGATTTAGAACTGCTTTTCTGCAGGTATTACAACTGAAAGCTTATTAAAAGCAAGTAGTATTCATTTTTACTTCATCTTTCCTCATTTTTTAGGAGTCCAACACTTGCTCAAGAAATGTTCCAGTACTATTAATTTAGAAGGATTTTCATATTCAAGTAGTTATTTAAAAAAAAATAAAAATTCTTCTTTAAAATAATTATAAAAGAATTATACCAAGCTGAGAGATAGCACTGTAACTTGGGGCAGTTGTTTCTTTTGTCTACCAGACAGTCACTACCTAAAATGTCTGACATGTTTTGTAAGTGCTAAAAGACGAGGATTTCTTTAGCTTTTTTAAAGCTTTGAAATGTATTTTTAGTGAAGTGTACACCAGGAATATATTTAGTGTTTTCAGTTTGAAATTTCAGCTCAGGCATACTTTACACTCCATTTCCATTATAATTGACTGTGTGATTGTTTGGATAGCAGTGTTATTTTCAGGATAAAAGTTATTTAATTAACACATTGACTTTTTCAGTGTGTTGGCTTCCCTCAATCTTCCTGCTGCTATTGAAGATGTGTCTGGTGATACTGTTCCTCAGTCTATTTTGAACAAGTCTAAGTCTGTGATTGAACAGGGGGGAATTCAGACTGTTGATCAGCTGATCAAAGATCTGCCTGAACTGCTGCAAAGGAACAAAGAAATTTTAGATGAAGTAAGCCCGAAACCCACTACACTAATACATTCTTAAAATACATCTCCATTGAAAGCTTCACTTTAAATGACGGTAGAAAAAGTCCACAATTATTCAAAGGCTTGTAACTTTAATAGCACTTTCAAAATATGCTGTTCAAGTGTTCAGCCCATACAAAAGCTGTGCTATCACATGTGGATGTTTCCTTACAAATATTTTCTTTTTGAAAATGCTGGTGGAGAGGGGGAAGCATTTGGAAAACATTCCAAAGAATTTTGGGTGATTTATCCCTTTCATGCCTATTTTTTATTTGTCCAATTATATTTAAAAAGGATGTATAGGCAGGGTTTTTTTCTACACTAGCTGCATATTTTGAAACTATTTTATGTTTAAAACAGCTCATAATGCATGTAATATTTCACTCTTGCAGTCTCTGAGGTTATTAGATGAAGAAGAAACTACAGACAATGACCTGCGAACAAAATTCAAAGAACGCTGGCAGAGAACACCATCCAATGAACTCTATAAGCCTTTGAGGGCAGGTAAAGTCCATGTTTCATGCTTCGGGTTCTAACAATGTCCACAGCGTAAATGAAAGTTGTTGTCAGTGCTCTGATATTATCTATAAATATACAAATTTCAGTTTTAGGGAGGTTATGCCAAAATGCTCTGATTGTTGTTTGCACTATTATTTGGAGCTGAAAGAGGATGTGACAGCATCAAATTTGCTGCTCCTTTGCACCCTTGGTGTTTACACACATGCTAAAATTTCAGAAAGTAAATGGAATGAAAAATGGCTGCCCTCCTAAGGATCTGGTTGCAATTGCCTCTTAAATACTTCACTGTATTTTTCATTGTTAACATTTTTTTTTCCGTCAGTGTGCTGTCTCTTTCATTTGGTGTTTTGTTTTGTTTTTTCCAGCAATCAGTCAAACTACTTAAGACTACCCTTACGGCATGTTTTCTGCGTGCCTAATATGTGTTGGTTTTTGAAGCTAGCAAGGGACTGACTGATACCACTGACTTAGTCTTGCAGTTACAGAGGTTTAAATCTGCAGAGTAGCTCAAACCAGTGTACATTCGTATACCTTTGTATGCTTCACTGCAGAATTAATATAGGTGCCTAGTTTATGCACTTTCAAAAACGTAACTTGAAAGCTTAAGTTTTATATAAAAGTCTTACATATTGTGCAGGCTTATTAAAATGTATGATGCCTTGCTGAAAAGCACAAAAACTGCTCTGGTGGAAGTTTAGATGAAGCAAGTTTTGAAACTCTCTTTTTTCCTCCCACCCCCAGAGGGAGCCAATTACCACAATATTTTGAATAAAGCTATGCAAGCAGATGGGCAGGTGAAAGAGCGCTATCAGACTCACCGGGATACGATTGCACTTCTGTGTAAGCCAGAGGCAGAACTCAATGCAGCTATTCCTTCTGCCAACCCAGCGAAGACATTACAGGGAAATGAGGTAAAGCTGTCTCTATTCGGAATAGAAGTGCTACTTGTCTAACAAAGTAAACTTGTGTGAATTGGTAAGAAAGCTGATCCTTAGTTGTTCCTCTTCCTGTCTCAATTGATACATGAGATAACATTTGGAAAAGAAGTTGTCTTCATGTTTAAAATCTTTCTGAACATAGTTTGTTACATTTAATGTAAACAAAGTCAATCACGACGGACAGCAAGACTGATCGACTGTTTTAAATGGAGCAATCTTTGATGAATATTTTTGTTATGTAGGGAAGTGGGATGTAGTGCTCAGGTTCTTGGGACAACATGACATGGCTCAGTATTATAAAGTATTAGGCAATTACACCAATTTGCTTTCCAAGAAGATAATGCCTCAAGTAAAGTAATACTATTTTTCTCATAGTACCTAGTAATTATTTGAACTCAGTGCTTTTTGCAGCCATCTTAGAATATCCTATTGGAAGGTATCTGACCAGCTTAAAAAAAACCCCAAGCATTTTGCAGTAATTCAGTCTTATTAGCAAAAGCAAACCTGTAGAAGAGAACATAGATTTAAGAAATGTTTGAAGATCTTTGGTCACATTTTGTCCTAGTTTCTCACCTTAAACACATTCATTAACAAATACTCATGCAAAAATATTGTCAGCATCAGAGAGGGAGTGCAAGATGGAAACAAGTTATTAGATTATATTTCCCCCATAAGTTTAATTTCTATAAACCTGCTAACTTAGGACATTTATATTGCCTAGGTTGTTAATGTCTTAAGAACTTTGCTGGCCAATCTGGATGAAGTTAAGAAGGAGAGAGAACAACTGGAAAATGACCTGAAATCTGTAAATTTTGACATGACAAGCAAATTCCTGACTGCGCTTGCGCAGGATGGTGCTATAAATGAGGAGGCTATCTCTGTAACTGAGTTGGACAGAATTTATGGAAGTTACACACAGAAAGTGCAGGAGTCCCTGAAAAAGCAGGAAGAACTTCTTAAAAACATTCAGGTACAACACTTTGCATTTTTTTCTTTCTCTTAAACTACGAGCAGTGATACTTCTACCTCTGTGCTTAGCAGACTCACTTTGCTTTCTAGTCTGTTTTGCTTGTTATTCTGTCATGTCAGTTGATACTCCTTTAGGCCTTGATCACTGAAAAATACAGAGGTGTCTCTGCGTTCACTGGAAAGAAATGGGAATGTTCAGCAGACTCCCCCACAGCTCCACTGTAAATTCTCTTGGACCTTTTCATGGCACAATTCTGCAGATGGTTTTGTCCTTGAAAGAAGCTTAAGTGTTGTGTTAAAAAGTTTTTGGGTTTGTTTTATTTTTTCCCCTCACCCCATTTTAGTTCTTTCTGGGATAACAGTAGGTCTGTCTACTAAAAGACATTTTGGGACTCTGAAGTACAGCTTGGTTTATTCCTAATTGCTCTTTACAATATATGCTTGACTTCCAGCATTTGCAAAGCTCATTGAAGTAAAATAGCATTTCCCAAAGTTTATTTATAAATTCAGTCTTAATTTAACAGAGGCAGGAACCTGAAAGATCTGACAAAAGAGGAAGTCTTAGTGCTTGGAGAAAAGACAATGGCAGCTTGAGTAATGGTGGAGACTTTTTCCAGTAGGGAAAAAAAATCTTAAATTACTAAATACACCATGTTTTGCAAGGATTTTATATTTGGATATTTTTTTAGGACAATATACTTAAAAAATCTTGATGGGTATTGCTTTAATGTTTGGATGTCCTGGAGTTCAGGTTTGTTGGCTTCTGGCAGTTGAAACAGTCTTTTTAAGTTTTCTTGTTTGTTTTCCCAAAAGAAATGAGATGTAAATAGGTGATCGTTCTGTAGGTTTTCCTCTTCCCTCTCTTTTTAATAGCTTCCCAATGTCAACCAAATTTGAAGTAATACTTCCTAAAAATACTGACTTTCAGTATGATTTTATGAATATCAGCAGAATATGAATATCAGGAACAGGAGAGAGCCTAATTAGTATAGCCTTGGAAAGACAGTCTGCAGGATGAGCTTGAGAATTACTAAAGGCAGCCAACAACAGAACAAGTAATTAACTGGTGATACCTACTGCCAGTGAGTTAAGATATGTACAGTTCTGAAATACACATTATAATACTCACTGGGCTTGGCAGATAGCCAAGTATGGAAGTCCAGTGTGGATGGGAGATGAGGAAAACCAGGTGTTGGGAAAAACAGAAGCAATGAATAAGAGGAAAAAGAAAACAAAACATGCAGAAACATATGTGGAACTAGCTTGCATTATTTGCACTGTTTATTTGTTCTCTTCTTTTAAGAATGCGCATCAGGATTTTTCAAAGATGAAACAATCAAACAATGAATCTAATTTAAGAGAAGAAGTCTTGAAGAACTTAGCAGTAGCAAATGACAACTTTGTGGAACTTGTAGCCAATTTAAAAGAAGGCACAAAGGTATGGTAATGCTTCAGCGATTGAAAGGACTTTTTTTTTAATGTATACAATGAGATGTGAATCAAAAATCATAATAAACTTTGGAGACATGGTAGCTGAAAGGTGCATTTTTGAGGATTTTACTACTTGAAGTGAGGACAGCGAGTTGCTTGAATTTTGGTTGTTTTCAAGAGCAGTGAAATGCTTCTTTGTTCCTATCTGAAAAGTAAGCTTTTCTGAGCAATAGGATAAGTTGTTAATTACAGCTGAGTAGATGATGCTGAAGGACCCAGATGAGCCATCTTGTCTGAGAAGTTCTTTCATCTGTTCTCCCATGGTATTTAATCACCTTAAAAAATTGGTGTTTTAAATGTTGTTACTGCAGACATAAGAAATAATGAGGAGAGCTGTATTTAGCTTGCTTTTTTTTCATCTGGGCTTCTGGAGGGTGTCTTACTGCTTCTGTATTTTTTGCTGTTTTATTGACAGTTCATTAGAGGGAAAAAAACTAACCTCTGAGGTATCTATACAAATGAAATGCATGGAACTGAGAGCAATAAAATTAAAAATAAACAATTATCTTTTACAAAAAAAAAATAGTTCATCACCAGAAGTGATCTAGTTTTGCTCTGGGTTTAATACTTTTTTTTTGTTATCCTTAACTAGTTTTATATTTATACACACAGAAACAAACCCCCATAAAATTCTGTGATATTACAGGGATGGGCAACACAGCTGGCTAATTTTGGTTTTGAAAAGCATAATAGAATGTACTATCAAACTTTATTGGAATGGCAGGTTCTGGTCACTATAATAATGCAACATCTATAACTGGATCAATATGTAGAAGTATGCCAACATGGACTCTGAAAGTACTGATTGAGCATATTGTGGTTTTATTTTTCTTTACTAGTTTTACAATGAGCTGACAGAAATCCTGCTGAAATTCCAAAACAAGTGCAGTGACATTGTCTTTGCTCGCAAGACTGAAAGAGATGAACTGCTCAAGTAAGATTTCAATGTTTTGTTTAAGCATTGTAGAAATGTTAATGAAGTTATCTCTGGGGACACGTTTATTATGGTACTTGATGAAATGAGAAAGGAAGAATAGGTGTGCTAAGCCTATTACTTCTTTGCTTTAATCCTAGTCCTGCTCTCCTCTCCCCTGGTTAAGTGATGGGAGAAATAAACGAAAAATTCTACTTAGAAGTCTGCTCTACTGTTGCTATGTGCAGTTTCATGTTAGGATTTCACTTTCCATTCTTTTGGGCATGCATTTGTTAATCATTTTATTTTATTCTTTCCTTTGAGGAACTTCTGATTTCTGCACCCTGCTCCTGCTGTTAGTTTAGTTTGAGAAATTAGATGCTTCATCATGTGATTGCCTTCCATGTGTTCATTGTGATGGAAGAAATGCATTGGTATTCTACTTCTGCTCCGTAGTCTGCTCTAGTCATCTACTTTATCATTGCTTCGATATGTGGATTGCTAACAATGCTGGGGAGGGAAGCAGTTTTGTTCTTCATGTGAGGAAGGGTGTTTGATGTTGTCATTGTTCCCCACGTGAGATCAGACCTAGTATAGTATGTTTCAGATGTGAATTTTAGGCTCTTCTCTTAAGAGGAAAGCATAACTGAAAAGGTTTGCCATTTGATCAGTGTTCTTCAGCAAAACACGTAGCCTTTCATAAGAAGGGACTAGTTGTTACTAAAATTTTGGTTGGTGAACCTGCAGCTGTCCTGTGTACTTGCCATATTATTTGCCAATGGGATGCTCAGACCTCCATTTTTACCTTCCCTAACTTGATCCTTTGTAGAATTTTTCTTTCTAATTTGGGCAGTGTGCTTGTAAACAAAGTCTGAGATACAACCCCTTCTGCTTTTATTTGGCTTCCTACATTCATGTAATGTGGAAACTGTTAGGCTGCCTAACCAAGGCAGAGGTTTGAATATCTCACATACCTACTATGTTTATGTTCAGTGTTAAGGCTGTAGGATTAGTGTTGATAGAACATTCTGCTGAGTCTTGCTGTGCTATTCTACTGTTTTGGCTGCTGTTGTGATCTATACCCAGTATTGAGTTAGAACATAAAGACATTATTAGAAAATAAATATAACAGTTAACCAGAGATTTGGCTAGAGGATGGTTTCTGTGGAAGTGATTTGGACTCCAATTTAAGCTTGAGCTAGCTCAGTGATAGTGCTTTAAATATTAGACTTACTCTTCTGCATCTTTTTGGCTTAGCTTGCTGCGGTGTATAAGAAACAATTCTTAAACTAGGCTGCATGTTTACTCTTTTGTTTTTAATAGAGATTTGCAGCAAAGCATTGCTAGGGAGCCCAGCGCTCCCTCCATTCCGCTGCCTATGTATCAGACCACACCAGCAGGAGGAAGTAAGCCAGCAGCATCACCCACTCCCACTCCAGCTCCAAGAACCATGGTGGTAAGTACATGCTACAGAATTAGTGTGTTGAAAATACTGGGTCCGTACTTGAGAACTCTAAATTGATCCGTAATTTGTGTGTATCACTCCTTAATGTACTGGTGTAGTTAGAAATGTGTTGAAGTGAAATAGAGAGCAAAATCTTAAGGCTTTGCAGAGATGTGTCTTATGTACTATTCATGTTCATGATTTATAGATTTAAAATTTAAACCTTCGTGCCTTTTAGATGCTTTGCATTATCTGTATAGACTAGATACAGAATGTTCATTTAAAGTGAAAATAAAAATCAATCATGCAACCACAGCTTTTGATTCCAAGACTTCCATAAAGAAGCTCCAGCCTAATTCATCTTCTTTTGTTAGGGAACTAAACCACAGCCACCAGCACGGCCACCACCACCAGTGATTTCTGCAGCAAGCAGTTCCTCTTCTGCATTAGCACCCTCTGGAACAGCTACAGCTCCTGCTGCTGCTCCGGCTCCTACTCCAGGAGCCAGCGCACCTGCAGCAAACACTGCACCTTCACAGGCACAGGGACCACCTTACCCAACGTATCCTGGTTACCCAGGGTAAGCTATGAGAATACTTCAGCAGAGTTTTGTTACTCTGTTACTTAAATGCATGTTTTTCTTATGTGTGACATTTTAACATTAGTTATTGTCACAGTTGAAGATGTGTTTACTATTTGAGGCAAGGGGTTTTTTTGTTTGTTAGGTTTTTTGATTGTTTGGTTTTTTAGTTGTTTGGGGGGGGGCGTTTGTTTGGGTTAGTTTTATTTTTGGTTTTTTGTTAGTTTTAATAATGTAACTGTTGTTGGAGTCATTTGCTTGTACCTTTTTTGTGAGAAGGTTCATTTTAAGTGTTTACAGTTGGTAAAGGAGGAGGAAAATAGGACTGCATTTCCTTAACTGTGGTTTGTTGATTATTGCCAACACTTGCATAATCGTTTGGTGGTGTTTATCTCAAAACTGTTGGCATATCTCATTTTTCAAATCTTAGTATGATACTAAGATGATGCAAAATACAGAGAAAATTCCAGTTGAGTAGTCTGCTTTCTTCTGATGTTTTTTTCCATCTTCCTGGTGTCATCACAAGGAATTGAAGGCAGCTGTGCTCTCCTTTGGTAACAGGCTCAGCAAATGTTGAAATACGCACAATGTTATTAAACATTTGAGAATCTATTTAGATCAGTTCTAGTTCCTGCAAGTTGCCTTTACTCCACCTTCTGTCTGCATTTCTGTTCCACACATTGTAATAATTTTGTGTTTGGTCCTTGAAAGTTACCACATTTCCTGCTGCACTCAAAGCAAAATGAAAGGAAAGCATTTGTGGAGATTGCATGTCTCTTTGTATCTATTAATGAGTTGTTCTTGCAGATGAACATGAACATCATCAGTGTTTTTCAGCTCAGGTATACTTTTTTTTTCCCCCCACACAGGTATTGCCAGATGCCAATGCCAATGGGCTATAATCCATACATGTATGGTCAGTATAATCTGCCATATGCACCCTCACCTGTGTATCAAACTCCTGGACAACCACCGTACCCGCCACCTCAACAACCTGGATACCCTTTTCCTCAACAGCCTTATTACCATCAGCAATAATGTCTCTGCAAAGAAGCTCTACTTGTTAAAATATGGGAGAAATTGGCAATAAGTGTACTAAAACTTCTAGCTTCGGTTAGTGTACTATACTGAACTGTATGCAGCTATAATGTCTGTCTCTTGTCAACTACTCCAAAATGTCTAGATCAGTTTTTCTTACACTAAACAGTTTGAAAGATCTACTGCAGTGGTTTAGACCATAGACTAATTCCAGAATTCAAGCCTAATTCAGCGATCTGAGGCTGAACACTACATTTTGGTTAGACCAAAATATTTGTTTGCAAAAATCCTGTAAGTAAGAAATAGGTTCAGATGAGAAAAACAAAACAGTGTGTGCACTGGGTGTGATATATTCTACAGAAACATATAGCATTTCCTTCTATACTCTACTGGTTTGTTTGTTTGGTTGGTTTTTTTAGTTTAGTTAAAATATGCTATTTTGTCTAATAATCAAGGCCTTGTAAATCATCAGTAAAAATAAATAAATTACTTAAGAATGATTTAAACACTTGGCATTCTCATTACCATAAAAATGTGTTTTGTGTGTCTGTAGATTGTTTCATTTGTCCCTTGACTTTTATAACATAAAAGAAGTTCTCAAGAGTTTAGCCTTACAAGTGAATATCCACCTCTTCCTTGATTCTGTGTTTTTATGACAGAATCTGTAATTAACCATTTTAAGTGTTGGTACATGAAGTCTTACAGGTAGAGTTTTCCCATAACTTCGAAGTGTATTGGACTGAAATAAATTCATTACCATTTTTAAAGCATGGTTATTGTCATCTACAGGATACTATGTAAAAGAAGGGAGGTCAGGGTCCTCTTACAGGACCAGTGAATAGTTGTTCTAACTTGTGTTTTCCAAAGAAATGTTAATGGGAAATGTGTTATGGCTCAAAGTAGGGCAACTATTGATTGCTGGAGCTTTGCAGTTTGTGTTTTTAAATGATTGCTTTTTTTCCCTTGAAAAAAATTGATGTATTCCCTCAGGGAGCTTGTTATCAGTGGGAAAACTTTTTTTTTTTTTTTTTTTTTNGGGTGGGGGGGGAAGGAAGAAAATCTTGTAAATTAAAGCACATTGAATGTTTACTTTTGGATCCATCATCTCAAGGGATAAATAACCTTGCACTGCATTTTACATAAGATAGTAAAGAATCTAAGTTTGAGGTTAATGGCTTCTACCAAATATTTGCTAACCATTTTTCAGCCTTCTTTTTTGTAACAGGCTTGTCTAATGAGGGACTCTCCTTTCATTTAGCCCTTGATAAGAGTTACTTAATTCTGTGTTACATAGTTAATTTTCCGAATGTGTCATACAAGATGTTTTGACATTACAGAATAACTGTCACAGTACCTGTGTTACTAAAAGTTACTCCTTTGTTTTTCTATTAAAGTGCCTGATTAAGATATTGAGGTATATTTTGTGTAGGTGTTTAGAGGTGCCAGTTATTGTAGCATCTGGGTGGAAACCTCACTGGATCATGAATATTCTTCCTGATAAAGAAGGCAGCATTCGTATTCATATGAGCTCCTTTCTTTCTGTCTCAAGTTCCTCTTGCTGTGTGATCATCATGATGACTGTGTGAAGACTCCTTGTCTTTAATACTTGCTAACTCCCATAGAAAATGTGGATCAAAAGGTAGAAATAAGCATCCCTTACAGAACTTACTGAGTACCTGATTCTAAACAAATTTATTAAATCTGTAGAAGCTCAGATGTGGGGAACATGCTGAAGTAAGGGAATACAGCACTGTAGATGAGACCGCTGCACAAAGGCAGGTGCTTTGCATTTCTTTATAAACATTGCTGAATGGGGTGGCACAGGAACCTCTCCATGTTTTTTTCCCCTGATGAGAATACATGAGGCTAGCGAGGACAATGAGAAAAAGCTAGGAAGATAACTGTTTGGAAACAGCAATCAGAACCTGATTTTATTCTAACTGGAAAAACAGTAGTTTTCCACTAATTTCGCTATGTCAATGTGAGCAACTGCAAGTCTAATGCAACCTTTTAAATTCTAAATTTTTAGTATGCCATGGCCTGTAGGTTTTTCAGTTCACACATTAGATGCATTTGAGCTGTTGTGTAAGTTTGTTTCTAGTGCCTCAATTGATAAAACTTATTTTCATGCTGTATGAAAAAAGTCATTTGTTTCAGCATAAAGATTCGTAGAACTGAAATTTCCTATTTAGAATTTCATATATCTGGAATTACTGTAAAAACATTTCTTCATTTTTTCCAGTTGTCTTCCTGCTTGCTTTAGTCTATTATTTAAATATGTGTAGAAATCTATGCATTATGTTTAGTTTTTCTCCATTTTTTTCGTAAAGAGAAAAGAAAAATCCAGAGACATGTTATGTATCTGCTTTTAAGCATGCAGTTGTCATGACTTTGGTTGAAATGTTACCTTGTTCTTCTATAGTTTATTAAAAAAATCAGTTAGAAAATCTGATTTCACGGTGTTTCTCTCAAGTCCTTTGGGTTCAGACAAGTGTCATTTTGGAAAGGATGGAAACAAGGTGTGGGCCCCCAAGAATGTTTGTGCTGTGGTGAAGGCATATCACGTACAGCTGCACTGTAATAACAGCCACTTTCAAATCCTGGCAGTTGTATTTCTTTCCAAAGCTGATGGATTGTATTTCCCTGTTTATGAAAGGAGGAAATGATTAAGGTTGTGCCTTTAGAAACTTGGAAGTTTGTTTTCGAGAACTCATGTTTAGACTGGGTTTCACAAGACTTTCAGCAGGTTGGGTATTAAAGCATGGATAGCAAGAAAAGGGGTTGTATGGGCAGCTAATAACAGCACATAGACAGTTGCCATGGGCATTTCAAGAAGTCAATTTCTTTTTAAAAAATATATTTTTTTTCTTTTTTTTTCTAGAACAAGGCTGTATAATACCATGCTTGCTTCAATTGCCGTGTGGAGGGAAAAGTTTACAATCACATCCTTTCAGAAACTTTGAAGCCAAGCATTTATTTCATCTTGCATAAAAGCTTCCAATGCAATTAGTGAGAAAAGCAAGGCTTAGGAAGCAAGCTAATAGAGATCATCAGTGAAATACTAAACTGTTGTAGGACTAGTAGGTCTTGCCTCAGTTTTTTCCTTTTTTTTTCTTTTTCGAATGGAGTCCTTTGCTATTTCTGAGTACCTTGAGGCAATATTTGAACCTTGACATATTGTAACAACCTCACTCATTGTCAGGTAGCTGAAAATCACAAGAAAATCCTTTGGAAAACAATTTTTTTTTCCCTCTGCATTACCTGAGAGATGTGCTTGCTTCTTACTAAAATGTGTTCAATTCTGAAATTACTTGCACCTCAAAAAGCTGTTTTCTGGAATGTATCCTGGCAGAACATTAAAATAGACTAAGCTGAGCAATTTGTGGGCTTGTTTTGGTTGTATACTATGGAGTGAAGCTGCCTGAATTTTCAAGAGTTCACTACGTATAGTTTAAAAGAAACTATTTGGAAAGTTTCAGTGCTTGAAAAGGAGCTATTACAGCAAAGCAACACTCAGAATTGCTTTTTTGTATTGTTTGTGGGAAAGGATTTGTGGTTCTTGTTGCTTTTGACTAACATTACTCAATGTGCTAACTTTTGAGGTTTACTGTGACTTTTGGAAGGTATTTTTGAAATGGTCAGTGCTTCTTTTTTAAGAAAAAGTGACTTCTTTTTTTTCCTGATAGCTAAATACTGCTAGATTAAAATTTTTTTACTAACTTTTTAAAATTGCACTGTTCTAAGTACTTTCCCTTACGCTTTTATGATCTGATAGTCAAAAACTTTATACTTAAGTTGAGATTTTTCTGATTTGGGATCAAATTTGGAACTCTAGTAACTTTTACTGGCAAGCATAGAGTTACTGTTAATCTCAAATTATGACTTTAATCTTGCATCTAATTCCCCTAATTGAGTATAATAGTCCCTGGTGCCAACAACTGTTGTTATATTATGCTTTTTTCTTTTCCTGTTTTTTTTTTTAATGTTTCTAAATCCTTGTGAGAAGCTGGCCATCAATTTTATTAACCAGGTTTAAAGAAAAACTGTTTACTATCAAGCACGAAAAGGAAGAGGCAACTGCTATTGCAAAATCAGCACTGAGGCTTCACCACAAATTACTGCTGTTGATCCCTTCAGTCCTTTTGCCTTTAATCTGTTCAACAGTTCTGCATGGCAGTGCCTGTCTGTGTTTGCACTTCCAAGTTAGAGCACTCCTCGGTGCTGGAGTGCTGTTCTTGGTGCTGGTAAGCTGCTGGAGTGTTTGGGGGTGTGAAGGTAGCTGTTGTAATCAGGTTGTTATTAAGGTTCTTAGAAACACCTTGTCATGGGTTTGTTCGAAACCGGGCAGAAACACCATTTAATGTAGTGGTTTCACATTCACCTGCTCGCCTGCTCACACCAGGCGAGAGTGTAGCGTAGTGATTTTATGAGAATAAGGATTAAGAGAAATGCAAAACAGGCCTAAACTTCAAAGATAAAAATAGTTTATTAACAAAAAAAACCCAAAACAACAGAATCAAAATCAACCCCCAGGTGGTTTCTTCTTCCTCCCCCCAGCCCCTCACCCATGATGGTTCCTTTCTCTCACCTCATTTATCTTCCTTTACCACCATCCTTCTCACCAACAACACAGAGAAACAAACTTAGAAAACCCCTGGTCAATTTACCACTCTTGAAATAGGCTTTCATCAGTCCAATTGGAAGAAGAGTCTCTCT
>VZTR01007634.1:30678-48397 GCA_013400775.1 Chaetops frenatus
GGAGTTCACAGTGATATGAACTCCATAAGAGACTTGTGTTTCTTGTGGGAAAATCTCCATAGTGAGACAAGAGAGACTCTTCTTCCAATTGGACTTACGAAAGCCTATTTTAAGAGTGGTAAATTGACCAAGGATTTCTAAGTTTGTTTCTCTGTGTTGTTGATGGAAAAGATGTTGGTAGAGGAAGACAAATGAGGTGGGGGAGGCGGGGGAAGGAAAGAAAGCATCTGGGGGTTGATTTTGGTGTTACATCTGGGGATTGATGTTAATTGTGCATCTGGGTAGTGATTTTGGTTCTTTTTTTTCCTCTCTTGTTTTTTGTTCTGTTAATAAACTATCTTTATCTTTGAAGTTTAGGCCTGCTTTGCATTTCTCTTAATCCTTATTCTCACAAAACCACTACACTACACTCTCGCCTGGTGTGAGCAGGTGAGTAGGTGAACGTGAAACCACTACAGCCAGCGAGAGTGTACAAGGTGTGGGAGGCCAAGGTGTAAATGCCAACTACCTTACACCTTTACCATATCTAAACTTTAAACTTCAGAACTTTCTGATCCTAGGATTCTGACACTACCCAGCTCTTGTTTCTCTATTTCCTGCTAAAGGTTTTTAAATCTCTCCAATGTCACATCTGGTGGCACCTCTTTTTGCTAGCTTAAATTTTTCTGAGTTGAATATACATTTGTGTATACATACACACACACAATATCTGAGTTGTAAGAGAGAACCAGCCTGTGCTATATGTGTTCTCAGATGAGCAACATCATGGAGCTGCCTGCTGAGCCTGCAGCAGAGGGCAGACTGAAACCGTGTAACCAACAGATCTTTTTGGTGCGAATATATGCAAAAAGAGATTTGAAGTTTATGTTAGTGGAAGGACAGGCAAATCACTCTTTAATTAAGCATCATCAAATTTGACTATGTGTAGATACCATGAGTGCTCCTTGATTGATGACCTGGAGCCTGAACTGTAAAACCAGCCAAATGCAGGGACAATTACGTCAGCTGCCTGCATCCATCTTCCTGACCAGCTGCACACCAAACTCAGAGCACTCTGCTGCGAAGGCAAAGGGGTAGGTAAGATTTCAGGTCATCTAAACTGCTTTTTTGGTCTTGTGGAATTATGTGGCTTTTGGGAATTTCTATTTTAGTTTGCATACTTGGACAGTGTCTTTCTGTATATACCAAGTGTGATTTGAGCTCAAATGGCGTGATGTCTTCTTACCTGGAGCAGGGCAAAATTAACTGATTAGGCTTAAAGAGCTGCAGCAGTGAGGTGACAGTGGAACAAAGTGCAGGGTGGGTTTCATCATGACCCATTCTAAGAGGGGGATTAGAAAAAAGGGTGCTGCTGGCAGGAGAGGAGTGTGTTGGCAGTATCAGCTCTGTCACTGTGGGGCAGCTACAATGCTAACAGCAGGTGTTGCACCAGGGAAATGAAAAACTTTTAGAGGAGAGATGTCGAAGCGGTGGGAGAGGAGAAGTGGCCAGGAGAAAATGGAAGGAAAGCTGAGGGAGGGATAGCTAATGGTTGAGGAAACAGGAGGTAAATCAAACGAGTTTACAAAGAGGAGAAAGCATGGACGGAAGGCCCCAAGAATTTGACAGCATCAATCATAACATTTCAGGGGGTGCAGGGAAAGAAGAATTTAAGCTGAAAGGGCTGAAGTATTAATTGAAACAGAAGAAAAATCAATGGTGGTAAAGGGAAGGAAAAAAGGAGCTTTAGCTGTACAGAGAGAGATTTCAGAAAAGAAATTTCAAGGTGAAGGAAGTGGGTCTGAAGATCTGGAGAACTGGGTGAAAGCTGGGGGTTGATGATGGGCAGAGAAGGTCTTTAGAAGGGAAGACAGAAGAGGCAGCATGGGCATTTCATAGTGTTTGTCCAGGCTGGCTATAACGAGGATTTTTGTCTTAGAAATGTGTAGGATCATCCATGGAGTGACCAGCTTGAATAGAGAAATCAACTGTGCCAGTCTCCAGTGTTGAAGTCAAAAAGGGGTGATGTGAACCTGCAGCCTGTAAAGGAGAGGAGAGACAGCAGTTCAAGCTGCAAGAACTAAGACCTGCTGGTAGAGAGGACTATCTCAGAGCAAAAGGAGTTTCTTATTTAAGAAAGCTGAATTTCTTCTCTAATCAGCCTCTTTCAGTCACTAGTTAAATTTCATTAGTGAAGGAACATTTCATATTCTATTAGTAAATTTTTCATTATCCAGCGGCTTCCAGCAAGTATTGATTTCCATAAGCAGCAAAGGAATATGTTACCTATCATAGAAACAGATGTAGATCCACATTAAAAAAACTTCCCTGGTGCCTTGCTGTTTTTCAGCCTTGTCATATGGCCTCATCGAAACACTTTTTCTTTTTGTTCTGAAGTAAACAAAACTTTGCAGGGCACTTCAATCCTCAGATGTAGAAGGAATACCTAACCAAGCATGCCTGGCAGTCCTTTAGCACTAGATGGCATTATATGGAAAGGCATAATGTAAACCCTGATCATCCACCACACACTGCACTGCTGTTAAATCTTTGCATCTCACCAGCATCATTGGCTTTGTGTGGAAAATTTTGAGCTGCATCGTTAAGAGTCAAGATTAAATGGATGCAAGCTAATGGGAGAAAAAGTTTTGCTGTGCTACAGAGAGATTGTTCTGAAAATATTAGAGAAACTGGAATGCTACCTTTAAGTCTCTAGAAGAACAATGTTTTCTGGATTTTGGTATTCTGCACATACATGCATACTTTGACTATGTTAACCATGTGGCATTTCATCACAGGATTGTCAGTGGGGCTTAACAATGGAGCCCTTCCACCCCACCCCAATTTTCTGTGAAATAACTTGTGTCTTTTTTTTTATTTAAGGGACAGAAGGGCAATAGGTTGTGTGAAATACTGATAGCAATGACCCACAACATCAGTTAATAACCTTGCTAGTAGAGAACATTGCTCCTAATCTCTGAGGAGCAACTAATAATGCATGGGAGTCTTCCTCATCCCTTCTGAATGAGGGCCACAATTTTGGATAGCTGTTTATGCTGTTGGATAAGGAAAAGTGTCCTGAAGTTGATTATTGAAGTTGTACTGGTCTCTGCCATGTAGAGCTGACAGTAGGGCCTTGAATGTGATATATGCTCTAATAGGCTGGTTACGGTGGAGCTTATGCTCAGGGAGAATTTACTTGCACTAACTATTTACCTCCTGTTGCTCCATGGTAGCTGTGTTTTGTGTAGCCTCTCATCCACTGTGGAGAGGAGTGTGAGGAGGGTGGGCTGGAAGCTTAGGATAATACAAGTAGAAACTTGTTGTGCCTTGGTGTACTTCCCTTGAGCTGTGCTTGCTGTCTTTTGGGGTGGTCTGAGGAGATCTGCTCCCTGCAGAACTGCAATAATACTCACATCACATGGCACAAAAAATGAGCAGGCATTTGGACCGTACTCAGTCGATTTTTCGCTGTTAATGTTACCTGTACACAGGTTACTGAAACTGTGAACAGCAGAAGTTACAAAGTCCCTTTTGTGAAGAGGATAATCCTCAAGTAGTGCTCAACAGTCATACAGGTCACTTTGAAAACTACTGTGGGTGTAGAGTTTTCATCTCCTAGAATGCTGATTAATACAGGTCACAGTGATTTTATACAGCTCATCTTAAGCATGGATGATTTCTTAAAGCATGTTCAAGATGAGGCTGATGAAGCTTTGTCACAAATAACTTAGATGGTAAACTAGTCCCTAAAGCTTTAGAATAAATGCAAATGCTTCAGCTTGCAGGTGTCTCCTTCAAGCAGATCCTTCTGCCCCCATATGTGCTCTGAGCAATACCTGTTGTGGCAGCTTTGCTTTGCATACTGTGAGCTAACACTATGCGGGGGAAGACCAAATACAAACAGAAATTTACAATTGGAATGACCTTGACTTCTGCTTGAGAGCTGCAGAGTAAGGGCAAGAGCAAAATTGGGCTCTGTGGGAAAGCATCTGGTGTGTGTCTCTGCTGACAGCCTCTACCGCAGCGAGTAGAGAAATGGCTGGCAGTGCTCGCGGAGAGCGGATTAGAGATTGGGAAGTACAGGAAAAGAAGACAAAGGTATGGGTTATATGCTTGCATGCTCTTGCAGCCTGCTAGGGTGCAGTCTTGTGTAATTTAGTTCTCGTAATTGGATTACCAACTGTGACTGGGGTGCATAAAAACTGAGGAATATAAAGGTATGCTAAAGGATTTCATATCTTCCTGAAATGATGGATGTACTGATGGATGCTCAGCTTTTCTCCTAAATTTACCTTGATGAGCTGACCCGTCCTTTTTTCAGCCTTTGTACATGGCTGTGAGAAGCAGCATGGTAGATCGTTTTGAAGGAAAGAAGAGATGGGCGAAACTTTGTTGCCTGCTTCATTTTCTTAGTGTGCAGGTGACAGGGCAAGGCACTGCAAGGGATGGACAAACAGACAAGACAGATCTTATTCTGTGGGCCTCCAAAACCTTCTAGAAGGTTGTCTTGCATTTTGACAGTTTCTAAGCAGGAGCCCTGAGTTCCAAACCCAAGAGCAGATTTCCCACACATCTGTGCCTTGTGGCAGGCAGTGTGTGATGGTGTTGAATCTCCAAGAAAGTATGGGCTTTCCTACTTCAGCACCTTCTGGAGATGCAACAGTTATTAGGGATGGTCTTGTTCTCCTCTTGTGCAAATTTTCTGTTATCTAATAAGATTTCTTTGGCTGGACAACTCACAAAATCACTTCTCCCTTACCTGAATGCTTTCACGAAACTCCTTCCATCTAACTGTCCTCAGAACCTCAGCTTTACTGGCAGGTTAGTTCCAAAGTTGCTGGAGGCCAGGAGAAGGATTTACAGAGGTACATAAGTATGTGTGCATCCACTCACTCCCTTGCAGGAGAGCATCATTGCACAAGTGCTGTTTCCATGGAAACAAGGATAAAAATACTGAATAATGGAAATTAGAGACTCATCTAACAAGTATTTTCTATCCTGGACAAGGTTATTCTCATTTATATTCTCTGTTTACATATGTTTTCTGGATTTTATTTTATTTTGTTGGTACTCTTCTCCTCTTATATGCAAAGAAGGACTCTCAGCAGTAGCCCCTGTTGTTGTTCCTTCTGAAGAAAAATGCTGCATTGCATCACTATGGGCTGCTGAAGCACCTCGATGAGATCAGAAATTCACGTTAAGGATTCTTTCCCTGTGTTGGTTGCTCTGCAGCCACATCCTGCAGAAAGCAGCTGCTGGGGCACTGCAGTAGGCAGCCCAAAGCGAGCTGTGCATTCTTGGTCTTTTTATCAGGGACAAGAATTTGCTTCATGCCAGTACTGGGAGGGTCAAAAAGGCACAGTAGAGGCTGATTGATCCTTGCCCTGCAGCTCTCCCAGACAGGCGTTTGGGACAGCTGGGCTCTGAGCCAGTGGTCTGATGCACACAGCAACTGGCTGTGCTCGCCCTGTGCCCTGCCCCAAGCAAGCTGACACGGCCAAACAAACCCTTCAGAAGCCTGCAAAAGTGCTCTTGCAACTTGCATATAAGCAAGGCTCTGCACTTTGGAAAAATCTTACATTTTATTTCATAAACATAAGCATCTGCTGCTAATTAAAGCAGCAACATATAATTATACCCTTTCTTATTAGTAGAGATAGAGTCTGACAGTTGCTTAGATACAAAACAAGCAACTACAGATTGTCTTCTACACTTTAACAAGCACAGCAAGTTGGAACAATAGAATTGTAAACTTGTTCTGTATTATCTTTGGTAAATGTGCCTGGGAAAAATAGGTTTAATCTCACTAGTAGCTCATAATGTCAGCTGTAAAGTTCTTTAGCTACCTGGCTGCTTTATTCCCTGAAGTACCAACCAAACACTTTCTGTGGAAAGGGCAGGATACCTCCTTGGGGAAAGCATTAGACAGAAGGAACAACAGTGCAGTTAATAGCCACCATTTTGTTGAGACCACCTTTTCTAGCTTTTTATGTCCAATGAAAGTAAGTTCCTTCTTAATGATTTAAAAACTCCAGGTGCTATGCAGTTATTCTGTGGTTTAACCTGAGCTGATAACTAAGCAGCACACAGCCATTCACTCCCACCACTGTGGGACTGGGGAAAGAATCTGAAAGGTAAAATTGGGAAAATTTGTGGGTTGAAATAAAGACAGTTCAATGGATGAAGTATAAGATGCAATGCAAGCAAAGCAAGGAACTCCTTCACCATTTCCCATAGGGGTGCAGGTCTTCAGCCACCCCTAGGAGAGCATCATGAGTAACAGTGACTTGGGAAGACAAATGCCATCACTCTGAATGTTCCTATTTCGCCCTTCTTCCCCCCAGCTTTATATGCTGAAATGCTGTCATCGGTTATGCGTCCCTTTGGTCAGCTGGGGTTCCCTTCCAGCTACCTGAGCATGCCTGGCTCGCCTCAGTGATGGGGCAATATGAGAAGTAGAAAGGGACTTCATCCTTCTGTAAGCCCTACTCAGCAGTTACTAAAAAACTGCTGAACTATCAACACTGTTTTTGAAAGCACAAATCCAAAACTTAGCCTCATGGGAGCTATTGTGAAAAAAATTAATTCTGCCCCAGCCAAAACCAGCAGATAAATAGTAACATGAAGAGTGCACATACTATATCTGCTATCTTTAAAAGGTAGGTGTTACAAAATGTGGTTGCCTTCTTTTTTACTGGTTAAGCTTACAGTCAAAGCCCTCTGGATGTGACAAGATGGATCTACAGCTTTACTAACAAAGTCCCTGTTACTTCTTATCAGAAAACTCATGATGCTATATTGAGAAATCACTTCTCTTGCCCCACAGATTGTCAGCTGTATCCTCAGAGACACATTTCATTGTGTGACCTTTTCTTTTCTCACATTCTGCTAATAAGCCCCAACTTTCTTTGCTCACAAATCCCAAACTCTGTTGATAAACCTATAGTCTCACTGCTCTTGTTATTAAACTGCAGGGAATGTAATCAGAGCAGCTAATGCCACGATAATCCTCCTGATCCATTCGGTTATCTCTGAAGATATCAGAAATGAAGCTGTCTGCAAGAGATATGATGTATTTTGGTTAATTCTGCACCTGCAAACCTTTGGAGGAATACATCAAGCTTCCAGATGCTAAAACACTTGAAGCTGCAATGAGATTTCAAATGCCTTTGTTATTGACTACCAAAACTGTTCAATATTTCTCGATGGATGGAGCTAGCTCATTCCTAAAAAAAAAAAAAAGTAACTTTTGAGAAGGTCTTTCATCCCTCTGCAACACTGTTTTAAGAGACCTAACAAACAGACTGTAGGGCTCGCAGGGATGCTGTAGGGCTTGGGCTGCAGGGGTGCCCAATGAACATTGCAGCATGCCTTACTCCTTGAAAAGCCAAACTGCAGCATTCCTTCTGGTGGCCTGCTTGGGGAATTAGGGGTTGGACAAAAATCTCAAGTTTTTTCTTCACTTAGGTATAGCAGCTTTACCAGAATTAAGGGCCCCATTCTGTGGCAACTTGCAGAGAGAGGTAATATGCAGAGAAGCAGATGAAACTTGCTGCTCAGCAGAGCAGGTTCAGGCAGTGCTCTATTCTGCTGCTGAATTACCTGTTGAATCACTGATACATCAGCCTGCTTGCACAAGTAGATAATGGGATTTTCCCAGTCACCTGCATAATTTCTAAGGTCTATAAATTCTGCTAACTGTGATTCTTTGCCATCCTGTGTCAGATGTGAAGTGACTCTCGCACATAACCTTAATTTTGGATTTTCTTCCTCCTTCCCAAATGCATGATAAGAGTTGCCATCTGTGCTAACAAGTACTAAATATTTAGGCCAGCAGTGTGTCAGGCAGGAGTTTGGGTTCAATATGAAGACGGTGGTGTGGTTTGCTCATTATAGCTCACAAATAACACCTCTCCCAGCAGACCTTCCTGGTGCACACAAGTCCGGGAAACAGGTTGCTGGTGGAGAGCGAAGGATGGTTTGCTAGTCATTGCCTATGGCAGCCTGTTGGGGCTGACAGGTTGGCAAAGGTTAAACAGGTCCAGAGAGGCTGTGCAGCTTGAATTTTTTAATATGCTTTTAATTGTCCAAGACTTAAAAAAAAAGGAAGGAGGAAGCAGAAAAAAAAGCAAGGGGAGAAAGGAAAAAAAGAAAGCAGAAGAAAGAAAAATAGAAAGAAAAAAAGAAAAATACATTAAAAAGAAAAAAATAGATTTCTGAGCCTGATGCAGTCATTGGATGCAAAATATTATCTATGTACCCTGTGATGGCAAAGTGCTGGTGGGTTTGGAGCACTGCTTTCTCTCTCCAGATTGCCTTTTAGTGTTGGTGGGTTGTTGCTGTTGCTTTCTCCTCTGAAACATGACCAATTTTAGATTCTGCCTTATTGTTTTGGCAAATGTGCCTTTCAGTAGCTGGCATGAATAGCTAAGCAGTCTAGTTAGTACTTTCAAGTTGGGCAGATCAATAGCAAAGGCATTCCTGAAATACAGATGAAAATGCTTTTATATTCAAAGTTTTTGAGCTATAAACAGCCTCAGGGTGCCAGTGGGTAAAAGCCGAGGCACCTTTTCCACTTGCTGTGTCAGCCGCTGGAGCCTGAATCTTCGTCTTCTTCCAGTCTGTATGTGAGCTGGATGGTTTGCTCTGCTCTGCACGTCGCCTTACAGCCCACTGTGAGCTGACACAGAGACAACACAGATCAAAAGAGACCAGTACATGGAGATGTGGGCAAAACATTACAAGAAGGTAAAGTGCTGCAGTGAAGAGCTCTTAACATCTTTTTCTATTCCCAGATTTTGCTGCTGGGTTATTTCCCTTTCCTTTCCAATGTGGTATGAATTTTTTTCATCCCAGTAACATTAATTTGCCAGATCTTTTTCTGAAAGTCTCCTGACAAGAAAGCTGCACTGTGAGATCTTGTACTCTTTCCCTCCCCATCAGACTTTTTAAAATATTTGGATGATGGTTCAGAAGCTTCTTTCTTCTGCTGTTTTTTTTTTCTAAGCACGAACTTCACGGTCCCAAGGGGTATATTCAGAGTACAAAGGCAAACAAAATGCAGTGTCACTGGATATGCTTCAGGCTTTTCCACATGAAACAAACATAACAATCCCTTCGCCTCTTCCAAACATAAGGATCATCCTACTTCCTGTCTGACGAAGTCATGCAAAAGTCAGTAAAATCCTCAGCCAGCTGACTTGACTGCTCATCCTTTTGATCTGTGGACAGTTGACAGTTGTGTGAGATGATTTTTAGCACTTTCCAAAGAAGTTGCTTGTAAATTCTTCCCCCTTTAGAGCACTGCAGACCCTTTTCAAGAAATTAAATTTCAAAACAAGGTAATCTAAGAGGTAGGTTGCCTACTGTAATCTTGCTTGACATTTTGGCTTTGGGCAAGATATGTAAGTGCATTGGTGTGCTGTGCCAAAAAAAGCATTTCTCATTTGTTTTATTTTCTTGATACAAAAAAATCTTCTAAGCCAAGCTTAAATTTACCTGGTGGCTCTACAGACGAGCTGTGGGAGTTTGCTTTGTGCTTAGATGATGATACAGGTTCTACTGACAAAATATGCATACAGGGCTCACGTATGATCAGAAAACCAAACTCCAGTGAGCTGTCATAGACCTCTCATACCTTCTTTTCCATACTCTACAGTTCTTTCTTCTTTTTTTTTTTTTTTTAAAAGAGTTCCTTCTCAGCTGATGGGCCTCTTTCTAGACAACGCATCAGGATTCTGGCATAACAAACCTCTGAGAGGCTGTGGATAACATCTCCAGTGGTTCAGTATGTGTTTTCCAATCACCCTATTGGGGGTTTTGCTACTTCAGCACCAGAGCAACAATTAAACCTTATCTTTCTTAGCAAGGGCTTCACAACATCAGAGGAGGCTATTCCCAATGATCTGTAGCTGCCAGGCTGCGGAAGAAGGCCCTTCATAAGAGCACATGCTTCCCATGGACCAGCTGGGGTAGAAATGTTTCTCCCAAGGCTCAGGCCTCTGGGCCTTTCGGAGCTGGGTGGGTGAGGTTGTAGTGGGGAGGGATATGGGACATGAAACCAGGATAGGATGGGAGGGCAAGAAGCATCCTTTCTGTTCCATCAAAGGGACACACATGGGCTGGTGTAAGATTGGTACCACTTTGTCCCAAGATCACTGTGGAGGGACCACTGCAGGGAGGCCTAGGCAGGTTTCATGTGAGAGAGCTCCCAGAGCAGATATCTCTTATTATACACAAGTTACAAACTGCTATGGCTCTAGGAGTGAACTCCTGACGCAACACATGTGATGTAGGAGAGAAGATATCTGAGAGGTAGAAAGGTGCTCCTCCAGCTGGAGTGGGTGTAAAACACTAAAGTGCCAAAATGCCTTCTTATATCCCCTCATAGGCTGAAGTGGTATTTAATTTGAACTCTCACAAACGCACAGACACCATCAGAGCTGTAAATGTAGCAAAAAAGGAGGAAAACTGCGGACCCAGGACCTGCTTTGAAGCTTCAACATGTCACACTGAGAAACTGAAGGTATCACAGTTTGAGGGAGGACCCAAAGCAGGGTCCCCCTTGGGAGACTTTCTTCAGGCTGGCCAGTCTATATCCCTTGCAGTTAAGGGATGTCTGGAAGGTAAAGCTAATTAGAATAACGTCCTCTATCTTGATGCATCTTATACATTTGGCATCTGAAGTAACTTTACTAAAAGATGTTTTTGAGAAACTTTAAATAACTCCTTGGCAGCAAATTAGATTCCAAGCACAGCTCAAGTCTGTCTTTACTCATGCCATGCTTTTCTTTTGTGATTTTACTTCCAAGATGTTGCTTAAGAACTGGCTTCATTGCTTTGCCAGGAGGAAAAAAAAAGAAAAAAAGTTTTGCTTTTTTCCAAGGTTTGTTGGCTATTCAGCATGAACTTCAGTGAGTCTGACAAACCTGGGATGCTTTTGCGTCAGTGGAATGTAAGATACCCAGATAAATGCTGTTACACTGAGAACAGTCTGGTGCCTGCAGTCCAAGCAAAATGAGGGAACATCCACATTTGTCACAATGGGGTCATGTTGTCCCCTCTATTAGAAACAAAGGGTTTTTTTCAGAGTATAGGTTTCAACAATTTGTTAGTCACTGTGTTTTTGAAAAAGGACTTCCAATTTTCCTGTTTGTTACTGTTCTTCTTGTGCTCTAAACAATGATGCTCCATCAAATATCCTGACACCATTATAAAGAGCTGTTCCTAATACCCTAATGAAAACATCTGTGTGTAGGCTCCAGGGGAGGTGAGAAGCAAGAGAGGCTATTTTACTGACTGTGTCAGCATGTTCCAAACTCTGTAGTTTGTATAGTCCAGCTACATTTGCTCTGCTTATACTCATTGGCTTCCATCCTTTTCTGAATCTGCTCTGGGTGTCCAGCATTGGGTATCCAGGCCCAGATCACCAACTCAGGTGGTAGTTCTGCTGGTTGGGCTGTACTGGCAATTTTGAGGAAATCCAGCAACCAGAAAAGACACTCTGATTTCCCTGTAAGGATATCTCACATTCCTTGTTGCTCTGTTCTATAATCCCCTTGAGCCAAAATTTTGACAGCCACTCCAAAAACTTCTGACTTAGACCACATTTCTGACCTATCAGCTTCACCTCTAATAGTTAGAGTGTTCTTCTCACATTGTCTATGCATCCCTCGAAGTCGCCACAGTGAATAAGGGCATTGTTCTGCACACAGTACCTCATTCATAAATTTTCATAGGCATTCTTCTAGCCCCAGCCAAGGGCATTTTTTAACTGAAAAGGGATTTCAACCTGTGTGATACAGTAACTGTGGCGTTCACTGAACCTGCAGAAAGCTGACAAGAGACGATTTCCTTTAACTGTGAAGCCTTGAAGCGTGAAGTTTGCAGCATTTCTCATCCTTTCAGAACACTGTCATAATTTGATGGATTAATCAGAGTTACTTAACAGGGATGCTTACCTGGCAGGACAACCCTCCAGCTTTTATGCCTCTCCTGTACAAAACTCAAGGCCGGTGAGAAGCTGCATCTGGCTCAAACACTACTGTTAAACTTCAGTACCAAGACCTATGGGAGTTTCATGTTTTCACAGTTGAAGATACTGCTGTGCTTTGTCTTAGCTGAGGTGCATACATTTTTGTAACCTGCATTGTTTCATCTGCTGAGATGTATAGAGAATTTCCCTAGCAGTGTTGAGGAGGCATGTATTTTTTCTCCCTTGTGTATATTTGTTATTAACAGTTCAGTGCAAGTTAGCATGACTGTGTAAAGGATAATGTGCTTCAAAACCTCTGGTACAAGTTCTGTTGTTAGCTTTAAAATCAAACTTTCTGCCTTTCACCTGTAAGCCTTTAAATTTCCTAAAACCAACTCTGGGAGATGATCATCTCTCTGACACAAGATAATGTGCAATTGGGTGTGCCAGTGTCCTGAGGGTCAAATGTTCTTTGCCCTGAGGAAAGGCTGTGAAATGCTTTTAGCTAGTGAAGCTGGCGCCTCATTAGGGTTGGCTGTGAGATGGCAAAGACAGGACCCTTGCTCCTATCTGTGTTTAACCTTCTCAGGTTGGACTTCATGGCTTGTGGTTCCTCCTGCACCCCTTTGTGCTGCAGCCTGACCTTCAGGTTTCCTTCTACTCTACCTGGTGGAGGTTAAAGCAAACCAGCTTGCTGCTTTCCCTGCTGCCTGCCCTGGTCTATGTACCATGGTCTGTGCTTGTGGCACTTGCCTGGGTGGCTAGTGTTGCTATTTTGATTTTAGTTTTCAGCCTTTGGTGTGCTCTCCTTGAGCTACTAGTCATCTTGTCTCATTCATGAGTGAGATTGCTTTTCCCCTGAGAGGAGATGTTCTCTTTCTCTTCCCTGTTTCTCCTGCTATTAGAGCTACACCATGATCATGGTGCCTGAACTTAGCTATGCTGTGTGTTTTTATCTAAATGCACTTCATACAGCAGAATGCATCTTCTCAAATTACATCTCATCTGTGAGTGGACTTTCTTTTAAAAAGTTTTAAAAATACTTTAAAAAGTATTTTTTAAAGACTTTTTCCTTACGACCATGCCAATTTTGTGTCAGGACCAACAGGAGGAGTACATTTGCAGAATGGGAGGGTTGTATTTCAGATTGGAATGCAAACATGAAGCAAAATTTCTCCTCGTATCAAATGCTCAGGCTAGCAAATACTGATCTCTCTCTTCTGTGACTCACCTGGAGCTACAAGTTCAGCTTAACAGAGTCTTATTCTTGGTAACAAATCTTCAGATGTTCTGCAGTGTTGAAAGGTTTGGCTCACCTTTTCCCCCCAGAGACCTCCAGCAGATCAGGAGTGAGCAATAAGGTTCATTAGGGCTTCCAGACTACATGTCATGACTGTTTTGTTAAACCCAAAAGCAGAAGCCTAATCTTTTTCTGATGCATCTCCCTATGAATTGCACTCTGTAATTGAAAGCATTTTTAATTAACATTTTCAGAGTACCCTTCTTGAATAGCCACTAAGTTATATTGGCTCTATTTTGGCAGAGAACCCGGTGTACAATCTCTCTCTTTTTTTTTTTTTTTTAAGTATTACATTGTGAAGAGTTTTATACCCTCCAATTATTTTTTTTTGTTTCCACTGTTTAGGTAGCATATACTTTTAATGTTTTTGTTTTTTCCTATCTCTTTTTTCCTGCAGTGCTGCTGCAGTCTGTCCTAGAAATATCCTGAACCGTGGAGTTCTCCTCCATGCTAATTCTTTAAATGTCACAAAGTCTTCCTGCATTCACAGAAGACTTTTCTAACCTTTTCTTACCTTAGAAAACAATGTCTGGCTGCTGCAGAGAGGAATTCAGCCTGCTCTTGGCCATGCTGTTTCAATACAGCCACATCTTATTTACTAAATATTCCGCTTCTAAATGAGAAATAATTTAAAAAGTAAAATTTTATTAAATTGAGCATTTCTTCCCTTTTCTCAACAAAATAAATGCCATTTCATCCCTAGACAACCACAGCTTGTTGCAGCCTCGCCACTGCTGAGCCTCAGCAGCGTGGTGTAGTGGAGCTTTATGTTTCTGAGTTACAGAAGGCCTCCCTCCCTTGCACCCTGCAGGATGTCCTCCTGCTCTCTCTCCATGCCTGTCTGTGCTGCCGTGCCACAACCCTGCGTGTGGGAAGCCCCAGCCTTCCAGCAGCTGACCCTGCTCCAAAGCTGAGGGCAGCTTTTGAGCTGGAAGAAGCAGGCTCTGATAGAGTGATGCCCAGGCTGATTCTCTGCAGGGCTTGTGATGCGACCTGCCAGGTTCTGGAGGGTGCCAGCCTGCCACCTCCCACTGGCAGAGAGCACCTGGAGTCAGAGCCAGTTTGGAAGCAAGGGCAGGCAACTACTGAGTGCTCCCAGATGACCCCAGACATGGCACTTTTCCTAGCTAACATTTTTCCCTTGCAGACACCCATTTTTCAAGCCCATCTGCACAGGCTGGCGTACTAGTCTCAGAGTAAAGGTGGGTCTGGCTGCTCCTAAGTGGATGGATTATACTGTTCTGAACACCTCTGACTTAGGGTCAGTCCTTCCTGAACCTTGCTAGATCCTCACTTGCTCCAAGACCTTCTGATAAGAACAGACTCCAGGATATTCTTTCATTCTTGGTTTCAAAAAGATGGCAAGAACATTTTTTCTACAGATGGATGTGAACTTGCTCTAACCATCCAAGCATTTTTCATGTTCACATTAATTTACTTCAGCATATTTCTACACAGGGCTATGCCAAGTGCAGCATACAGCAAAGTTAATAATGGAAGTTAATAATGGAACAGCATAGAAGTTAAAAGCAAATCTGGTATTTTAAAATTCATTCATGTTAATAATGCAAATTGCTACTTTTTAAAATTCCTTGCTATGTTTTTACAGGGCTACTTCAAAACTCTCTCCATAAAGAAGGCTAAAAATCAAATACAACTCATAACTTTTAAATTTGCTTATGATTTTAATGGAGAAGCTGCTGGTGTCCTTTCCTTCAATGATTCTCCTGAAGACCTCAGGAGCGTGCGATGAAATTGAGGAAAGTTCATGTATTTGCTTTTGTATTTCTCTTGCTTGCACCAGCTCTGCAACACAATGCAGCCCTCAGTGAGGGTTCTATGCATGTGAGGAGGCTGGCAGCTGCAAATGATGCCCTGGTATGAGGTTTGAAAGAGAACAGCCAGGTTGGTTCTTTTTAACCTTTGATCTGAGTTTTGTGATCTGTATGTGAATATTTTCTAAGGCCTGAAAAGCTGGATGTTTTCTCTCTTTCTTTCTAAAATGTGGTTAAATTTCCCATGGGATTACCTGATGTAAAAAGCCTGAAGAGACAGAAGTCTTTGAATATTTGGGAACAGTAAGCCCTGGCATGATGTAGGATGCTCAGATGGGTGGGTAATACTGTAGTCACAAATAAGTTTCTCTTAATGCATTTTCATACTGCTAGCAGTGCTCTAGAGCTATTCTTTATTTTGTGATACCTAATGAACTCATAGAGCCCATGATATGGGGCATTTTGGCAGGTTAGCATGGACTTAGAGCAGTTAAAATGTTCTTAGGTGCAGTATGTTCACTGAGCTGGAAATAATTTGATGGAAAAGTGTATATGGAAGAAAGGAAAACATTCTTAGTATCTTTAAGTTACATGTGGTTAAAAAGAGGTTGAAAGGCTTGACAAAGAGAATTTTCCCCTTTTGAACACCAGAACGGGTAGAAGCACCAGGCCAGTTCTGGGACCTTGAATTTTAATTCCAAAATATGCAGGTTGGAGGGGTGCAGCTGCAGACAACCCAGTAAGGTGGTTCCAAAGCAGTGCCTACAGCAAATGCACAAACTCCTGCAGCCAGCTCTGCAAGGGAAAGCCCCTGGACAGCCACTCATGTGGACAGATCAGGAAGATGTGGCCTTTTTCTTCATAGCCAACTCTAAAAAGACTTGAACTCCATTTTTTTGGGGATCTTTCTTTCTGGAGAGCACAGGCAATAAACAAGAAGCACCAGGTGGAAGCAATGCTCCCACCAGGACCACTCCAGCCCTTCAGCACCTGCCTTCACCTGTGGTCCCCCACCCCTGACTGTGCTCCAGGAGCCTGTGTGTGTGGCAGGCACATGATAATTTGTGTCTTGCTGGGGTTTGCAGAGCTCTGGCTCCATGACTGGTTCCTAGCTTGCTTGCCCTGTTAGACCCAGCCTGAGTGTCCTGAGTGGTGGGTACTCAGGAGCTGGCTGTCCCTCTGAAAGCCATCTGCTGCCCACTTGCTGAAATAGCGTGTGTTGCAATCCAGACTAGAGCTCACAAGCTCTCCCAAGGAATTCTCAGTGGATGAAGTCTAACAGGGTAAATGAAAGCCCGCTCTGAGAAAGGATCCCTGAGAAGCACGTGCGGAAAAGTGCTGCCTTTCTCTTACCTACAGAATGGTGGTGCCTCTAACTCTGGCTGCTTGCAAAGGGTCCATAAGCCACCAGTCCCCTTTGCATTTACTTTGCAACTCAAACAATTCTTAAATTAATGCCTTACTTTTCCCTGGTAACCGGATAGTTTTGACCCTGGAATAGGCTGCTTTCAGGCAGTACATGTGCCAGCCATGGAAGCACTGCAGGATTTCTCCCCAACTCACTGTCTGTTTTTCATAATGTTAACAGTATGAGCTGAAGAATTTAAAAGGAGAAGAGCAAGTTTCTTTATTTATGGTCACTGGTGACTGTGGGAGCCCTTTCCAGGCTTGTATCTGCTTCCCCAGTGGGGGGCCAGAAGGAGCGAGAGGAATCTTTTTCTGACTGTTTAGCTGTATTTATTTTCCACTGCCTGCCTCTCTGCCTGCAGTACCACTAATGTTCCCAAAGCACCTGAAGTCATTTATTTTTTACCTCTGCCTGTGGCCATGGTATTGCACCCTAGAAGGTTTTGCTTGAGGCCTTCTGGGTTTGCACTAAGCATGTGAGAATATAAATAGACTTAGGAACAGCATGTGTTAAATCCATGGTGGGTGTCTAGACTGCCAAGGTTTGTATATGTTTTCACTTTTAATAAGTGTACATAGATATATTGCCAAATATCTGGTAGACAAACATACTCTAGATGCTGCAAACTTGCTGTTGGTATGGTCCTCTCAGGAGCCGTTTGAACAGCATCAGCTTCCCCTTATAAACACTAACATTTCTTTAGAAACTTAAAGGACTTTTAATGGTCTCCATTTAATTAGGAAAATCTTTGCTATGTTTGTCTTGTTTTACAAGCTTTCCTGGGTCATCCAGAGTCTTCTGTGAATTAGGAGGGTGCTCTGTCATTACCAGGGCTGTTCAGGACTTACTGCTCTGAACAGAGCTGTGCATTTACAGTCCAGGGTTCAGGGGTTTGGGAGAGAGCAGCTGAGGAAAGGGGCCAGTTGGCAGGTTTTTTTGGTTTTTTTGGTTGAATCCTCATGAGGTTTGACATGATAAAATGGCTACAGGCTTCAAAAGTAATAGGACTTTCATTCTTCTCTGTGATTATAAATGACTGGGAATCAAGATGGGTCCATCTATTTCCACAGCTGGCTGCTTGGGAAGTGCCTGGTTCATGCTTTGAATAACTTGTGTTTTCCCATCCTTCTGATGGTCTTTTGCAGATATATATATATATACTTGTATCACATTTCTATCAGCTGTGTTCCTTTAGTCCAGGTGAAACCGCTGATATGATCTCTACACCTTCATTGGCAGATTTATTGGCTGCTGGCTTAATCATATTAAAAAAAAAAAAA
>VZTR01007634.1:48682-75885 GCA_013400775.1 Chaetops frenatus
AAAAAAAAAAAAAAAAAAAGAAGAAAAGCTGCTGGCTTCAAGGTGGGGCAGGTGAGCAGGGCTGCTGTCCCCAGTTTGTAGACAATCAACCATCTAACCCTGAGCCTCTAACTGGGGGATAGGTGAGGAAGGAACGTGAGAGGGTAAGGCAAACAAGTTTTTTTCTTGTTTCACTTGGGCACCTTCCCTCGTTCCCCCATATCTTGCTAGCAAAGGCTGCTTGTCTGACAGCTGGCTAAGGCTCAAGCTGGAAAAGAGCTCATGAGATACTTAAAATTTCTGCAATTTGAGCTCCCATGTACTTCCCCTACTTACCACAGGCGAGACAAATCCTCTTACCCAGCTGTCAAATAAGCCCAGTGGCAAAGCTGCAAATGAGGAAATGAGCTTTCTGTGACCTCCCGATCACCGTAGGAGCTCCTGGGAGTGTGCTTGGCCCTCTGCTTTAGAGGTGATTTCTGGAACTTTAGGGAGACCTGCAGGGTTATCCTGGGAACTCTTGTACTTTAAAGGTCCACTCTGCTTAGCAAACTCATCTAAGGTGAGAAAATCGATTTGAGCCATTGATACAGTTTGAAGTTATAGAAGAAAAGGGGAACTTTTCATCAAATAATTAATTTTTTTCCATGGTGCTGCTGTCTCCTGGCTTGCTCTCCAAACAATCCTCTGGTGGTCAGTGCTCACAAGGGTCACAGGAAAACCTCTCTTTCTACTGAGGAGGAGAAAAGTCTAAAAAGAATTTGGTCTTTTTTTTCCTCATGAAATAGGAAGACATTAAGTTTTCTGGAACATCATGCCAATTTGGTCTTGCTGTGGAATAAGACTAGTGCTAAACACAAATGAAGTTATTAGGGTACAAAATGAATGCAAATCAATGTCTTACTCCAGTGCAAGCTGGAATGACTGCACAAGAAAAAAAAGCATCCAGTCTGTGTTCAACAGAAGCTACAAGAAGACATAAAAAACAAGACTTCTTTGCCCTTTCTCTGAAGTTACTCAGAAAGCTACAGAATTAAAAATAACAGATGATTCTTATGAATTTTCCTTCCTGGGAGTTTATAAATACCTTTGCTGTTTTTATTTTGGACTGTGTTTGACATTCACACAGCCCTGTGCAGAAGGTGTATATATAAGATAAGTAACTCTAAAATGCCTCTTTGAAACATTTTGTAGGTTTCCGAGCAGGCTCTGCACTGCAACATAATTGACATTAGGGCTTCTATCCTACCTCTCTTAAAATCTAAAAGTGAACCATAAGAAACCGATTTCTCTGGTGCACTCCCCCAGGTCACAGTCTAAATATGGCTGCTTGCTATCAGTGTGGGGTTTTAAAAAAGGTACCTTCTCAGAAAGTGAGAAAAGGTGCTCCATGAACTCTGCAGACCCTCTGGTGAGGCTGCACCTGAGCCAGCTGCTCCCCATGTCATGCCAAGGCAGACAAAGTGATGATTCATAAAGTTTGTCTCCAGGAAAAGGCAAATTTCTTGAACAAGAAGGGTATAATTGAGACCTTTCAAAGCTCTGGGTTGCTCACCTTGAATGAGGTAACTGTCTGCAAAGCAACCAAGCACCTGGCAGGAAAACTCAGTAAGGCAGTTTTTCAGAATTTTCTAAAACTAGGAATTTATCTGCAATTTAATCGGCCCCCATCAGGATAGCAACTAATTGAAGCCAAAGGGACCAATCATGGTGTAAGATACTGGGCAATGTGAGTAATGATAATACTATTTGGCCTTTAATTAGTCATTTAGAGTTAGTTTCAGAACTGAAGAGCTTATGTTGGATTCACTGCTCCTGCACATATGTTCCTTGTGGATTAATTTGTGGCTCCCACAGAAGGGGGCTGGTGACTGCAGAGCTGCTGATATCTGCAGGTGTTTGCACCACTTTCCTACCCCTTCCATTCCTCACTTGAGAAATTGGGATTTTTCTCCTCTTTTATCACAAAATATCTGTGGTCTCTCAGGTGTCTCAAATCTTGCCGATTTCTCTAGGGGCTAGCTAAATTACCACAGCTTTGCTGTGGGATAACAAGCCTGGCTACCTCCCAGCTGCTTTCTGTGCTGGTTTTCCAGCTGTTAACCTAACCAGGAAAGTGCTATGGATGGAAGTCTGTCACAACACAGTGTTTGTTTTTCCTTACCTTGCTGTAAGTATATTTGATTAGGGTTGAACAGCTCGAGTCTGTGAGAATTAAATTTCTTGATTATTGCCCATTAACATCTGTGCAGGGAAACTGGTGTTAATAAGGATCGCAGAATATTCTAAGTTGGAAGTGATCCACAAGGATCATCAAGTCCAACTCTGTGAAAAGGGATGGATGTCAATTTCTTTTTTTTATTTCCTCTTCACTGCTGGGTTTCTTAAAGGAATATATTTATGGAAACTTTTTGTTTTGTTTTGTTTTAATTCTCCTGTCATTTCACGTATACTTTAACAGGAAGAATGACTACTGTGGTGCTTGCTACTGAAAAATTTTGGATGGGCAGATAGGATAAGTGGTAAATTTGCTGCACCCTTAACATGTGTCCTTTGAGGTCTGATTTTTCTTTTTCCTGTGTTCTGGTATTGTCATTTGATGTGGATTTCTGCTATGGCATTGCCTCTGATCGTTAGATTTGACATTGCTGTGAATTTAGAGAGGTACTTTTGTGTTAATCAGCATCTCTGTTTCTCTATTAAGGTCTTATGTTCCCCCCTGCTGCGTAAAAGCTCTGCATGAACTTATACTAGAGTCTGTTCTTGGCTTTGTTTTGTTTCTGTTTGTGCTTGGCTTGAGCAATTATATGCATTGCAGTGAGTAACATATCATTTGCTGAATCCTGCCAAGAAAAGAAAGTCTCCTATTGTTCACAGTGGTGCTTTTTTTAAAAAAAAAAAAAAAAAAAGCTGGCTTCTGTCTTTTAGGTGAAATGAATCCTTCACTGAAAATTATTTTCACCAATACGTTTTGCAGTATTGAAAGACAATCTCACAATGACAAGGAGTACACTTGTTTTAGCAGTGGTCCCTTTAGAAAGTGTGACCAGGGCTGAGGAATCTGTTTTGGTACTTTTGGTCTTCTGTATTGCTACTAATGAATCATCAATGGGATGAGGTCTTGACTGAGTTTTAAGAGGACACAGCTCCAAAGGAGAACTGCTGTTACACCTACAGTGAAATCTAGAGCTCAGTATCCTGCGAAAAGCAGTGAACCCTTTTTGTGTAGGGGAGTGGAAACTTGGGTCTATGCTGAGATGAAACACAACAGCATTAATCAACTTGAATATGATTGCTACAAGATCTGGTTGTTCCCACCAAAAATGATCTCTCACAGAGCTTCCAGTATGGACTACCAGGCCTAAGGCTGGGCGGGAAGTTGTTGAGGGAAGATGGGCAAAGCACAAAGCATTTTTCCCATGTCTGAAACAGAAGTACTAAAGATTTAGATCCTGTCTAGAGATTTACCCTCTAAAAATAAGTCACAGTAACACAGGAGTAGATCTTCACCCAGCTCCAATTTATGAAACTTGAAAGTCTGGCTTCTCTCAGTCTCCAGCTCCTGTGGTCTAATGCTGTTGAAGTTTTGTAGCTACTCTTCTCCCTATTAAAATGGGCAGGAAAATGAACCACAAGCAGTCATATACTTTATCAGTTAGCAGATTAAAGCTGTAAATAGAATCATGCCTACCTCTCCTCAGCAGTTTTGTGATTGCTGTATTTATTGAGGCTATTCCTCTTGGCTGAAACATAGATCTGAGTATACAAGTTTTCATGCTGCTGATTAACATGGGCAAAGTAGAGAGTTTAAAAATCGACCTTTTTGTGGAGCAAATATTTTCAGCCCTCCATTCTTTCACTTTTCTGCTTTTTCACACAGTTCTCGGAGCTGTGAAAGCTTTTAATTTCTCTGTGTTCAACTGTCACCCCCAAGGACGTGACACATTAGTGAAGGGATGGACACCAAATTTGTGTTCTGCAGTTTCTTTGTAGGGACATATCTGTCCTGAGGCAGTTTTGCTTTTTAAGCAGCAGGGGATTTTTTTGAGTAGAAGAAAGGTGTTTTTGACTAGCAATGATAAAGGTTATCTAGTCAAGGTTTTTAAGAAAAATGCTCTCCTAAATTCCTTCCATTGTATGTTAATAAGGTTTCATGTCAGAGTGTGGTCTGTGAAGGCTGCACAAAAATATGAGGACATCCTAGAGGGCCTTCTTTCCCTATATAGTTCAGAGCTTGAAAGGGCCACTTCTCTGATTTTGAGCACAATTCCAGAAAGACTGAGATAATCTTATTGATAGTACAGAAAAAAAACAATGAGATGTCCCTGGGCTCTGACACAGAGTACCACAGAGAGCTCCCCACAGCATCATTTATTCTCTGTGCAGCCATTATTCTTTCCTTTGTGCCTTAGGTTGTTCCTATTATCATGTTGCTGGGATGCCCCAGCGAGTTTTGCAACTTTGGTGACCTTGTGCTGACTAAATTAACAGCTAGCTCACCTGGGGCACAGGTGCTTGTGATTTACTGGACACCACTTGGAACCAAGTCACAAAATTTGTTCCTGGACAGATCCAAATCCCTTCTGAGTGCTCTGTCTTGCCTGTGAAAAGGTCATAGCTCTGTGGAGCTAGCTGGAAATACTGATGTATTTACTTTTAAAAATTTTATTGTGGTCATCCCTGGCTTTATAGTGTCCGTTCAACCCCAAGGAAAGCACAAAGACCTTTTTCCAGATAGATCAGTCCTTTTAATTGACAAGAAGGACTCTGTCACATGAGAGACAGTTGTTCTGGTCCTAAGGGATTTGCAGCCAGGCTGATGGGTGCAGTTTGAAGTGAATGAAAAACAGGAGCTTTAGACTAGAGAACAATCATGACATGACTACATGATGCAGTGACTTTTTCTGGTTTTCGGACCTAGGAAGGAGCTTACCAGTAGTGAATCTAGGAGCATCTTGCACATGTAAAATTGAGACCAGCATGACTGAACATGTGTAATTGATATAGTGAAGCTGTAGTATTGAGTCTTAGTCATAATAGGGGTTTTTTGAGTGATGGTGTGTGGAGCATTAGGCATTTTGAAATATCCCTCACCTTCAGACCATTTTGCTGACTGGTACATATGGGAGATGATGGGTAAGGGTCCTGTGGAAGGGAAAGCTGTTCAAAGTCTCTTTTGATCTTGAAAATGTGGTAAGTAGTTTTCTGTGGCTGCAGTTTTTTCTGTTCTGTATTAACAATTTATCCTTGTTTCCCTTTTGTTGTTGGTTTATCCCTTTCTCCCCTATGTAGTTAGTTTATCCCTGTCATTCTTCCCAGCAGTTCCCTCCCCTGTTAATCCTCCCCTATGTCAATCCTTTGTCCCCTCCTTGGAATTCCCCTAATCCTCGAAGCCCCACTGGTTGATTTACATTGTATCCCTCCCCTCAGTTTGCCCCATTGGTTTGTATTGTGCTCTGTCATCCCAAACCCTGCCCTGAGATCCTCCCCTCTCCCTTTCCTATAGGTCCCTTCTCTCCACACCCATTCCCTTTATAAACCCCTGCACCCTGTTGTCCCGGAGCTTTCTATTCACTGCTCCCTTCTGGCATGGAGTGGGTTTAGGGGTTGACCCATAATAAACCATGCCGGGAAGGTTTGGAAAGCCCCTCCTGCCTCCGCTGATTCATTGCCTGCGCCCGTGTGCTGGAGTCGTTGCCGCCCATCCATGGCCAGGGAGACACACTCGGAAGGTTGTGGTGTCCACCACCGAAGTGACTGGAACAGTTTTCCTCTTTAGAAAAATGGGGCCGAGAATGATCTATTCTCTGTGTCCGTTGGTTTGTGCATACTGGGAAGGCATTTTATGTTATGAGTTCTTTCAACAAATGCTTATAATATTTCTCAAACTCTCTCACTACCATTGAGGGAACTGCTGTGATTTTGCTTTTTCTATTAAAGGTGACAACAAGGTGTGTAGGAATGTAACTTTGTAAGCCCATGAATTTGAAGCAAATTAATGTGTTTCATCCAGTTTCTTATGGCTTTAATCTCAATAGGTTTTGATAATATTAGAACAGGGAGAGGACAGCTTGTTGTGATAGACAGTTTAATCTTTTATGCTGGTAAGATGCACTGTCTGGTCTAGAGAACTGAGAAGTATAAACTGCCTTTTTAATACTGATAAACTAACACTGGGGAAGGGGAACTTAATATTACATCTTAATTGATATTACATCTTAATTGTATTTCTCTGCTGAGATCCACAGATCTAGTTCATCCTTGAAGTTTACAATCTTCTGTCCCACAATAACTCTTTCCTTAACCCTTGGTAGATTGGTGACAGCTTCTGTGGTGCAGCAGTGATGGTACAACAGCTTCATGATGGGACATTTTTGTCCATGCTTATTATATGACCAAAGCAATCAGCAGGCTAAGTGCCTGTCTGCCCCTTCTGTGACTTTAGGCAAACTTGCAATGTAAATGACATCTTAATACAAAGAGAGGGAGGTTAGATAAACCCCCTAGTCTCTTGCAAGGGAGTAAGGTGTGTTTCTTCTTGCTTCAGCCTCTTTGATTGAATAGAAAAGGAATAGTTGGGGAACAGATTGAAAATATGCAACTTGACTTAATCAGAAAACTGTAATACTGGCAGTGACACTTGAAGTGTTTGTTACAACCAGTCCTTCATTCTGTCCTGGGAAGAAGAGACAGGTCTTTGTCAAGAACTTCTTACTGCGTCTTGCCTCTCTAGGAGACAGGGCAGGTTTTTATCAGATTTTCAAGCTGATCTGACTTCAGAGAAATTAAAAATCCAACAACCAGCCAGTTGATGACCAAGCAGTCTACAGTTGTCACAGCTTGGGAGTACATGACGGATATTATCTGAGAAGATCTAACACGGGAACAGAGAATAAAATTGAGTCTAGTCTGGACATCAGGTCACTATTTCCCAGCAGTGAGGTCGACCAGATTGCAGAATACCTCTGGGTAAACAGTAGCAGAAATCCTGTTACATATGGTCTCTGTGTGAGTGTCCAAAACCAAAACCCAGCTTACACCCCTATAAAGAGCAGTGCTGCGCCATCAGGGCCACAGAGTTTAGGGAAAATAATCCCAATCAGGGGAAAGGGGCTGCTAACACAGTGATGTGTCATGGAAGGGGTGGTGTTGGCATCTGAATTGCTTTCAGTGACACTTGCCTGGGTCACTAGTGGCACCCCAATTAACTTGCTGCTGTGAAATGGGAAAGGATGACTGGACTTCAGATTTTAAGAGCAGTCTGTATATGCCTTCTGCAATGAGTCTACAAGGGCAGGCATGGAGGAATTTCTTTCAAAGGGCAAAAAGGGGGTAGTTTGACATTTCTCGGTAAGCTTGACAGATGAAATAAACTTTAATATCCCCTTCAATTTTATTAATAGGAATTCCATTTGCATGTTACACCATTATTAGCAGAGACAATGGGACAAACATTGGTATCCTATCAATTATAGGGATGTCAATGATATATATTTCTGCAGTCAAATAACATTGCAAGTCTGTTTCCTGTCTTAATTTTGTGCTGTGCTCTTTGAAATGTTAATGAAGCCAGAATTCTCAAAGGTCACCCTCTGCATTTTCTTTTTTTCCTGTATTGTTTCAGAAAAATTTAAATGAGGTTTTGTACCTAATGTTTAACTATGTTAACTTTCCTGTTTAATTAATGAGGATGTGGGAACATCTCTGCCCTGGTCAGTGAGTTAAATGAGAAAAGCTCTGTATTTTTCTTTAAACCATCCCTTGGCATTTACCTTCCATGACAGGTATGCTGTCTCTCCACTTTCCCCCAGCAGCCCCTACTACTTTCTTTTCACACAGTGTGAAAAATGGTTAAAAAAACCCCTACAACCCAAAAACCAACAGAAAAGTGCAAATTTAGCAGAACTGAGCATTGTGTTTTCCAAGGAGCCATTTATCATCCTTGGAAAGTTTTGATTCTTCACAAATAATAAAGGAAGGACTGGTAATTGCTGTTTTCAGCTAATTGACAGAATTGTGTCATGAAAGAGGGAGAATTTCTGAATTACCTTTGCTGATGACACTTGAAGGTTGTTTTAAACTTTCAATTGCTACCAAATTGAGAGACTGTCCCTTGTCTGTGATCATCATTAATCCGGTAGGTGAGTTTCATTTGTTTTTAATACTATTAGATGACAGGCGAATGGTAAATCTAAAGGATGTTTCTATCTAGTTTTATTAAACTCAGTTTAATATTGTGAAGTAGATCCTGATTCAGCTTCTGCTTTGCAATCTTTCTGTGGGTTTCACTGAAAAGTAGATGGAGGCTCTTAAGTACTCACTGGTGGAAGCCTACTCTGACCTCTTGGGAACAAAATCGTTGATTAGGTAGAACATGTGGCAAAAGGGATTCTACACCCTCTCTCCACCAGGCAGAAGGTAGGACAAAAGTGGTCAGATACAAGTGTCTGCTTAAGGTGTTACTCTTTGACTACCATGCCTTCCTGGGTGCCCTTATACAAAAGATAACAGGCTCTGGAATCAGGACATGGGGCATGAAGGGGTGGACAATGCTGGTGAAGGGTCTGGAGCATGAGTCTGATGAGGAGTGGCTGAGGGAGCCAGGGCGGTTTAGCCTAGAGGAAAGAAGGCTCAAGGGAGACCACATTGCTCTCTTCGCCTGCCTGGAAGGAGGCTGTAGCAAGGTGGGGGTCAACCTCTTCTCCCAAGTAACAGCAATAGGACAAGGGAAAATGGCCTCAAGCTGTACGAGAGGTGATTTAATTTATATATTATGACAGGTTTTTTCACAGAAAGGTTTATCAAACATTGGAACTGGCTGCCAAAGGAAGTGGTTGAATCACCATCCCTGGATGTATTTAAAAGATGTGTGGTTGTGGTGCATAAGGACATGGTTAGTGGAGTACTTTACAGTACTGGGTTAACAGTTGGACTTGATGACCTTAAATGTTTTTTCCAACCTACTTGATTCTGTGGTTCTATGCTAGAGGAGTTGGTGAGATCAGGTCAGCCCAACCGCCATTTCATGGCCATGTTCCAAAGAAAAAATATTATCATAGGTGGTTCCTTTCTGAAGGGAAGACAGGATCCAGTCTGCCAACAAGACTCACCTTTCAGGGAAGCATTCTTTGGGATTCTAGTTAAAGATATTGCCAGGAAATTTCCTAGTCTGTTATGTTCTTCAGATTATTATCTGTTACTGCTTTTTCCTATGTGTACCAATGAAGATACACTGAGAAATCCAAGAGAGATCAAAAGAAATTTCAGGGCCTTGGGGAGATTGATAAAGGGATGAGAAACACAGCTGGTATTTTCCCTTATCCCTCCAAGCTGTAGGGAATGACATCAGGTAGATCCAGCTTACTCATACCTGCCTTTGAGGCTGGTGTTACTGACAGAAATTGAAGGTTTTTGATCATGGGAAACATCAGGCCTGGATGCTGTTGTGGGAGCCAGGATGATGACACCAATTTATTGTTCTATAAGGAATTAAGGGATATCTGTAGATCAGGTGCCCTTACCCTTATGGGAGTCTTCCATTTCTCAGATTTTAACTGGTACTGTGATAAAAAAAACTTGCACAAGTCAAGGAAATTCCCAAAGCATGTTGAGGATAAGGATTTCATATGAGTTCTAAGGGAGCCAAATAGAAAAGGTAGCCTCCTAAACCTGTCATTTGTCAATGGAGATGGGTGAAGTGATAATTGGTGACTGTCTTGGCCACAGTCATCATGCTGAAATGTTTGATTTTTCAAAGCTTTGACATGAAAAAAAATCTCATCAGGGTTGCTGCCTTGGGTTTTGAAAGGGCAGACTTTAGGCTCCTCAAAAAACTAGTTAGTAAGGTCTCCTAAGAATCTGTCTTCAAGGGTAGTGAAGTGCTGGTTGCATTTTAAGAGCCATCTTTAAAAGTGCAGGAGCAAGCAATTCCAGTGTGTCATATGTCAAGGAAGCAGGACAGAAGCCTGGCTTGGCTAAGCAGGGATCTCCTGGAGCTTTGCAGAAAATGAAAGTGTATGTGTTTTGGAAGGTAGTTCCCAACTATGTGCGAGGACTACAGAGATGCTGTTCACTATTGCAGGCAGAAAATTTGTATGGCCGAAGCTCAACTGGAGTTGAAGCTTGCCAGTAGTGAGGTGGATAACTCACTATAGAAGAGTATAAAAATACTCTTCAAAGTATGTTAACAAAAAAGGATCCCTAAAGTGAATGTTGGCCTGATACTTGATGAAGTTTGTCACTTTACAAATTTGGATGAACATAAAGCGAGGGATGTTTAATGCCTTCTTGCCTTGGTCCTTAATACCAGTGATGTGCCCTGGCACACCTAGAAGCCTGGTAAGAGGATTCCAGCTTGGGGAATGATAAGATCCCAGCTGACTTTAAACTGGTATAGGATTCACTGCTGTAATTGAATGCCCATAAATCTATGGAACCCAATGAGATTCATCCCAGATTACTGGAAGAGTTGGTCAGTGTTACTGTGAGACCTTTCTGATATTTGGCAACTGTCTTAGCAATCTGGAGATGTCCTAGTTGACTGCAAACTAAAAAAATGTTTTCAAGAAGAGTGAGAAAAAAGACCCTGATAATTACAGGCCTGTTGACCTCCATTTGGTGGCTGAGAAAATTACGGAGAAGTTTATTCTGGGAGTTACTGAAAACACCACTTGAAAGACAGTCATTGGTCAAACCCAACAAGTTCACAAGGGGAAGAAAGCCATGCCTTGCTAATTTAATATTCTTTTATATGTCAAGGTTATCCCTCTAGTGGACAAAAGAAAGGAAGTGGATGTGATTTTTTTGTTTGTTTTCTGTTTTTAGGAGGGCTTTGATTATATCTCTCACAATATCTTGCTGGACAAAATGTCCAGCATACAACCAGACATGTATGCAATATGCTGAGTGAACAACTGGCTGAATAGTTGGGCTCAAGGAGCTGTTGTAAATTGGATAGCATCTGGCTGGCAGCCAGTCACTAATGGTGTTCCCCAAGGCTTCATTTTAGGGCCATTTTTCTCACACTTCAGTGCCCTGTAAGTATGCTGATAATACTAAATTAGGAGAAGCTGTTGGTTCCCTTGAGGGTAGAGATTGCTTACAGAGAGATTTGATAGATTAGAGAGCTGGACACTCACCAAGTATATGAAATTTAACAAGAACAAATGGCCATTTCTGCACCTGGGAGAGAGTAATTCTAGATGTGCATATAGATTGGGAAAGAAGAGGCTGGAATTAAGCCCTTCAGACAGGGATCATGGGGATTTGGTTGATGACAAGCTCCATATGAGTTAATAATGTGTCTTGGTGGCCCAGAGGACCAGTTGAACCCTATCCTGGGATACACTAAGCACAACATAGCTAATGGATCAAAATAAGTGATATATCTTGATGTTGGTGTGGCTTCAAGTCCAAGTACTATGTGCAGCTTTAGGCTCCTTAGTATAAGAAGGAATATAAAATAGCAGAATATGTCCAAAGATGGGCAACAAAGATGGGGAAAGGACTAGAGGGCATGACTTAGGTTCTGGGGTTACTAAATTGGTTCAGCTTAGAAAAGAGGAGGCTGAGGAGTGACCCCATTTCTGTCCTGGATTTACTCATGATCGGAAGCAGAGAGGGAGGGAGGTAGTGATCTCTTCTTTCTGGTGTCCAGTAATAGCAACTGGCTTAAAGCTGTGTCAGGGGAAGTTCGGGTTGGATATTAGGATAAAGTTCTTCACTGAGAGGGTGGTCAAGTACTGGAACAGGCTCCCTAGAGAAAGTGATCATGGCTCCAAGCCTGTTGCTGTTCAAGAAGTATTGGGAGAATGCTCTTGGATTTGTAGTTTAACTTGTATATTGCCGTGCATGCAGTTGTGCTCAATGATGCTCATGGGTTCTTTCTATCACTCCAAACTGTAGCCCGACTCCAAGTTTTTAAGCCTCTAATATGGTAGACTGAAGAATAAAATGGCAAAAATGGTATTAGGCAGATTTTGGTCTTTACTGGGTTAATCAAAACTGGAGTGAAGGGAAAGAGCACAGGGTTTTAATGAGGTGTCTTTTTGTTATGCTTGAATGTACCCATAAGTATATGCAGGTGAAGTAAGCCTTTAAGAGACCTTTTGAAGTAAGCTTGTTATTTTTCTTGCAATTTAGATATCATGATCAAACTGCATGTTGGGGGCAAGCGTGTGGGTGGAATTTTACCTGCTTCTAATATGAGCAACCCAGAGTGTACTTCTTTTTTATTCCACGAAGGTGACTTTGGTCCACTCCTTACATTTCTCATTTCACTACTGAGATTGTCAATGTTTTTTGCCTTCACTGCCTAGAGCTGGAGAGTTCCTCAAATACTATTTTTATTACATGTGTTTCCACCCACATCTCTAATTTGCATGTTAGAGCACTTCAAGGGCAGCTTTCCAGGCTGCAGACGCAGCTGTCATTCAGGTGCAGAGGACACTTAATCAAGCTTCTGAGTGGGGTTCAACATGTGCAAAACATGCAGCCATTGCACAGGCACTGCTGCTTTGTTGCTGTGTGGAAGATGGTGAAATATTTGCCCTGTAGCCAAGAGCTCTGGATCTGTGTGGGAAGGAGTCTATGTTATTTGTAGCTCAAGAACACTCACTAGTTTAAAACCAGGGTTTTGGCCATACAACCCTCTAATTTAAGGCAGCTGCAGAGGTTGGGGACCTCTTAAAATAATAGCGCAAATAAAGCTGGGTTTTGCTAATGCCAGCTACAGGCAAGGTCATTTTCTGAGGATGGCATTACTGGAAAAGTTAAAAAAGACTGCTGTTGGATTTGGCAAATCTCAACGGACAGGTTTGCGGGAATACTTGCCCATTGAGTGCAAGAGTAGAGCTGCCCTAGATCCTTTTCCTGATGCTGCAGGGGGGAAAGGCTCTTTTTCTCCTTTCTTCTTGCTGAGGTTTTCAAGAAGCAATTGATACAAAGGCCGATCTCAGCTTAATTTGCAATGGAAAACACACCAAAACACTACAGGCAGAGATTGTCCTCTACTAAATATTAAATGAAAATGAGGGTTTGGAAGCACATATACTGGTGTATGTCTTAGACAAAAGTTTCCTGTGCTTCTGCTGACAAAGTATAGAGCAGTATTCTCCCCTTCCCCCCTCTCCCCACAAAAATAGAAAAGGCAGTCTCCCACTCCCTCCCCCCTCAAGTGCAAAGAAAAAGACACACTGAAGTGTGGTTGTGTTGTGGGTAGTCCCTAACCCAAACTACTGGGCAATGCCATCTCCTACACTACTGTTTTGGGAGATTAAGCAGTTTAGTGATGTGTGTGCTAGCCACATTGTGCTATTATCCAACTGGGAATTCTTTTATCATTATAGATTTAATCACAAAGTCTGGTCTTGTACCCAAAGCACTATCACATCCATCAAGATGGATTTTGCTCTCTATGGCTTTTTATTTTATTTTCTTGAAATAAAGACTCTATATTTGGTTTCATATTAGAAATCAGCTTAGAGAGAAGATGGATGCTTTTAGCAGATCTTGGTATTTTATGATATTTACCAGGTACAGAAAAATGCAGAAAAAAAATAATGTGGCAATATCTTTTCGCAAGTAGCCCAAATAATGTAAGTTCTTCGTATTTCCCTTGCAAAAATTATCTTTTTTGTTTTGGGAGGTAATTATGGATTTTCAAAAACACTCCTTGCTAATCAGATTTAATGGCACTAAACCCAAATCACATTATAGTTATTTTCCAGGGCTGTGTTGGAGACATGCTGCATTAACCCAAAAGAACAAAACATAGAGATGACAAGAACAATAAGAGTAAAAAGAAGAAAGGAAACAGTAGAGAAGCAGAATCACTTGTGGCTCTACTTGGTGCACAATGAGCGTGGCACAGCACCAGGGGGACAGCAGTGGTAAAATTAATGATAGATAACACTGTCCTTCAATCTTCTGGGAATCTAAGGCACTCTGGAAAAATATTTGCTCTTAATTTTATCGCCCTTATTGCAAAGTCTAGCTGATTTAGCTAACAGAAAACCTGTGCAACATTAGATTGCATTATTTTAGTATTAATATGTTGCTGGTTTTTTCTTCCTGAGTCTAACCTTCAGTTATAAATCAGTAATAATGGAGTCAGCTACAAAATGAAGGGTTGTTCCAACCCACCCCCTCAAAAAACCCCAAACCCCGGAGGCGTTACAATTTGCACGTTTTTCTTCTGGCTGGATAATTTTGCAAAGCCTGTCCTCATAGTCTGTGCTTTAAACAGAGCGTTGATAGGAATTTCACTGAGTTGAGGAAGGGGTATGATCATGTTGGAAGTATCTTAACATGCATACGTGCAGCAGACTTACATATATGAATCTTCTTAGTCCTGGGAAGAAAACAAGACAACACACCAACATATTTATATCAGTTCTGCAATTTTGTTGTGTGCACTTATTACTTAAAAATCCTTGTCATTCTTAATATGTACTGTGAGGGATAACATAAATTACCTTGTGGATTTCCCTCTGCTATAATTTTGCTTTTTAAGCCCCATAAAACACCACGAGCACTTTGCCTGTAATTAGTATGTGAATTATTTGTGGTATTGTAAAGCATTAACTGACTTGTAACTGTTGTCTCTTGGCACTATGCATCTCTCACAAATGGGGTTGTGGTCTAGGATATCATCTATCTTTTCTTTGCGGTTCAGAAAATGAATCAATTTTCTTTGATAAAAGACCCATTGGTCTTTGTGATCTATAAATCATTCTTTCCAAAGAATCTCTTTGAAATACCAATTCAAGGTAGTCTCACAGAATATCACTTTATAGATTTTTCTCGGGATAGAAGATAATCCTTGTGCCTATGAAAAAGGAAGAAGATCTGTACTATTTTTCATAGAATTTTGTGACTTTAGTAGAAGCTCTCTAAAGGCCTAATATTGCCATCTCTAATCTTGTGTCCTGCATTAAGTTAGAGCCTTTTAATAAAATGAACATTTCTGTGATGTCCAAGTATGAGATAACTGAATTATAACCAGGATCATATAAGACAGCATCCCTCACAGCATTGAAAATCCCTAGCTATGTTAGTGAGAAACTTTAATGTCTAGTGTGTGTGGTTTTTTGTTTGTGTGGGATATGTGTGTGTGTTAGGGTTTGGTTTTTCCCCCCATCCCTATAAAACTGCTTTAGAGACCCTTCTGAGTTAGCCCTTATATCAGAGGCCTCCCATGCAATTAATTTTGAACATATCTTACATTCTGTAGAAAATACTTGATATTATCTGAACTTGTTCTGGCTGTACTTGCCCATATAAAGACTATAAGCCAGTTCTTGATAACTGTGTGTTCCTTGGTGAAACAGCTGAAGAAGTGGCTGAAGACAGCTGAAGATGTCGGTGTCATTATACCGCCATACTCCTGTAGATGTGTGGTGTGGGTCTACTGGTTTTGTTCTTTGTTTTTATTCTAAAAGCGTTCGTGTTTTCAAGAGTTTAGTTGCTCTGTGAAGAACAGGAACTTTTCTTCATCTCATTTGAAAATTTCATCCATAACTTTAAGGAAAGTGCCACACAGTGCAAAAATAACTGAAAAACTCGCCAGCAGAGACAACAAAGCAGCTATAGTGTGGCTGCCTTTAGTGGCATAAGAAATGAGCAGCACTTAAATGTGCAGAGTTTATAATTTCTTGTATGCCTTCAAGAACCTGCTGTACAAACTAAATAATTATAAATAATGTTGAGCTTCTACATTAATAATCCTTCTGCTTTATAATCTACTGGTTTAATTCCTGCAGTGGCATATTGTTTGCAGTATTTATTTAAAGGTATTGTTATTGAGCTCAAAACTCAGGAGAGTTAATTTCTTTCCTTTTTCTATTGTGCAAAGGAAATGAATTTATCTACATGAAACAACAATGTTGGGGAGCCATTATGTGGTTGTATTTACAGTTTTCTTCTGATTAGTGATTATAAGGTATCTTTATTTTTTCCCATCCCTCAATTTATCTTTGGGCTTGCTCAGAGCAGCAGGATATTTGATGTGGGCTGTGAAACAGATTGAAGAAGTCAGAGACACTTTTAATCCAGTCCTAACTTCTTTAGTCTGTAGCCTGCCTGTGAAAATAATATTTTTCTCTTCATTTTTTTATAGCTTTCTTACAGGATCATCATCAATCTGTTCTTTAAGGATTTCCAAAGAAAAGCAGACAGTCATTAGAAGAGGGGAGAAAGGTGGTAGAAACCTACTGAAACTGCATCCTTAGTAAAGCTGAACATCATAGTCTTAACGGTTGAGAAAGGGACCAAGATTTGAATCCAGCTGGAGGTAGCCCAAGAGAGGTGGAGTGTTATGGCAAACATTTTCGTCAGCCTATATTTCCTGTTGTGAGGAAAATGTGATGATTGAAGGCTTTTTCAAAGAGCAAGGTCTTCACCACACAGTTGTCTCGTCTAAAACTCTATAACAAAGAGCAAGAAACCCATTAGATGTAACTCTAGGATGAGAGAATAAAAGAGGAAAATCACACTTCTATTTCTGTTCACTTGTCCTTCACAACATTAGAAATAGGGCGTTTGTTTTTTAGATTTCAATAAGTCAATTATTCCTTTGTTTTTTACTTGGCTTTTATTATGGATGGTGTCAAGGTAACTGATAACTACCAAAGCTTGGTGCCATTCCCATCAGTGTTCTCATCGTTAAAAAAAGGGAACTAAACTGCTTTTGTGAGACCCAGCATCTCCAGCTGATTCTCCAGAAGATCCAGGGCAGTCAGCTGCAAGGGTTGGCTCAGCAGCTGGTTCCTGGGGCCTGAGGAGAAGATGAGCTTTCTGGTGCTTGGCATTAGGAAAAGAAAAAACATTAAATCTCATGGGCCTGCAGCAGGATGTTGGGGAAAGGGTTTGAACTCAGAAGAGTTTAAAAATTCTTAAAATTTGCCTTGAAAGCACCCCTGTGCTTTTCCTTCTGGAGCTAAGGTGCCAGTTCATTTCTTTCCTTCAGTTAAGTCAGCCCTGCAGAATTGCTGTGGAAATCTACTGGCTTCAGATTCCTGTTGGACTGCCATAAACAGTCCTTGCCAGTTGTTCAGCAGAACCAACCTGCTTGTTGGATTTTGGAAGGATTCTTTGTGTCTTTGAAGACTTTTCTGCCTAAATACCATTAATCTTCAGAGTGATTCAGTTCTTAAGGTAATTTGTGGATTTCTTCTTTTCTTTAAATCCTTTAAAGACATGATATGGAAAAACTTCTTTGCTCCAAGATAATCCAGTATAATTAAAACAATGTCACTCAACTTTGTAAAGTCCTTTATACATGTTTTTTTCTGTCTTGTTAGAATTTAAATCCATGGCAGATGGGAAAAGGTTTGATTTATTGTTCATTCATTCTCTCTTTCTCCACATACTGTATTTCTAAAACTATTTAGCACTTTTTTGGTTTTGTGATTATTAGGATGTGATATTGAGCACAGTTACTTGTATGAGAGGATACTATTAGTGTCTAGTGTTACTGTTTCCCCATCTCTACAGCGTGGGAGACAGACTGGAGTGAGGGATATTGATATGGTGAGGTGATGGACCATGACATATATTGGGGAGACTGAAGGACAGGGGTTGGTTTTGCCATGAGGTGGTCAAGGTGGGGAGCCAGGGAATCTCTTTGCAGCCTTTCCATCTCCTAATGGGAGGCTGTAGGAAAAACAGGGTTTTCTCAGTTGCGCAGTTAAGTAATAAGAGGCAGTGGGCAGAAATAGCTGCATTGGGAATTCTTATGGGACTGAGGGCAAATTCTTCACAACAAAGGATGTGCCCAAGCACAGGAAGAGAGCCCAGGGAGGCTGTGGACTCTCTAACCTCCAAGGACTTTCAAATCTTGGTGGGTGGAGCCTCCGAGAAACCTGGTCTAATTTTCAGCAGGGGATGGGCCTAGACGAACTGTGGATGTCTCTTCCAACCTGTGTTTTTCTATGCTTATCAAAATAATAATTATTTTTTCTTTTAAAAAGTCTAGTTGTCGTGTTATTTTCAGTTAATATGTTGTCTTTGCTGGCATACCTGCTATGAATCCTTCTGCTCCTCCACCAGGACTTGAACGTGGCTTTTTGATCTCTGAACTCCCACTTGAGCTGTGTCTTTCCAGGCTCTGTGAAACAGGTTACTCTCATTTCCAGTGCTTGGGATGATAAAACTGGCTTTTCTCAGCTTCAGTGCTTTATCTTGCTGTGGAAAATTTTATTACCCAGGTATTTATTACCTTCTGTCTTCCTTCTGCAAATACCTTGCTTTGGTGGAAAGCTGACTGAGAAGTCATGGGGTACTGTTCCATTTCACTTTCTCATCACTTCAAATTTTATTCGAGTTAATACTATTTAAAAAGCAATTAATTAGAATTTGTGTGACTAAATGTGCCGTTCTCTCATGCCTTGTGTAATGATACTGTTTTCTGGATTTTAATAGCTATTTTTGACTATGGAAAGTGTAAAAGTATTTAAACCAGCTCTGAGTTACCTGCATTTCTGTTTTCCAAGTATTTTATGTGGTTTTGTTTCCATATTCTTCGGACTTGTCTGTTATTGTTGAGTGGCTTCTCTATCAGACTTTATTCCTCAATTCATGCAATGGTAAAATTATCTTCTAGTTTCTTTAAAGGATTTGACTGACTTTTTCACCACTAGATTCTTGGAAAGGAGAGTTTTGTCTCTAGCCTGCCAGATCCATAATGATTCCTTGTCTATGTACCTCACATTCTTTGTCAGAAGTAACAATTCCTTACAAATTGATTAATAACTGCACAGTGTTTTGCTCACTTTCTGTTTGTGCTGATCTCCCAGAATCTTCCACCATTCCCCATTTGCCATCACTGTAGACTGCTCTCTGTTCCAAGTTCAGTTTTCTCACTTCTACAAGCCTTTGGCATTCCAGTTGTCCTATGTGAAACCTCCCACAAGCCTGATCTTGCCTAACTAATATGTTTCCATGACTTCATGAGTTCTCTTTCACCTCACAGTCTCCTAGAAGGAACTTTCCTTCTACCTTCATGACAGGGGGTGGGGGTGGTGCGAGGCACTTGCCTAGATTGCTCGCTTGCCAAGAGAATTTAATAGAAAGCTGTTATTTGCAGAAAATTTTCCTGCTGGGTTTGAAGAGCAGAGGAAGACAACAGAGCTTTCTCAGGAGCCTGTGAAGGCAGCTTAACAGCAAGTAGTCAAGCAAAAGCCTCTCTATGGGGGCAGGAGGAGGGAGGTCTATAAAAATATATCTTCACAGTCCAGCCTAATTCCCATCCTTAGTGGAGTAGAAGAGTCAGAATTCATGCTTTGAAAACTCTAATTTTAGTTTGACAAAATGTTGGGAATTGTTAAATAATCATGCTAAACGCCAAGTTAAATGTTCCTCCTAAGTGCTTTTAGCTTAGAAATATTTTTGCCATTTTGATTGTCCTAACTCAAAACCTGTTTGAATGCTTCGGGGAGTTCAGGAATTGCAGTAAACTGCCAGATGCATGGTCCATCTCACAGTCTCTCCAGGAGTACAGGGAAGAATACAAAGTTACCTGTAAACCAGTTCTGAAGTACTGCTGGTTCCAGTCACCTCATGAGATGGGAATTAACACATCTAACACTTTAAATTGTTACTCTGTGTGTTTACATCATCCTTTCTTTTAATCTTGACCTAAACCCTCCATGGCAAAGTTTTCACAGCTCAAGCATGCACTTATTAAGGCTTTATTTGCAGATTAAAATTGAAGGTTTCAAAACTACGAAATCTCATTGTTACAGCTGTGCAACTGATGTAATGGAGACCTTTAGAGAGGACCTGTTAGTGAAACAGAGGGTTAAGGAGCAGCATGTCACTAATCCGTCAAAGGACTAAGCATAGGCTGTGGAAGACCCGTGTGGCTCTGTACAAGGAGAAAAAGTGGCTGGGAAAATTCACACTGTAACGTCTCTCGGTAGCAGCTCATACGTAATGTGAGCTGTGTTTGTGAGCATGTTTTTGCTATGGAGAAAATAATTAGCTAAATTTTAAATGTATCATAGATGAAAATCAATAAAAGTGTGCAATATATCATACTGATAACATACATAGGATATAGCCCAGCATTTGGGTTCTTTGGGTTCAAAGAGTTGGAGTGCTCTGGGTACAATTTCTAGCTGTTTTATTACCAATGATGTGACGTGTTTGTCAAATATAACAATATAAATTTAATATTAAAACATCATAAATTAAAGTTAGAGGAATCAGATTCTCTGAAAGAGATGTGATAAGAAATGTCTTCAAGAGCAGTGAAGCAATCAATAGGAGCTGTTGTAGTCTGTAAGCAGAATTTTTTTTTTAATATTTAGAACTTACTGGTATTTACTATTTTTACAGCCACATTTTATTAAGGGAAAATTATTTAAGTACCAGCTTTATATACATATTGTGTTTGTTGTGTGTATTCTCCTTTGCCCACTTAATTTTTTTGGTGGAGGGAAATATCTTTCAGCTGACAAGGAACTTTTCTAATATATCATTTTGCAGGAAAGAAGATTTGATTTTTTTTCTCCTATGCAGGGTGAGAAGAGCTGACATTTAAGCCACTAAAACTTCTCTGATGCAAAAATTCTTTATAAATATTAGGAATCAAGCATAAGGATTTTTTTTAGTTGCTTGGACAAAACAGATTCCCTGGTTTTGGACACATTTGTTGCTTAGCTTTATGTATCGTAGTTCTGCAATCCGACTTTGGTATCTGAGAAATTTCTGGAGCTCTTGCAGATTTTGTTTCAAGAAACTCTTTCCAAGTCTGAGTGGGTGTTACTTATAAACTTCCAATTATATTCACAAATGACTTTTCTGCATGTATATGTTCCCACTAGTTCCGTGCCTTAGCATACACCATACTATTACAGATAAATTCATTAAAATGCTGAGGCATTCATTACTGACATTTGTTCTGTTTAATTGAAATAATTTCTTCACCTTTTCAAGTTAGCTTTTATGACACAACAAAAGTTTGCAACATTCTCTTTTAAATTATTTATAAAACTTACAAGTTATTTCTTAATTTCTTGTTTAGTTGTCCCAGATTTTGTTTTTATGTGAGTATGTAGCTGTAAAAGTGCATGCTCTTCATGTTAAAAATGCTGCCTAATGTCTGGATTCCTAGGAAATGTCTCTTCTATGGGCTACAGGATGAATGTACAACAAAACATCCCTTCTAAAATGCATAGACAATAGTGATGTTATGCTTTTGAAGCAGAGGTAGTTTTAATCAGTTTCTTTCTCTGTGGTGTAAACTGTCCACTGCTGCAAGTAGCCTGGCATCTGAAGCTGCCTAAATTATGATTTCTTTGTAACTCAGCTACATTGCAATGACAGAAAATGCAGGACACCTGTCTTCACTTGAGCTTGTTCCAATTTACTGAAAACATGGAGGTTTTCATGGCTGAACCTAAGCTTGACTCCTTGAACTTACTGATATATAGGCCTACTTTACCTTGAAACATCCATTCTGCCAGTTTGTAATTGAGCTGGAACAGAGAAGGAAAGGAGGGTAAGGGTTTATTGACAGAACAGCATGTATTTGTTCACAGGCTTCAGCTCAGGCTTGTATTACCAACTGAAACATTGCTTCCCCAGCATATATCTGCTCTCTGGCTATCTTAATAATTTTGCTTTCTAACCTCTAACAGTGCCTTTAGTGTGTTAGTACGGAAGATACCAGCAGGGTCACTCTATAAATGAGTTTGAAGAAACATATCTTCTTTTGTTTTGCTTGAAGGGGATGCATAAAAGCCCCTAGTGCAGCATAAATAAGTTTTGCCTGAGTGCAGAAAAGCCCAAAGAGGGTTGTGTTTTTACATATGTGAGTCTTTTCCTAGATTGCTATTTCTCTAAAGATACTGAAGAAAAACAACATGGTTAAGCCCAGTGGGAGTCCTCTGTTCTTGAGACAGGCAAGGGATCAGTGTTTTCAGATTGAGAGGCTTTTTTTTCCCCTTCCTGACTTTTTAAACTTAATTTTTCCAGCCAGCCACTAGAGAGGGAAGAGATAGCATTGATGTAATCTGAGAGGTTGAGGCCTCAGGTCTCCAGACCTCTTCTTTTGCTCACGTTGAAGTGTGCACCACTCTGGACCCCTAGTTTGAGGCTTGTGTGTATGCCTTGCAGTGCAGAAGTTCTCTCAGTTTTTGGGACTGTGTTCTTTATAAACACAAACACTAATTTTTTTGGGTAATGGTATAATTGATGAACAGTGTTGGCATTAATAACTTTGCTGTGGGCTGCACAAGGAGCTTCAGCAATACCACAGGGTTGTTGTTAAGTGCAGTGAAAAGCAGCAGTGTCTTCTAAAACAAAAAATAACTTGCAGGAGTTCCTGTGGAGATATCTGCTTTCTTGATCTTCATGTAAGTGCTGAGAATTAGTGTTTATAAAAAGATCTTAGTACTAATGGTCCTGTAGGTTCTTTTCAAATATAATGTTTAATTATTTTCCCTACTCCCTGAAAAGTTTTTAATGTTGCGTCCTACACTTCTTTTAATGAACTCAGTCTCAGATTTATTAATGCATGATATGTCCCAGATATCAGTTTAACTGATTCTCATCCATCAGTCAGGATCACTTTTTTCTATTATTTGGCAGAACAGATTTCTTTGAAGCTGCTTTTTGTAGACTCTGGATGATATCTCTGTCTAGCTTTTCTCAAGAGGGAAGAGAAGCTATCAGTTTAATTGTCTAAGGCTGAAGGGTGCATTACTAAGAACCAGAAAACTACTTTTCATATGACTATTTAGTTGTGTTCTTCAGAATTGGCCTTTCACTCATACTTTTTAATTCTTAGCCTTGAATTTAAGATTAAAAAAGGACTACCACCACTGCTTAAAGCAATATTTAAGACCAGGCTTCTGTATACACATGAGATCTGTAACCATAGAGTATGCTTTCCAAATGAATCTCAACTGGATATGTTATGCCTCAGAGGCACAGAGCACACAATTCTGGTGTAGAGACTAGATTTATCTTTGTGTATTTTCAAGCAGTCGTCTTCTATCCTGCAATTTCATGTCCATCCTTCCCCTAACAGCACTCCTATTGCCTATCCTGAGGCACTGATCTCTGATAAATACAGAATAAATTGATTTGTGTTTCTGTTCCATGGCATCATTGAAACCTGTGTAGAGGGATGCAAAGCCAGTATTATGCCATTCCAGCTGTAAAATACTTACGGTACTAAAGCAGTCTGGTGGTCTCTGGTCAGAAAACAAGAAACTATGTGGACACATAGACAAGCCTTAGTTTTGTGGACCTATTGTCTTAGTTGGCATCTGAGAATGATTTAGAGCCTCCCCCAGCCAAACATATCCAAGCTTATATCTCCAGCTGAAAGAGCTCAGCTGGCACATGAAAGACTTGTATCTCTTATGGGGCAAATCAGGAGATAATACTAAAAAAAGTTGATCAAAAGTGGTTTATACCCAATCTAGAAATACTCCAAGGAGAAGCTTGCAATCTGCATTCAAGTAAATATGCAATACCATGTGCTTAGCTGTATGCTCTGGGTATGAAGAAGACTAGGAGTAGTTCCCTTAAAGTGACTCGATTTTATTTGCTGATAGAAAAGCTGTATTACCAGACTCCTTCTCTAGGCACTGGGACAATTGAGGTTGTTCATGTTTTGAATAAACAGCTTCCTGCCTTTAAGCAAGTTTGCATAGCCTTAGATTAGTTACATCCTTATTTCTCCTGGGGGTGAAAACTCTGTGCAAGCCCACAAGGAAGGCTCTATTTTCCTGTTTCACAGTAAAATGGTGCCTCAGCAGCTCTTAAAGTTAGCTGAGAAGCAGACTGTGTATTGAGAATACCTCCCCCGCCCTCCCCCTCCCCCAAGCTGAGTGTGCAAAGAGTTAAACAGGAGAGCTGGGGTTGCTGGTGACTGTAGGCAATTTAGGAGTACAAAAGTGCATGCATCAGCATCTCTTAAATAAGAAAAGAAGTCTTGAGTCTGAAAATGTTTAACGGGCAGGCAGCACACACTTGCTTTATTCAAGACTAGAGAATAAGAGCTAAATGTGACCTGTAAGGGTCTGCTGCCTCACCAGGTATAAAAAGATGCTTCCAGCTGGTGTGGGTAATAGCATAATAGTGACTTACAGTCTTGAGAGAAAAGAACCCTCTGATACTTGCAAGTGAGGAAGAGGAAGGCACAGCTTTTTGATGAGTGGAGACCTCCTGACCCCCTGAGGGCAGGTCTTAGTTCATTTAACTATTCAGTAGGAATTCATATTAATTGAATGCAGCCCTTTTCTTCCCGTGAAGCAGAAGCTGAAAGAATATTACAGCACATTTCAGCCATTTCCTGTTTTGTGTTTTTAATAAGATAGTAACTAAAGGGGAGCAGGTAAACCTTGTGACCATTTTCAGAGGATACAGTTCAGACATGGCATGTAAAAAGAATAACATTTCCCTTTTCAAAAGATATATAGCTTCTATTCAGAGGTGGATGCTAGCCTTTGTGAGGCCCTGAGGAAACTCTGTTGAAAACTCTGGTGCAACTGGTAAACAAAGAGAGGAATATTTAATTAATATTTAACATCCAGAAGCCTTGGTCAACTAGTGAAATGAAATTCGTTTTGAAGAACAAACAGGAATGGAGATTTGATTAGTTCAGGTTTTCTTCTGAAAAAGAGAACTATGACATTTGAAAGTCATGTAATGCACTTTTTATATAGAAAGTAATTTTTGGCTGCTGTTCTGAACACAAATATAAATACTTGGTTTGTTTTCCAGGCTGTGCCTACGATGGATAATTTCGTTTTGATAGGACTCCAGCGGCTGCTAGCATTGAGCTTGCTGGGTCGTTAATGCCTGAGGAAGAGTCTCAGTCTTGCCGTTTGGGCTGTGTGCTTTCCATGCCGTGCGCCTGTCAGCATTTGGGCCTGTGACCTTCTTCTGACTGATGTACCCTGTGCTCTGGAAAACACACAAGCACGCCCACTACTGCACAGAGTTCATAGAGGGGACACACAGAATCACATAAACTTTTTTATTGAAATCTGTGGTCTTTGCCCTTTGCTTATTTGTTTGCTTTTGTACAAGAGTGTTCTCTGTGCACCTTTGTCTAGCTTATAATTGACAAAATCTGATCTCCCTTGACTCTTGTACATGTTTGCTTCCATAAAATGATGAGATACAAGTACTAAGAGAGGCATACATCCATTGTGAAGTCAAAACAAAAAGGCCCAGATATACTTGTATACGGGTTTTTTTTTGTGATTAAAACTTTTCCTACTGCATTATCTTCAAATCAAACTTGTTGTTAGGCAGTAGGGCAAAAAATGTCTTAAGCAAAGCCCACGTATTAGGTAATTTCTTCAGAACAGTCATAGCTCTGCATAGTACCTTAAATGACACTTGTATTAGATGACCAATCAGTAAAGGACAGGCAACTGCTGTAAACAAAACTCAAACCCTAAATGGCCTTTACATCCCAAGCTATTAGAGAGATGAGACCTTAGCTTCCACGTAATCACTAGCACTGGGTAAAGCAGATAAAGTGCACTGTGGCTAACTCTGCAGTTAGCAGCAAAAGATCATAGAAGAGACAATACAAGAGAACTGCATGCAGATGTTTTTTAGTACTTTAGGTTGCTATAAAACATCGAAGATAAGGATAATGGAGAAGAATTAGGACAGTTTTGACATGGTAACTTAAATTTTGAGCAATTTCATTTGTATCCCCCTTTTAAGAGTGTGCTACTGACTGATGGCAGATATCTCATCCTTGGTGTTCTTCCCTCAGGGGAAGCAGTTTGCACCGCATAGGAAATTTCAGTGCTGGACTCTGATGTGAGTTGCAAATTTAGTGGCCAAATTATTGAAACTTTCTGTCTGTATTAGGACTGCCTTTATTCTCTTTGTGCATGTCCAGGTGTTTGCTCAGCTGGTAACAAGTGTGTTTATTTGCGAAGCCCTGGTATAGGATAAAGGCTGTCTCAAAGTAAAGTTGCATCAAAGCAAAAGTTTCCTAGGATGTACAATGTCCACAGCAGGTCTGTCTGCCTGAAAGTATCACATGGATAGGTAATGCGAAATTAGTTTCTGTGTTCTGTGCTGAACTATTTGCTATGAGTGCCTTACACAGTATTGTAAAAGAATGATGTGTTCTTTCTCCCAACATAATTTTTTTTTCCTCTGTTTACCAAATGTTTATAACTGCAGATTGCAGTGTATTATGTCTCTGAACTATCCAAAGAGATTCAGCCTTCACAGCCAGAAAAACACAGTTCTTTAAATGCAACTGATGCAGGTAAAGTGCTCTTTGTGCTATACATCCTATTGTTGTCTAACAGTATTTTTGACCACAGAGCAGCCCTAACTAGTGTTAATGTAATGCATACAGATTCTTTAGGGAAGAGGAAACTCATGTGGAATCAGGATAAATATTCTTAATAGGCTGTATTATTTAACCAAACAGTAGTAATAACTTGTAATTTTTGTGCATGTATTTCTAGGCGAGTCAGTAATTTGTTTCCAAAAACACTTGTAATTCTGTGTGTCCACTCATAATGAAGAGGTTTGTTCTGGTTAATTTTCAGCACATATGTTTTAATCTCCCATTGAAGATTCAACTATGAGCCTAGTGTGGCCCTTGAAAGGGACACTGTTGTTGTGCTTTACTAAAAGAGAGTAGTTCTTATAGGTTTAATGTGGATTAAATTAAATTTGACATTGTGGCTATGAAGAGATGGAGTATGTCATGGGTTTGTTCAAAACCGGGCAGAAACACCACTTAATGTAGTGGTTTCACATTCACCTGCTCGCCTGCTCACACCAGGCGAGAGTGTAGTATAGTGGTTTCATGAGAATAAGGATTAAGAGAAATGCAAAGCAGGCCTAAACTTTAAAGATAAAAATAGTTTATTAACGGAACAAAAAAACAAGAGGAAAAAAAAAACAAACAACAAAACCAAAATCAACCCCCAGGTGGTTTCTCCCCCCCCTCCCCTCCCCCCGCAAAGTGGTTTATTTCTCCCACCTCATTTGTCTTCTTTTACCACCATCTTTCTCATCAACAACACAGAGAAACAAACTTAGAAATCCTTGGTCAATTTACCACTCTTGAAATAGGCTTTCATCAGTTGAATTGGAAGAAGAGTCTCTCTTGTCTCACTATGGAGATTTTCCCACAAGAAACATAAGTCTCTCGTGGAGTTCATATCACCGTGAACTCCCGCCCAGAAAAGGATATTTGTCCACATGTGACACAAGTCTTT